>NW_026844143.1:263089-318676 GCF_029531705.1 Pantherophis guttatus
TTTTCTATTCTATTCTATTCTATTCCATTCCATTCCATTCCATTCCAGCAGAAGCCTGAATCACTTTTCAACGTGGGGGGTCATTCCAAAAGGAGTCGAAACCAGAGAAATGTGTCCCGTTGCTTCCAATTCATTTGAAACTGTTTCCTTCTTTCGATCTGGCCCAAGGCTGCTATCTTTTTTAAAAAATAAAAAAATAAAATAAAATAAAATAAAATAGAGCTATGCAAGTCAAACCATGATTGATAGCTATCCTGAATGATGTGCGTGCACTAGACGGGCAGGGTATAAATTGTTTGCATATGGAATTGTCTCCCTTGTCCTTGAGTAACAAAAGGACTGTGCCGTTGCTAGGATCTGCCAGAGATGTTCAAAACTCCTGATCCAACCGAAGAAAAGCCGGTGGCATCATAGACCGTCACAATGCACGATCTGCATAATTGGTCCTTATTTAAGGACTTTGTGGCTGTAATGACACAACGAGCTAAATTCAAGTCAATCTTTGGTGGTGGAGTGGGCTGGGGGGGGAAATGTTGGTAAGGTATAGCATTTGATGTGCACACAATAATAAAAAAAACGAACTCAATCTTAGGCTGCATTAACAGAGGGATAGAATGAAGAACGGTTGCAGGAACTGGGCATGGCTGGTCTAGTGAAGAGAAGGACCAGGAGAGACAGGATAGCAGTCTTCCAATATTTGAGGGGCTGCCACAGAAAGGAGGAGGGGGTCAAGCTATTTTCCAAAGCACCCAAAGGCCAGACAAGGAATAATGGATGGAAACTGAACAAGGAGAGATTCAACCTGGAAATAAGGAGAAAATTTCTGACCATGAGAACCATCAACCAATGGAACAGAAGTTGCCTTCGGAAGTTGTGGGAGCTTCATCACTGGAGGCTTTCAAGAAGAGACTGGACTGCCATTTGTCAGAAATGGTGTAGGGTCTGCTTGGGCAGAGGGTTGGACTAGATGACTTACAAGGTCCCTTCCAGCTCTGTTAATCTGAATCTATCTAAGATGATCAAAGGCATGGAGACTAAAACATGCCACGAATGTTTGCAGGAACTGGGCATGGCTAGTCTAGTGAAGAGAAGGACCAGGGGAGACAGGATGGCAGTCTTCCAATATTTGAGGGGCTGCCACAGAAAGGAGGAGGGGGTCAAGCTATTTTCGAAAGCACCCAAAGTCCAGACAAGGAATAATGGATGGAAACTGAACAAGGAGAGATTCAACCTAGAAATAAGGAGAAATTTTGTGACAGTGAGAACAATCAACCCATGGGACAGAAGTTGCCTTCAGAAGTTGTGGGAGCTTCATCACTGGAGGCTTTCAAGAAGAGACTGGACTGCCATTTGTCTGAAATGGTGTAGGGTCTCCTGCTTAGGCATGGGGTTGGACTAGAAGACCTCCAAGGTCCCTTCCAACTTGGTTATTTTTTTTTTTATTCTGGTCAATTAAGTATTTAATATGTGCCAGCCCAGGAAACAGATTGATTCAATGACCCAAGTTACACATGTAACTCGGAATGCAAATAGGCTTGTACTTAACCAGGACACAAATCATAGAACACAGAATCTAGAAAAAAACAGTTAGAAAGGACCTTGGAGGTCTTCTAGTCCATCCCTCTGCTCAATTATGGTCATGAAATGACTTCCAGAAAGCCACCAAGCTCAGAGACCACCAAGGACCCCACAGTTCGACCCTGAGCTACAAATAAGAGCCTTTGTAGTACAGTGGTCTAAGGCACCCTGTTATTAAGCTGGTTATTAAGACCAGATGCCTGCAATTACTGCAGGTTCGAATCTCGCCAAGGCTCAAGGTCGACTCAGCCTTCCATCCTTTGTAAGGTAGGTAAATTGAGGACCCAGTTTGTGGGGGCAATAAACTGACTTTGTATAAATATACAAAAGTATGAAGGCTATTGCTTAACGCATTGTAAGCCGCCCTGAGTCTCTGGAGAAGGGCGGCATATAAATCAAATTTAAAAATATATACATTTTCTTCTATCGATAACTATTTAAGCCTTCTAGCCAGATTTTTGTATTTTGCGCTGGGTGGGAAGTGGGAGAACTAATAAAAGTTTTCAAAATAATGATCATTCTTCATAAGAGGGATACTTTTCGGTATTGGGTAAACTTTGGATTCAGAGACGCCACTTTAACCAAGTCACAGATCCAATCAAGATCTTATCAAAGACATTCAGTCATCTTGGATTCAAAAAATGGTCCCCTAAATGCATCCCCAATGCGGTGGCTCAGTGGCTAAGATGATGAGCTTGTCAACCGAAAGGTCGGCAGTTCAACGGTTCGAATCCCTAGCGCCGCGTGACGGGGTGAGCTCCCGTTCCTTGTTCCCAGCTTCTGCCAACCTAGCAGTTCGAAAGCAGGTAAAGAAAAAATGCAAGTAGAAAAATAGGGACCACCTTTGGTGGGAAGGGAACAGCGTTCCGAGCGCCTTTGGCGTTGAGTCATGCCGGCCACGTGACCACGGAGACGTCTTCGGACAGCGCTGGCTCTTCGGCTTTGAAACGGAGATGAGCACCGCCCCCTAGAGTCGGGAACGACTAGCACATATGTGCGAGGGGAACCTTTACTTTTTTAAATACATCCCCAGCTATATTTTAAAAAAAAAAACAAAAAAAACCACACACCACCTTATTTTAATGCTTCCAAAATCCACCAGAGGGCGCACTTAACCATTGATCTTACCTGGCCATTTACTCTTAAAGGCATCTGGATAGTTAACCTTAGTTCCTCTCTTCATTCCAATTTTATTTTTCCAGTGCCGTCATTGAATGAATGATTGTAACTCGAGGACTGCCCATCATCTAATGCCAGGGGCCAATCTGGTACGGCGTTGGGAGTCATCGGATTAGAGACCCCCGAGTTCTAATCCTGCCTTAGGCATGAAACCAGGTGAGTGACTTGGGCTCAGAGCTGCTCTTCTACCCTTTCTTCCCTCATTTTTGCAACAACCCTTCTTTTTCTTCTCCTCTTTCTCTTCCCTCCCTCCCTCCTCTCCTCTCCTACTTTCTCCTTCCTCCTCTCCTACCTCATCCTACTTCCCCTTCCTTTCCCCCACTCCTCTCTTCTTTTCCCCCTTCTCACCTTCTCTCCTACTCCTGTCCCCTGCCCTTCCTTCCTCTCCTTTTCCCTTCCTTCCCTTCCTCTCCCTCCCTCTCCTCTTCCTACCCTCTCCTCCTCTATCCGAGAAGCTTTTGAGAGAACCAAAGAAGCTGCTTGGGTGAGAAGGGAAACATCTTCAAAGAAAGTCCGGTTGCCTTTTGAAAAAGCGAACATGCGCCCGGTCTCAAAACGCGCCTAAATCAGTGGTGAAATGTAAAATTTGTTACTACCGGTTCTGTGGGCGTGGCTTGGGGGGGGTGGTAATGTGACTGGGTGGGCGTGGCCAACTTTTTTTTTTTTTTTTTACTTTTAAAATATCATTTTTTTGTACAACTTCTTCAGCTGAAGAGATTGTTCAAAAAAATGCTTTTAAAAGCCTCTGACGATCCCAGCTGAGTTGCCTGATCAGCAGGGGCTTTTTTTTCTTTTAAAAATGTTTTTTAAAACATTTTTCTTTTAAAAAGCATTTTTTAAAAATGCTTTTAAAAGCCTCTGCCGATCCCAGCTGAGCCGCGCGATCATCAGAGGCTTTTTTCTTTCTTTCTTTCTTTCTTCTTTTTTTCTTTCTCTCTTTCCTTCTTTCTTTCTCTCTCTCTCTTTCTCTCTCTCTCTCTTTCTTTTTTTCTTTCTCTCCCTCTCTCCTTCTTTCTTTCTCTTTCTCTCCCTTTCTTCTCCCTTTCTCTCTTTCTCTTTCTTTCTTTCTCTTTGTCTCTCTCTTTTTTTACCTCCCTCTCTCCTTTCTTTCTGTTTCTTTTCCTTTCTCTCTCCCTTTCTCTCTTTCTCCCTCTCTCTTTTAAATGGTTTTTCCACCCTGCTTCTTAAATCTTGAATATTCACCTTTGAGCTTTGTCTCTCAAAATGCCATGCAAACTCTCTTGTTAGCTTGTCCTCGTTGAATCACTAAAGTTTGGGTCTGCATAGCCAGCTTGTCCAATCAATTAGAAATAAACCTATTTTTTTGGGGGGGGAGGGGTTCATAAAATATCTTGGACTATAAATTAATCAGCCTGGAGTAGCACAACCCACAATGCCAAGAAGGGGTGGGGTGGGGGATGGGGAAAAACAGCCCATGTCACATTAACCAAGTTTAGGCGATTGTGCAATTCAGTTGTTTGGTCTTTAATTGGCCTGGTTGAAGAAGGATGTCAGCTCTGCTACTATCAGATTTTGGCAGCTTAAACTAGCTTTCTGCTCCTTCAGCAAGATGAGGTCCTCTTGACTCTGAAGTCACCCCAGTTCTAGTTATTAACCTCCTGTCTCTAAATCTGGAAGGTTTTCATCATTCTCTAACTGACTGGAATATTTTTCGGGAATCACTCGGGCCTGTCGTGAGGTTTATTCTTACATCGTTCCTGTCCCCTTCCGTTTATTTGATTTTTTTTTTTTTTAATTTGATTTATATGCCGCCCTTCTCCGGAGACTCAGGGCGGCTTACAAGGCGTTAAGCAATAGCCTTCATACTTTTGTATATATTTTATACAAAGTCAGCTTATTGCTCCCACAATCTGGGTCCTCATTTCACCTACCTTAGAAAGGATGGAAGGCTGAGTCAACCTGGAGCCTGGCGAGATTCGAACCTGCAGTAATTGCAAGCAGCTGTTCTTAATAACAGGGTGCTTTAGACCACTGTACTACCAAGGCTCTATTTTATGGTGGAACCATCTTTGCAAATTCCTGTTAGAAGGATGAAGAGCACGAAAATGCAAATCGCTTCGATTTTTTTTTTTGCCATCTGGAGCAATTCCTTAGTAAGAGAATAACCAAGGTCTGGGCTCAGAAGGAGAAAATGTAATCCAGTGACTTGGACTGTATATTAAGTCATTAGAGGTAGTTCTTTTGACTTACGACGGTTCGTTTTAATGACCGTTCAAAGTTACAATGGCACTGAAAAAAAAGTGATTTCTGACCGTTTTCCGTGGTGGTGCAGTCATTAAATGCAGTATTGCAGGCTAACTCTGCCCACTGCCAGGAGTTCGATCCTGACTGGCTCAAGGTTGACTCAGACAACCAGCCTTCCTTCCTTCCTTCCTTCCTTCCTTCCTTCCTTCCTTCCTTCCTTCCTTCCTTCCTTCCTTCCTTCCTTCCTTCCTTCTGTGCAATAGTTAGAATGCAGTATTGCAGGCTAACTCTGCCCACTGCCAGGAGTTCGATCCTCACTGGTTCAAGATTGACTCAGCCAGACTTCCTTCCTTCCTTCCTTCCTTCCTCCCTCCCTCCCTCCCTCCTTCTGTGCAGTAGTTAGAATGCAGTATTGCAGGCTAACTCTGCCCACTGCCAGGAGTTTGATCCTAACCCACTCAAGGTTGACTCAGCCTTCTGTCCTTCCGAAGTGGATAAAATGAGGATCCAGATTGTTGGGGTTTGGAGTTTGGAGGCTGACTCTGTAAACCGCTTAGCGAGGGCTATAAGTCACTGTAAAGCAGCCTATAAGTCTAAGTGCTATTGCTGTTGTTATTTCAATCCTGCCTTAGGCGCAAAGCCAGCTGGCTGACTTTAAGCCAGCCTCTCTTTCTCAGCCCTAGGAAGGAGGCAATGGCCAACCACTTTCCGAAAAACCTCGCCAGGAAAACAGCAGGGATTTTTCTAGGCAGTTGTCGGAAGTCAACACTGATTCGAACAGACAAGGGGGTTGAGTGGAAAAGAGGGCTTAGATTAAAACTAATCTAAGTGAAAGCTTTCTGAGTAATTTGGGAGGTGTGTCCCCTCTATTTAATAGAGCGCTAGACAGGCAGAACTTTATTTTGGTCATTGACCAATAAAAACCCAATCAATAAAATGTGTACAACGCAGAACGATTCCTTGACAACGAGTGGGCAAAGCTTCCCGACAAAGGAGCAAAAAAAAAAATAAAAAAAAATTGTGCTTCAAAATTTATCTCGATTATTTCACAGGTAGTGCAAAATGCCGGCTAGCCGAAGTACTTTTCTTTTAATTTAAATTCACTTAATTAAAAGAGCAGCAGGCAAGGAGCTTGAGCAATTAAATCCCCAGAAACTAGAGGCGGCATTAGGAATTACTTGGATTTTAAGATAAGCATTTTTTTTTTTATTTTTTTTTTTTACTGAATTTACCTTCTGCCACAAAACCTCTTTTCTCTATCAGAGAGATTCTGGAGTTGCGATACGATAAATCCATATGGCACCGTTTCTGATGGCTGGGACTTCAGCTCCCTCTCCTGAAGAGGCTGTGGTTAATGGGGGGTGTAATCCAGCATACACACACACACACACACACACACACACACACCCCAAGAGGGCAGAGAATTGAAGAAGGCCATGCCTTGCTACCTAAAGCAAATTCATAGCAATTCCCTACTGCCCAATTTATCTTGTATGCTTCTATGCACAACTTTTAAGAGAAGAGAAGAGAAGAGAAGTAGAAGGGAAGAGAAGGGAGAAGAGAAGAGAAGTAGAAGGGAAGAGAAGGAGAAGAGAAGTAGAAGGGAAGGGAAGTAGAAGGGAAGAGAAGAGAAGAGAAGTAGAAGTAGAAGGGAAGAGAAGTAGAAGGGAAGGGAAGGAAGTAAATGGATGAAGAAGGAAAGAGAAGGGAAAAGAAGTAGAAGGGAAGAGAAGGAAGAGAAGAGAAGAGAAGGAGAAGTAGAAGAGAAGTAGAAGGGAAGAGAAAAGAAGTAGAAGGGAAGAGAAGAGAAGAGAAGAAGAGAAGGAAGTAAATGGATGAAGAAGGAAAGAAGAGAGAAGAGAAGAGAAGAGAAGAGAAGAGAAGAGAAGAGAAGAGTTGGAAGGTCCCAAGAGGGCAGAGAATTGAACTCCTTGCTACCTAAAGCAAATTCCTAGCAATTCCCTACTGCCCAATTTATCTTGCATGCTCATACGCACAACTTTTAACACAGAATGGGGATGGGATAGGGGTAGGGATAGAATGGGAATGAAAGAGGAACAGAAGAAGAATAGAAGAGAAGAGTTGGAAGGGACCTTGGAGATCTTCTAGTCCAACCCCCTGCTCAGGGAGGAGGAAACCCTATATACCAAAAAGGGTTGGATTTGAAGTGGAGGAGCGAGGTTACTTAAGCAGGCCAGGAAGGAGACTTCAGGAGAAATTCTGGTAATGCGTGTGTTGGGTTTTTGGTGCTGGGTCAGGAGGAGGTCACAAGGCATCTCAACATCTCCAAGGGGCAAGCAGGTTGCCCCTGACTTCCCAACTAGGAACCCTTCCGAGCTGGTGCTGATATGGCTTTACGCAAAAGGGAGAGCCAGAGCTGCAGTCTTCTCACTTACCCGCCAAAGCTTCTTGGCTTGAGGAGGTGGGCCGACAGTTGGCACCCGTCCCAACCAAAGAGAGGCAGGTTGGCGAAAGCGGATTTGGTTGGCAGCTGACAAATTGGCTCGGTCGGTATTTGTGTGGTTGTGGTTGTGTGGTTGTGTGTGTGTGTACCTCCCTCCTGACTGCATGGGGAAGTTGCCAAGACTTGGGGGCCCCAAGGACCAATGCTCTCGCCGCACACACACTTCACTCCACCACGAGGTGGCGAATGTGGATTATTTCATCCTGGCTACCTCTCCCTCTCCTCCTCTCCTCCTCCTCCTCTCCTCCACCTTCTCCTCCTCTCCTCCCACTCCTCTCCTCCTCCTCCTCTCCTTCTCCTCCTCCTCTCCTCCTCCTCTCCTCCTCTCCTCCTCCTCTCCTCCTCCTCCTCTCCTTCTCCTCTCCCCCTCCTCTCCTCCTCTGTCTCCCCCTCCTCTCCTCCTCCTCCTCGCCTCCTCTCCCTCTCCCTCCTCCTCCGTCTCCCCCTCCTCTCCTCCTCCTCCTCTCCTCCTCTGTCTCCCCCTCCTCTCCTCCTCCTCCTCTCCTCCTCCTCCTCTCCTTCTCCTCTCCTCCTCTCCTCCTCCTCCGTCTCCCCCTCCTCTCCTCCTCTCCTCTTCCTCCTCTTCTCCTCTCCTCCTCCTCCTCCTCCTCCTCTGTCTCCCCCTCCTCTCCTCCTCCTCTCCTCCTCCTCCTCCTCCTCTCCTCCTCCTCCTCTCCTCCTCCTCCGTCTGCTCCGGACTGAAGTGTGTCTCCGCCTGTTCGCGTGTGTCCTTTGTGCGTGTGTGTGCCCAGGCAAGCTCGAGGGCTTCTGCGCCTTAGCCTCTCCTCCTCCCTTCCCCAATTCTGCCGCCTCTGAGTCAGCGCCCTTGCCTCGCCCCCTTCCCCTCCCAAGCTATTGACAAGCACACGACCACCACCCCCAGCCCCCACCCCACCAGCACCGCCTCACACCGGGGTGGAGGGAGAGAGAGAGAGAGAGAGAGTGGGAGGGACCCACGGGGCGTCTTTTGTGATGCCAATCGGAGCGAAGAGCGCGCCTGCCTTTTGTGTCCCTTTCTGAGACAAGACGGAGCAGGAAGAGGAGGAGGAGAAGGGAGAAGAAAGGCAGAAAGGGGAAGAAAGGAAGAAAGAAAAGAAAGAAAGAAAGAAAGAAAGAAAGAAAGAAAGAAAGAAAGAAAGAAAGAAAGAAAGAAAGAAAGAAAGAAAGAAATTGAGCATCTCTCAATTGTTCGTGTGGTTGAAGGGGGGGAAGGAAGAAAAAGAAACGCCTCGGTCAAGGTAGCCCCATAGCTGGATCGAGAGGCAGGAAAAGTCCCCCATTCCTCTCCTCCAGGGTCGTCTACTCGGGAGTCCCCGACCCGGGGGTCCCAAAATCCTGCCTGCCTCCTCCGGGCTCCGAGAAAACCCCCCACGCCCTTTCTGGATGTCCACGCGGGGTGCCTTTTCAGCACCTCGGAGAGCTCATCGACATGGCCAGCCTACAGCAAGGCGAGAAGCAGCTGTTTGAGAAGTTTTGGGAAGGGACCTTCCGAGCCGTGGCCACTCCCAGGTTGGGAAGCATCATCATGACCAAGATCACCTCCCGTACCAAGCCCCTGGCCAGGTAAGACCCTCCGTCCCGGCCACTCTGTGACCGAGACACCGAGACAACCTGGAGTAATCAGGTCGCTCTGCTGATTCGCTGGCTGGGATATTCTCCGTTGGGAGAGTTGATGGATGGGAAGGCTGTTTTCATTGGGGGAGGTGGGGGGTCATCATTGGGCAGGGTTGAAAACTTTTCTCAAGGTCCTGGGTAGCGGAGAAAGATTTCGCCTCGGATTCCTTGACAATTTGGTGCCGCAAATTATATGAACGCTACGTCTATTGCATTTATTACAATTCGTATTATTTACAACTCCGGCTTTTACGCTCGCCTCTAATATTGTTGACATTGTATTGTGGTTCTGTTAATATTGCTACCTACCCCTGCTCTTTATTTCTTCTGTCTTATTTTTGCTTGGATCGACCGCTGGGATGAATCTTCTTTTTGAGCCGCTCTGGATTTGAGTTGATCTGGGATGCTCTTTTCAAATTAATTTTCCCTTGGGTGGCAAGACCTTCTCCTGCTCTTCCACGCCACCTCAAATATTCGTGGGACAAGCCACGAGCCCAAGAAAAAAGGTTGATTCTTAATCTTATCATCCAGTGATGGTAAACATCCTTATGGATTACAGAAGGTCATTCTTGACCGAAGACTGTCAATTTTTTTCTGACAGATAAAGATAGATTGATCATATAATGGATCTCCCGTGACCTTCAAAGATCAAGGCAGGAAGGGAAACTGTCAAGAGGCAGAAACGCAGAGGTGTACACATTATTTGGCTGAAAAAGTGAAGGAGGAATATTCTTTAGACAGACCCTTTAGTATTTAGCCTTCTTTTCTTGCCAGTTTCATGCATTCCTGAAACAAAACTCTAGCAGAGTTATTTCAATGGTGGGAGAAGACAAACAGCCCTGGGATTTCTCAGAGGAATATTATGGATTAAGAAAGATAAATGTAGAAACTAGAAGTGATTGATATCCCTCTACAGTACGTTGGTTAAAAGTGTTGGTCTAGGATCGTGAAAAACCTAAGTCCATGTTCAGCCATGGATCTCCCTGGTTCTTTGGACCAGTCATTCTCTCTCCCTCCAGTTTATCCCATGTAGTTGGGAGGAAAACTAAGGAAGAGAGAGAGAGAGAGGGATATGCATATAGCTTTGAATTCTTGGAGAAAAACAGGGACTTGTCAAGACTAGAAACCATAATGTGATTTCTCGGAGGAGGAATTCCAGTGATGGTTTTCACCCAAGCTTTCCTGCCATTACTCAGCTGCCTGTCTGGAGAAGACATGTCACCTCCTAGGAGCTTCCTGAAGGACAAATGTGTATAACCTCTTATTATTTATTTATTTATTATTATTTATTATTTATTAATTTGATTTATATGCCGCCCTTCTCCGGAGACTCAGGGCGGCTTACAATGCGTTAAGCAATAGCCTTCATACTTTTGTATATTTATACAAAGTCAGCTTATTGCCCCCACAAACTGGGTCCTCATTTCACCTACCTTAGAAAGGATGGAAGGCTGAGTCAACCTTCAGCCTGGCGAGATTCAAACCTGCAGTAATTGCAGGCAGGTGTGTTAATAACAGGGTGCTTTAGACCACTGTGCTACCAAGGCTCTTGGCCCTGATGGTAGCAAACAGGGCTGTTCTTGATAGCTTCCTTATCTGCTTTTTCCCTGAAGTGGCCCAAAATAACATTTGCTCATTAGGAACAAGAGCAGAGCGGTGATCATACAGTATGTGCGGTGTCGTGCGAAAAGTACTGGAGTCGTTTTTCTATTTGCTTTCAAGATAATTGACAGGGTGTTCTCTTGAGATGCTGTTTTCCCATCCCTGACAGCAATATCCTCCAAATCACAATGCCCTAGGGGTATATCCTTGTGACGTTAGGTCAGAAGTGGAGAAGCTTTCAGAGAAATGAGTTTCTCGTAACACGGGAGCAGGAGGCTACAAAATGTGCACCGTCGCATCCCGTATGTACGTGAAGTTGCTTTTGTTGTTGTTGTTGTTGTTAGGGAAGAGTTTTGAAGGGGCTGTTTATTTAACAGCTAAAATAATCAAGGTTGCCTGGTCTTGACCAAGGTTCGACTTGGATAACATTTAGAGAGAGTGTGAGAGATTAGGAGAAAATCATAAGGTTGTAATTTAGGGAAGGAAGGAAGGAAGGAAGGAAGGAAGGAAGGAAGGAAGGAAGGAAGGAAGGAAGGAAGGAAGGAAGGAAGGAAGGAAGTTAGATAGATAGATGAATAGATGGATGGGAAGGAAGGAAGTTAGATAGATAGATGAATAGGTGGATGGGAAGGAAGGAAGGAAGGAAGGAAGGAAGGAAGGAAGGAAGGAAGGAGGAAGGAAGGAAGGAAGGTGGTTAGATAGATGAATAGGTGGATAGGAAGGAAGGAAAGGAGGGAGGGAGGGAGGAAGGAAGAGAGGAAAAGGAAGGAAGAAAGAAAGATGGCTAGATAGATGAATAGGTGGATGGGGGAGGAAGGAAGGAAGGAAGGAAGGAAGTTAGATAGATGAATAGATGGATGGGAAGGAAGGAAGGAAGATGGTTAGATGAATAGGTGGATGGGAAGGAAGGAAGATGTAGATGAATAGGTGGATGGGAAGGAAGGAAGGAAGGAAGGAAGGAAGGAAGGAAGGAAGGAAGGAAGATGGTTAGATAGATGAATAGGTGGATAGGAAGGAAGGAAAGGAGGGAGGGAGGGAGGGAGGGAAGAAGGAAGGAAGGAAGGAAGCAAGGAAGGAAGGAAGGAAGGAAGTTAGATACATGAATAGGTGGATGGGAAGGAAGGAAGGAAGATGGTTAGATGAATAGGTGGATGGGAAGGAAGGAAGGAAAGAAGGAAGGAAGGAAGATGGTTAGATAGATGAATAGGTGGATGGGAAGAAAGGTAGGAAGGAAGGAAGATGGTTAGATGAATAGGTGGATGGAAAGGAAGGAAGGGAGGGAAGGATAAACCACCCAGAATCATTTGCTGTGAGAAAGGCAGTTATGTAAAGTTACAGAATACAGAATAATAAAGTTGGAAGGGACATTAGAGGTCTTCTAGTCCAACCCCCTGCTCAAGCAGGAGACCCTAGACCATTCTGGACAAACACTTGTCCAATCTCTTCTTAAAAGCCTCCAGTGATGGAGCCCCCACAACTTCTGGAGGCAAGCTGTTCCACTGATTAAGTGTTCTCGCTGTCAGGAAATTTCTTCTTAATGTTAGGTTGGATCTCTCTTTAAAAAATCTCCCCCCCCCCCATGGCTTCTTCTCCTGCAGCTGATAAATGATGAACTTGAACCTGATAGCTGATCAGTAATTAAATAAATAAAACCGCTTCATTATTCTTCTACAGAATTGGCCCAAAATGTATCCATGTGGCCTCTCAGAGTTGAGTTTGACTTGGCCGAGTCTTTGCTTATAGTTTTTGTATGTTTTTCACTTCGAAATGGCAGTTTTTTTAAAAAAAAAATAAAACCTGTTGTGATCCCAAAATCTGAAAAGGAATACTTGGACCTGCCATCATTGGTCTTTATTTTTTTTTCAAATCCCTAAAATTCTTAGAATGACAGAACCTGGGTGCGTCTTTCTGGATTGCATGGGTGTTTCCATCTCTCTCTTTTTTTTTACCTCTGCCAGTCTGTGAAACAAGGTGGAATCTTTTCTTCTCGAGTGCAGCTGTACAAGAAATTAATGTGTATTTGGGGGAAAACTGAGGCATTTGTAGGGATGCCTCAAAGGGATGTGGAGGAGAGGTGGCTGCAAGTGAAAATTTTTGTGGTCTTCGTTGCTTGTTCTTTCTTGGAAACTGTTCTTGACATTGCTTGACATTATGACTCTTTCCGATTTCAAACCGGGGGTGACAATCTGCTTGATAAAACTGCTTTCTTTTTCGCCTTTTTTTTTTTTTTTGCTAGCTCTTTTTTTTTTCTTTTCCTTTCCCCCTTTCTAATCTGAATCTAATCTTGGATCCTTTCTTGAGGAATTTTCTTCCTGCATTTCCGTGGTTTTATCCACAGCAATGGACGTGTTTTTAAATGGCTTGTGGTTTCATTTAATACAGTCATTCGGAGCGGTTGGGAATTTCTAAAGAGCATCCTTTTTTTGTTTTCAAAAAGGAAATGACGGACAGAAAAAGAGTGTGGTTTAATTATGGGGGGAATCCCAAGGTCAACGCAGCTGCCTTTTCTTACACCCGTTCTTCCCTCTCACTGTTTATCCATCCATCCACCCCATCTCCATCTCACTCTTGTTCCTTCCTCCTCTCTCTGTCTCACTGTCTCATTCATCCATCCATCCATCCCTCTCACTATCCTTCCATCCATCTCCATCTCCATGTCCATCTCAACACTCTCACTGTCCCCCCTCCCTCCTTCCCTCCCTCCCTCTTACTGTCCATCCATTCATTCCTCCATCCACTGACCTTCCATCTATCTCCAACTCTCTCAGTCCTTCCTCCATCTCTCCATCCCTCTGTCTCACTGTCTATCCATTCTTCCCCCATCCCACCATCCTTCCAGCCATCTACATCTCCCTTTCCAACTGTCTCACAGTCCTTCCTCCCTCCCTCCCTCTCTCTGTCATCCATCCATCCATCCATCCATCCATCCATACATACATACATACATCCCTATATATGTCCCACCATCCTTCCATCCTTCTCCACCATCTTCATCTCCAATCCCCTCCCTGCCTTCCCTCCCTCCTTCCCTCCCCCCCCACCAACTAGGCCGACCTCCAGACATAACTGCCAAAACTTAATAAGTGTCCTGTTGCTTTTTAAGGTAGGCAGCGAAATATATCCAGTGCAATCTAATCTCAATCCCAATCTAATCAAGGAGAGAAGCAATTTAGAACTAAGGAGAAATTTCCTGACAGTGAGAACAATTCACCAGTGGGACGACTTGCCTCCAGAAGTTGTGGATGCTCCAACACTGGAAGTTTTTAAGAAGATGTTGGATAACCATTTGTCTGAAGTGGTGTAAGGTTTCCTGCCTAAGCAGGGGGTTGGACTAGAAGACCTCCGAGGTCCCATCCAACTCTGTTATTCTATATAAAGAACGGTTGCAGGAACTGGGCATGGTTAGTTTGATGAAAAGAAGGATTAGATGTGACATGATAGCAGTCTTCCAATATCTCAGGGGTTGCCCCAAAGAAGAGGGAGTCAAGCTATTCTCCAAAGCACCTGAAGGCAAGACAAGAAGCAATGGGTGGAAACTCATCAAGGAGAGAATTCTATCTTCTATCTTCTTTCTTCTTTTCATTAGGGAATAGAGCATCGTAAAAAAAAAATAGTGAGGTAAAGTAAAATAAAGTAAAATAAAATAGTGAGGTAAAGTAAAATAAAACTCTGTTATTCTAAAATTCTAAAATACTAGGGATGTTTTTTTTCTTTTAATAAAACAAATTCCCCTCTCAAAACCTACCAGGGGAAGAATTGCATCCAACGGAGAACAAATGAGTTTTGTTAGGTTGCAAATTCCCCAACCTATTTATGGACAGCTAAAGTATTCCGAGACCTTCTTTGGGGGGCAGTAAAACTATTCAATCATTTATCAGAGGCAGGACTTTCCCCTAGCATTCATAGTAACACCAGAATTTTTTTTGGGGGGGGGGGGGGGGGGGGGAATCCCCCCCCCCCAAAAAATCCCCTGGAGAGAATTTCCTCCTGATTTTCCTCGGGTGAAGCGTGAAAAAAACCAGAGCGAATGCAAGACTGCTGGAGAGAAGTTTGTAGAGCAGAAGGCGAATCATTCCCAACCACCATTTTACCGCATGTCATCGCTCCAGGTGCCCAAACTTCGCCTTTCTCCCTTGAGAATTTCACTAGCATTTTTATTTATTTTTTACCTCCTCTGGGGGAAAAAGAAAAAAAAAAGCAGATTCTCTTCTACCAAAGTTGAATGAGAGAGAACGGTGAGCGAACGAGGCCGCGTTTCGGAGTCCTTCGACGGAAGGACGAAACGGCGTGTTTGGGGAATAAGCTCGGTGCGTTTTGCCGAAAGCTGTCACTCACGCGCAGCGTCGATCACTCACAATTTTAGCTAAGCCGGTAAGAGATGAAAGGAAGGGGGGAAAAAAAGAGATTGTAATGTGGTGAAGAGGAGTCGCTTTTCATCACTCTGCGATCTGTGACATGATAGCAGCCTCCCAGTATTTGAGGGGCTGTCATTGAGAAGAGGGGAGGTCGACCTGTTCTCCAAAGCACCTGAAGGCAGGACAAGAAGCCATGGATGGAAACTAATCAACGAGAGAAGCAACCTAGAACTAAGGAGGAATTTCCTGACTGTTAGAACAATTAACCAGTGGAACTGCTTGCCTCTAGAAGTTGTGGATGCTCCATCGATGGAGGCTTTTAAAGAAGAGATTGGACAATCATTTGTCTGAAATGGTCCAGGGTCTCCTGCTTGAGTAAGAGGTTGGACTAGAAGACTTCCAAGGTCCCTTCCAACTCTCTTCTCTTCTCTTCTCTTCTCTCCTCTCCTCTCCTCTTCTCTTCTCTTCTCTTCTCCTCTCCTCTCCTCTCCTCTCCTCTCCTCTCCTCTCCTCTCTCTTCTGTTCCCTTCCCTTCTTTCTTCTCTTCTCTTCTCTTCTCTTCTCTTCTACTCTACTCTACTCTCCCCTCCCCTTCACTCCCATTCCATTCCATTCCCTTTGGTTTTTCCTGTCTGAAGACGTCTCCGTGGTCATGTGGCCGGCACATGGAACCCTGTTCCCCTCCCACCAAAGGTGGTCCCTATTTTTTCTACTTGCATTTTTTTTAACGTGCTTTCAAACTGCTAGGTTGGCAGAAGCTGGGACAAGTCACGGGAGCTCACCCCGTTACGCGGCGCTAGGGATTCGAACCGCTGAACTGCCGACCTTTCGATCGACAAGCTAAGCATCTTAGCCATTGAGCCACCATGTCCCTCTTTCATTAGACTAGACGTACCCAGTTCCTGCAACCGTCCTTCGTATATTTTATTAGCCTGTTGCTCTTTTCTCCACTATTTCCAAAGCCTCTACATATATTTTTTTATTTGCTTATGGCTACAATATATTGGGTTGGGTGTCCCTGGTTCTTACATATACATTCTTCTTCCTTCTTTTGTCTCCTTCCTCTTCCGTTTACCCTCACGTCGGGTTTCGAACTCGTCCATGTGGAAGCTCAGAGGTCCCCTTGACTCATCTTGCATCAGCCGTAATCTGCACTGAAACAACTCATTTCCTCTGCCCTGTCAGCATTGGCAGACTATTATTTCCTTCTCCTGCCAAACTGAGACACGAGGCTGTTTTGAAACAAGGATGTAATCCTATCAGAGATAGATCTCTCTGGCTAGGGACCATGACCTTCTAACTGGCTAGAGGAGATCCTCTTCAAATAAATAAATAAACCAAACCTACCGTGTTTCCCTGAAAATAAGACCGGGTCTTATATTATTTTTTTGTTCCAAAAGTTGCATTAGGGCTTATTTTCTAGTTAGGTCTTATTTTTGGAGAAGTACAGTACTAATTGTGTCCATCTGGCTGATGATCTTAATTAACTGGGGCTTATTTTTTGGGGTAGGGCTTATATTACCAGCATCCTGAATAAGAGCCTTTGTAGTGCAGTGGTCTAAAGCACCCTGTTATTAAGACCAGCTGCCTGCAATTACTGCAGGTTCGAATCTCGCCAGGCTCAAGGTTGACTCAGCCTTCCATCCTTTCTAAGGTAGGTAAATTGAGGACCCAGTTTGTGGGGGCAATAAGCTGACTTTGTATAAAAATATACAAAAAGGATGAAGGCTATTGCTTAGCGCATTGTAAGCCGCCCTGAGTCTCCGGAGAAGGCCGGCATATAAATCAAAAAATTTTTTTAAAAAAGAATCATGCTAGGGCTTATTTTCCAATTGGGTCTTATTTTCAGGGAAACAGGATAGAGAAACGAAAGAGAGAACAACACGGGGTGAATTTTAGCTTAAGGAAAATTGAGGGGAGACACGATGTCTGTCTTGCAATGCTTGAAGGGCTATCACTGAGAAGAGGCTGGGTCAAACACTTCTCCAAAGCACCTGAGGCCAGGACAAGAAGTAATGGGTGGAAACTCATCAAGGAGAGACCCAACCTGGAATTAAGGAGAAATTTCCTATCGGTGAGAACAATTAATCAGTGGAACGACTTGCCTCCGGAAGTTGTGGGTGCAGGTTTTGAAGGAAAGATTGGACAGCCATTTGTCTGGGATGATACAGGATTTCCTGCTTGAGCAAGGGATTGGACTCCCTCCCTCCCAGCCCTATTATTCTATGTCCTATCTCATTGTCATCCTATAAAACCTACACATAGGACAGGACGCCACTAGGCAGGAGAAACATGGCAAAACGGACTGATTCCAAGTTGGTTAATGCCTGAGGGAAGATTAGCCACCATTCCCTTATTCGTTCAATCTGTAGGCTGAATATGCTTTAGAACGGAATGGAATGGAATGGAATGGAATGGAACAAATAGAGTAGAGTAGAGTAGAATAGAATAGAATAGAATAGAATAGAATAGAATAGAATAGAATAGAATAGAATAGAATAGAATAGAAAATATGGAATAGAAGGGAAGGGAGTAGAGTAGGGTAGAGTAAGTAGAATAGAATAGAGTAGAGTAGAGTAAAATAGAATAGAATAGAATAGAATAGAATAGAATAGAATAGAATAGAATAGAATAGAAAATATGGAACAGAAGGGAAGGGAGTAGAGTAGAGTAGAGCAGAGTAGAGTAGAAAAATAGAATAGAAAAATATAGAATAGAAAAATATAGAATAGAAAAATTAGAGTAGAATAGAATAGAAAAGTAGAATAGAAAAATAGAGAATAGAAAAATAATAGAACAGAACAGAATAAGTTGGAGGGGGCCTTGGAGGTCTTCTAGTCCAACCCCCTGCTCAGGCAGGAAACCCTATACCATTTCACACAAATGGTTGTCCAATCTCTTCTTAAAAACCTTTAGTGATGGAGCACCCACAATTCTTGGAGGCAAGTCATTCCACTGATCAATTGTTCTCACTGTCGGGAAATTTTCCTTAGTTCCAGGTTGCTCCTCTCCTTGACGAGTTTCCATCCGTTGCTTCCTGTCCTGCCTTACTCAGAGAAGATGGGGAGGGTTTTTAAAATTGTAGAAAGACACATCACCACCTTGTACTGTGCTGATGACACTATTCTGACAGCCGAGCTTGCAAATGATCCGCAGGCTCTAATAATGAAAGTCAAGGCGCGGAGCGGGGGGGAGAAAAATGAGAATATGATTAAATATCAGGGAGACTAAACTACTGACAAGTGCAGCAACCTCTGAATTGACAGGAGAGATATTGAAATGGTGTTTGAGCTCTGCTTTTAGGGTCTGCTGTCAACTTGGGAGTCTCCAGGGGACGTGAGCCGATGAGACAGTGCCACTTTCTAAATCAGAATCAGAATAGAGTTGGAAGGGACCCTGGAGGTCCTCTAGTCCAGCCCCCTGTTCAAGCAGGAGATCCTTGCTTTTTAATTATATACGTTATTCTTGATCATTGTTTATCTTGCTGCCTTATCATTTCTTATTGCAAGGCATCCAGAATCATGTTTTATGAGATGGGCAGGGAGCTCTATAAATACAATAAATAAAAAACTTTGGTACCCATATTATAAAGAAGGATGTTGAGACTCTGGAAAGAGTGCAGAAAAGAACCACAAAGATTTTTAGAGGGCTGGAAGCTAAAACATATAAAGAATGGTTGCAAGAATTGGGTATGTCTAGTTTAATGAAAAGAAGGGTTAGGGGAGACATGATAGCAGTCTTCCAATATTTGAGGGGCTGCCCCAAAGAAGAGGGAGTCAAGCTATTCTCCAAAGCACCTGAGGGCAGAAGAAGAAGCAATGGGTGGAAACTCATCAAGGAGAGAAGCCACCTAGAACTAAAGGAGAAATTTCCTGACAGTGAGAACAATTAATCAGTGGAACAACTTGCCACCAGAAGCTGCGAATGCTCCAATACTGGAAGTTTTTAAGAAGAGGTGGGATAACCATTTGTCTGAAGTGGTGTAAGGTTTCCTGCCTAAGCAGGGGGTTGGACTAGAAGACCTCCAAGGTCCCTTCCAAGTCTGTCATTCTTTTTCTAGAAGCCGTATTCCTTTTCTTGGGGGAATTTATTTCTTGGTCTGCTCTACTTAAAACGCAACTGACAAGGCACCAGATCATGGGCCAGTCTCTTCTCCTGGCTGACAAGCTTGTGCAGTTGGGGAAGTTCTTACTTGACCTTTAAGCCCATCTTGACCCATCTTTCCAGTCGCATTAATTCATTCGGTTCCCCCCTCCATCCCTGCCCTTTGGGGCAGGGAGAAAATAAATCTTCTGTGTGACAGTTTTTTTCCCTCAACGGGACGCTTGCTATCACAATGCTGTCATCAAATTGGCTGTCCCCCCTTGCTGATGTCTCTCTCTCTCTCTCTCTTTCCTACTCCTCTTAGTCCCTTTTTCCAATCCTGGCGGTCTTCCAGATGTCCCTCCGAGGCCGACGGTGACAAATCCTAGCTGATTTTTTTTCATTCCTGGAGGTCCTACATTGGGCAAAGGACCCTTTGAATAACAGTGCAGCTGAGGACAACGGGCTGTTAGGTTGGGGAAACAGACGTAGGCGTTCTCGGAGAGGGGCAGAAGAGAAAAATAGCCAGGATTAGAACCTCGGGGAGGAAAAAGCTACAGACTGAGTAGAGCTGGAAGGCAACATTTGAAGTCCTTGCTTTGTCATTGCCTTGGGTGAGCGCGATTAATTTCATCCACGGATGCCCAACGAATCTGAGCACAAGCTGCGGTTTTCAGAGAGGAAAACACTTTGGGGAGGGGGGAAGCTTGCCTTTTTTTGGGGAGAGGGAATGGTTATTCAGGAAATTTTCTGCCACCCAGCTAATCCCAAATTCTTTTTTTTTTCCAGTACAGCTAGTTCTTGACTTGACTAGTCCCTTTCTTTAGTGACCAGTTTGGAGTTACAATGGCACTGAAAAAAGTGACCGTTGCAGCATCCTCCCTTGTCTCACTTAGCAACAGAGCGCGGTCATAAGTCAAGGACTACCTGTAATGCCAAATCCAGCCTGAACCTTCTGGCTGACTGTGTGGTAAACCAATGCTAGGTATACCATGAAGGCAGGGGTGAAATCCAGCAGGTTCTGACAGGTTCTGGAGAACCGGTAGCGGAAATTTTGAGTAGTTCGGAGTAGCGGCAAATACCACCTCTGGCTGGCCCCAGAGTGGGGTGGGAATGAGGGTTTTGCAATATCCTTCCCCCAGGAGTGGAGAGGGAATGGGGATTTTATAGTATCCTTCCCCTGGAGTGGGGTGGGATGGAGATTTTGCAGTATCCTTCCCTTGCCACGCCCGCCAAAGCCACACCACACCCACCAAGCCATGCCCACAGAACCAGTTGTAAAAAAAAAATTGGATTTCACCACTGCATGAAGGATGAGTGAATATTGGAGAGCTACGGTGGAGATTGTAGCACCTGGAGACAGCAGAATGGAAGAGAAAGACTTGGAGAAAAATCACAAAATGTAAAGACCTGTGGGTACCGATCATGATAAGCGGCTTGGGTGCAATTCCAAAAACATCTGGAGCAGCCCTTGAACACTATTGGCTGTCAGCATTCTGATGCTGCCATAAAAAGACGAGGCTTGACTTTTCACCTACTTATTTTCTCTGTAGATAATATCCCCTTGGAGATGGGACGGGAGGGGGGAACATTCCTGTGGGGTGAGGTCAGAAGCTGGGGAGACTGACTTGGAAGATGGCCAATGAGAAGATGAGAATTGGGAACGGAAAGGGAAGGGTTTGGGGGTCAGAGGGTTAGTATCGGCTACGACGAAGTCGGGGCCAGATCTGTCATACTCAATAAATGGAATATTTCAGCAAAGATTAATTGTTTGGGAGTGCAATTTATTTGAGATGACATCGAAACCTGACATCGGCATTGACACAATCCCCGATCGGTCAATTGCAAAAAAAAGGCAGTTTGACTTGGAACAGCTTTCATCCTGCGGCGAGATTTTTAACACCGTCAAATATCAACACCTGCCTCTTGGAAAGGACTCGATAGGTGGACAAAAGTGACAACTCCAGTCTGAAGACAGTTGGTGACTGTCAGTCCAACAACAACAACAACAAACAAACAACAACAATAATAAATGTCTCTGATTCACTGCAGCTTCACCAATTCTCTTCCCCATACTGAGGTTCAGTTGCAAGCAGCCGGTGTTTTAATAAGGTCTCTCCCACCCCTTCCAGTTTTGCTGTCTCAGCCTGCTTCGTGAGTAATGAGGGCCTGCAGGCAACACCTCAATATTTCTTTCTTTCTTTCTTTCTTATTCTGCTTGTTTTCCTGGAATTAACGTGGCTGAGGGCACTTTGTAAGTGCTGGAAACAGAACAATCCTGCAAAAAAGGAACAAAAGGAGCAGTAGGGGAGAAGGGATGAAAAAATGCAAACAAAGATTGGCGAAAACATTCACGCAAGGCTCTCTTAGAAAGAGAGAGAGAGACAGAGAGAGAGAGAGAGAGAGAGAGAGAGAGAAAATCTGTCCGGTTAAGATAAATTATCCTTCAATTTTTCCCGTGTCCTCTAGATCAAAATCCCTCCCCGAGATCCATATGGCTCCTATTTTGTCCAAAAAACACACTGAAAACCTGGCTTTTTTCCCAGGACTTGATGTAATGGAAGCACGGGAGCCCCTGTGAGGGTTTTGTGCTGTAGAACATACGATGAAGGGACCTTGGAGATCATCTAGTCCAACCCCCTGATGGAGCAGGAGGTCCTACGGCTATTCTGGACAGATTGGTTGCCCAGTCTTCTCATTAAAACCTCTGGTGATGGAGCCACCCAGAAAGGCCAGCCCTTCCGCTGTTTGATTGTTGTCTCTGTCAGGGAAATTTCTCCTTAATTCTACGTTGGATCTCTCTTTGATAAGCTTCCAACCTGTTAGTTCTTGTCATGCCGTCAGGTGCTTTGGGAATAAATCAATTCCCTCTTATTTGTGACAGCAACTCAGGGACTGGAAGACAGCTATCATGTCCCCTCCAATCGAGGAGAGGAGAGGAGAGAGAGAAGGGAAGGGAAGGGAAGGGAAGGGAGAAGGGGAGAGGAGAGGAGAGGAGAGAGAGAGAAAGAATGGAGGGAAGGGAAGGGAAGGAAAGGAAGGGAGAAGGGGAGAGGAGAGGAGAGGAGAGAGAGAAGGAAGGGAAGGGAAGGGAAGGGAGAAGGGGAGGGGAGAGGAGAGAGAGAAGGGAAGGGAAGGGAGAAGGGGGAGAGGAGAGGAGAGGAGAGGAGAGAGAGAAGGGAAGGGAAGGGAAGAGAGAAGGGGAGGGGAGAGGAGAGAGAGAGAAGGGAAGGGAAGGGAGAAGGGGAGAGGAGAGGAGAGAGAGAAGGGAAGGGAAGGAGAAGGGGAGAAGGAGGAGAGGAGAGAGAGAAGAAAGGGAAGGGAAGGGAAGGAAGAAGGGGAGAGGAGAGGAGAAGAGAGGAGAGGAGAGAAGAAAAGGGAGAAGGGAAGAGAACCCTAACCCTTCCCTTCCCTTCTCTTCCTTTCCCTTCCCACCCCTCTCCTCCCCTTCCCTCTCCTCCCCTCCCCTCCCTCCCTCCCTTCCTTCCAGAAAACATAACTTCAGCTTATTTCGAAACCAACCGAAGACTCTTCTATTCCATCAAAATGTGCGCCTTTAATCCTCAAAGGTCAGGTCCTGCTTCTAAGCTCCATCGTAGCCCCGTCTATTCAACGCATCCCTGTTTTCTGCTGGCTTTTATTTTTGACAGCCGGCGGTTACGTCAGGGTATGGCTGTCTCCGGACGTAAAGCTCTTATTGGAATGGATGGATGTTTTTTTTCCTCCGAGCGGTAATTGATGTCATTACCAGATCTCTTGGACGGAGGGGAGGGGTCTGCCCCATTTCTTCCAGCAAGATAAATATATACCATAAGCATGGAAATAGATCGTTATTTTCTGTAATTTTTTTTTTTTTTTTTTTGAAAGATGTACGTCGGAGTCCCTGCTAAGGACGCGGTGCAATTTATAACTCAAAACTAGATTGGCCTTGTTCCTTGGTTAGGAAATGAACCAGAGAGCCAAGATACAAATGATATATAAAATGTGTTTTGATTTGTTACGTCCAATTATGCCCAGGTATATATATATATATATCCCATTCTAGGTAATGAGAAAAAGGAATTTGTCTTCACAGAACGTTAAGTTCTGCTTAAGAAAAAAATGGGAAAAGCTGGTTTCTAGTCCATAAGTGTTGTGGTCCACCAACAGCCCATGGAGCTAGCAGCGGAGTCGGACAGTGAGGAGGCTGGGGAGGACCGTGGACCAGTCCTGGAGTCAGGGAAAGGCTCGGATGAGGGCTCTGTGTTGGAGGCAGAGATGGGGACAGGGCCATCTGGGAGCGATGCGCGGACTCCAGAGCCTCCAGAGTCGGACAGCAGAGAGGCAGAGGAACAGGAGGAGCCTGTTCCTAGTACATGCATGCACAGAGCTGCCAGAAGGCAAGAGTAAATAAAGCAAAAGGGACGACTCGGGAGTAAGGCCAGGAAATGATTGGCCTCTCCCAGAAGGCTTAAAAGAGCAGCAAAGGCTCTTTGGGCTCTTTGTAAGAAAGCAACGTTGCTAAATCTGTTTCCAGTCAGCGTCTCTTGTGTCTGAACTTCGTGGGGCTTTGCCAAGAAAGGCCTTTGGCAGGGTGCCAAAGAAGATAAAGGTTTGCGATAAGCCCGAAGGACTTATTCTGAAAGATTTGTTTTGCAATTAATTTGGACTAAGCTGGGAATGAAGTAATTCTCAGCTGTTATAATAAAACAGTTTTGTTCGGGACTAATTGTGTCTTGTAATGACTAAGTGAGCCTAGGTCACAACAATAAGAATGCACAGTGGTGCTTGTCTAGTGCCTGGAGCTCCGAAACCTGTATTATTATTTTAGTTCGTGGCCTAGTCGGCCAGATGTTCAGAATGGATTTGACATTTTTGTCCACCTATCGAGTCCTTCCCAAGAATCTGGGAGAGACAGATGTTGATAGTTGATGGTATTAATGATCTCGATGTAGGATGTAAGCTTTTTCCTAGTAAAGCTGCCTTTTGCAATTGACTGATGGGGAATTTGTCAATGCCGACCGTGTTCAAGGGCTCTTTGATATGCCTCTATTGCTGCTTCTTCAAAAGCGCCACACAATTCTCCTCACAACTCTGGGGTTTCTGCTGGGAGGAAGGGACAAAAAGAAAGAATGAGTTGTGGTCACAAACATGGGATCCACTCCCGATCCCCTTTTTACATGTGATGCAAGCAGAATGTTGCCTGCTTGTATCACAAGTAAGGTTCTACATTTAGTAAGATTTTACATTTAGGTAAGAAAGACAAAATGCACAGGTACAGTATACTCACTCAATAGTAGTAACTGTGTAACTTTGGAGTCCTAGTGGACAATCATTTAAATAGGAGCCAGCCGTGTGCAGCAGCTGCCAAAAAAGCCAACACAGTTCTAGGCTGCATCAACAGAGGGATTAGAATCAAGATCACGTGAAGTGTTAATACTACTTTATAAGGCCTTAGTAAGGCCACACTTGGAATATGGCGTCCAGTTTTGGTCGCTACGATGTGAAAAAGATGTGGAGACTCTAGAAAGGGTGCAGAGAAGAGCAAGAAAGAGGATTGGGGGACTGGAGGCTAAAACGTATCTAAAGAACAAACGCCCTGAGTCTTCGGAGAGGGGCGGCATACAAATTGAATTAATAAAATAAATATATAAAGGTATCAAGAACGGTTGCTGGAATTGGGTATGTCTAGTCTGATGAAAAGAAGGACCAGGGGAGACATGATAGCAGCCTTCCAATATCTCAGGGGCTGCCCCAAAGAAGAGGGAGTCAAGCTCTTCTCCAAAGCACCTGAGGGCAGGACAAGAAGCAACGGGTGGAAACTCATCAAGGAGAGAAGCAACTTAGAACTAAGGAGAAATTTCCTGACAATGAGAACAATTAATCAGTGGAACTCCTTGCCTCCAGAAGTTGTGAAGGCTCCAACACTGGAAGTTTTTAAGAAGATGTTGGATAACCATTTGTCTGAAGTGGTGTAGGGTTTCCTGCCTGGGCAGGGGGTTGGACTAGAAGACCTCCAAGGTCCCTTCCAACTCTGTTCTATTCTATTCTATTCTATTCTATTCTATTCTATTCTATTCTATTCCATTCCATTCCATTCCATTCCATTCCATTCCATTTATATGCTGCTCACCTCAGCCCGTAAGAATTGATCGACTCGTTTTTAATCCACTTTGGTTATGCCAGATTCTGGGCTGTTGGCCAAACAATTTGCAGGATTCTAGATGCAGAAATGTTGGGGGTGGAAGACTAGGAGGAGGAGGATAATGCAAAAAATTGGAAATTCTCCAAGACTTTTTTGTTTTGTTCCCGCTTTGCTTTGGTAAAAGATTCACTCCATTTGCAGAAATGGAGTTGGGTACAAATTGGGTCCCTTCCCTCCCACCCTTTGAAGCCCTTAAAATTCTTCTTCAAATCAGGACAAAGACAGATATCTCGGTCCACCTGTGTGTGTGCTATGATCTCCATCACTCAGCCTCATTCCCACTGCAGTCCTCTGGCCCCTTGCCTGAAAAAAAAGAAAGAAAGGTGAGTTTACCTTTTAATTACTGCCTTATTCATGATTTGATTGTTTTTGGCTGGAGGGGAGTTACTTTGTTCTAACCTAGGCTTCCCCAAACCACGAAGCAGACTCCTTGTCCCGACAAAAGACTCTCTTTTATTAAGTTACTGTGAATTCCTCTCATTCACTTCCAGCAAAATCATTCAAGGGAGAATTTACAGTCATGGACCTTATCTGGCTTGGAGAGCTGCCAGGCCGATATCTTCAAAACTTGGCAAGGAGTCACAAATCAATTAAGCGGACTAATTGTCTCCTGCAAACTCCACTCCCCTTTCACTCCTCTTTTATTCCCTCTGGGAGGGGCCATTCATCTTCCACCTGTGGCTTTACTCCCAAGTCGACCCTTGTTCTTTAGCTGTTCTCTTCATCTCGCAACTCTGCACATACACACACTAGGAACAGGCTCCAGCTGTTTGTCTGCCTCACTGATGTCTGACTCCGAAGGCAGCTGATAACTGTCAGACGGTCCTGGCCCCATCTCTGCTTCCCCTTTCGCTCCTCTTTTATTCCCTCTGGGAGGGGCCCTTCATCGTCCACCTGTGGCCTTACTCCTGAGTCGACCCTTGTTCTTTAGCTGTTCCCTTCGTCTGGCAACTCTGCGCATACACACACACTGGGCACAGGCTCCGGCTGTTTGTCTGCCTCTCTGCTGTCTGACTCCGAAGGCAGCTGATAACTGTCAGACGGCCCTGGCTCCCTCTCTGCCTCGGACGCAGAGCCCTCATCAGAGCCTTCCCCAGACTCCAGGACTGGCCCATGTTCCTCCCCAACCTCCTCACTGTCCGAATCTGCTGCCAGCTCTGCTGGACGCTGGCGGGCCACAACATACTCTGAATTTGTCTTACCTTTTTGCTTTTCCTTGCTGAGAAGGGTAGTGATGTCCATTTGTATGGCACTCTGGGCTTAGTCTTGGGAGGAAGAGCTGTGTGTCTGTCAGTCTGTCTGTGGATTATTCCATAGAAATGTCCCCAAAATGCTTTTTCAAGAGGCAACCGGATTTTATTTTCATTGGAAGACGTTTTGCTTCTCATCCAAGAAGCTTCTTCAGCTCTGACAGTATAGTGAGGAATGGAAAGACTTATATTCTTTGCGAGAATCTCTACAGACTTTTAGCTGTACAATTTGGGATGAACCTCCCCTGGAATGGGGTGAGAGTAGGAATGGATTTCCAGAGGAAAAAATGGCAGACTACAGGAACCATTTGCACCACTCAGGTGACCCTGAGGACACAGGTAAACCTCTCCAAGTGGCCTCAACGACCCTCTAAAAAGGATGCAAATGACCAGCTGTCTGCAAGGAGTATCAATCCTTCCATTCCTCACTATCCTGTCAGAGCTGAAGAAGCTTCTTGGATAAGAAGTAAAACATCTTCAAAGAAGAACAAGAAAGTCCAGTTGCCTCCTGAAAAAGCATATTAAAAATGCTGGCTTAGAAACCAGGAGACGGGGAGTTCTAGTCCTGCATTAGCCATGAAAGCTGGCTAGGAGACTTTGGCCAGTCACCAGGAGACTGGAAGTTCTAGTCCCGCCTTTGGCATGAAAGCCGGATGGGGGACTTTGGGTCACCAGGTGGAGGTGAGTTCTAGTCCCGTCTTTGGCATGAAAGCGGATGGGGGACTTTGGGTGAGTCACCAGGTGGAGGTGAGTTCTAGTCCTGTCTTTGGCATGAAAGCCGGATGGGGGACTTTGGGTGAGTCACCAGGTGGAGGTGAGTTCTAGTCCCGCCTTTGGCATGAAAGCCGGATGGGGGACTTTGGGTGAGTCACCAAAGGAGGTGAGTTCTAGTCCTGCCTTAAGCATGAAATCTTTATCAGCCTCTTTTTTCAGATGTCCAAAGCAGGAGGGGGGGAATGAAAGAAAAAAATTCACCGAGATCCAACACTGAAATCAAGTGGATTAGAAACAAATTAAATTCACTCAGTGTGGGTGACAGTTTTTGAAATGTCACCAGATGTTCAATCACACACTTTTTCTAAGCCTGCAGGGAGAAGTTTGAATGAAAAAGATATGTTTGGGGGAGGGGGGATTCATCAAGATTATCCAGAGCAGACAAATGAGTTATTTTAAATAAAGATTTCTTTTTTTCTTGTCCATCAAGAAGATGAACTGGTGGTTAGGAAAAATGCTGGGTTTATATTGATAAATAGTAATATATTTCAGAGAGCAATGCAGACAGGAAACAGTAAATTTTAAGGAGGGAGGAAGGAGAGAGGAGAGGAGGGGAGGGGAGGGGAGGAGGAGAAGAGGAGGAAGAAAAATATGGATGGATGGATGGATGGATGGATGGATGGATGGATGGATGGATGGATAGATAGATAGATAGATAGATAGATAGATAGATAGATAGATAGATAGATAGATGATAGATAGATAGATAGATAGATGGAGAGGAGGGCAGGGGGGGGAGGAGGGAGAAGAGGAAGAAAAATATGGATGGATGGATGGATGGATGGATAGATAGATAGATAGATAGATAGATAGATAGATAGATAGATAGATAGGAGGGGAGGGGAGGGGAGGAGGAGAAGAGGAAGAAAAATATGGATGGATGGATGGATGGATGGATGGATGGAAGGATAGATAGATAGATAGATAGATAGATAGATAGATAGATAGATAGATAGATAGGAGGGGAGGGGAGGGGAGGAGGAGGGAGGAGAAGAGGAAGAAAAATATGGATGGATGGATGGATGGATGGAAGGATAGATATATATATAGAGAGAGAGAGGAGAGGAGAGAAAGAAGAAGAAGAAGAAGAGGAGGAGAGGAAGAAAAATAGGGATGGATGGATGATGGATAGAGATAGATAGATAGATAGATAGATAGATAGATAGATAGATAGATAGATAGAAGAGGAGAGAAGAGGAGGAGGAGGAAGAAGAAGAAAGATAGGGATGGATGGATGGAAAAATGGATAGAGATAGATGATAAATAGGTAGGTAGGTAGGTGAGGAGAGAAGGAGAAGGATCGGTAGCAAGGGGGATCAACTCAGTTCCTGTGGCAGAGGGAGCCCCATGGAAGGAGCTGGACCGGGTTAGAGACGGATTGTCATGGAGAAAATCTACCTGTGTGGTGGCTAAGATCAGATCATCGCTTGATGGCACGTAATCAATCAACCAATCAATGAAAAGAGATTAATGCAGCTCTTCCTTGTTGATGGATATCTTACAGCCTCCTAAATCAACTTTTTAAAGAGGCTTCTTTCACCAGCCGGGGGGCAGAATTCGTGCCGGTCTTAGTCTGAAGGATCTTCCCCCCCACCCATCCACCCCCCCCCAAAAAAAAAATAAAGGAAGAAGGCCAAATTCTTGGGAAAGCTCTCAGGTGGATTTCTTTAAAAAGCCAGGGTGGATTTACTTCAGCATCTCTGCCTACCGACCTATAATGATCTCCTGTGTTGATGTGTGGCAAGTGGCATCTGCGTGCAAATTTCCCCCTTCCCCCTTTTGGAGGCTGGTTGGTGTGGGGGGGGGGAGGCAGCCAGATGGCAGATGGCCTCTTAAGGCAGTCACTTGAGGTTGGGTCTCTAGAGAGAGAAGCGGGGGTGGGGTGGGGACAGAACCTTTTAACCCTTTATCTTCTGGAAAACATGGCTAGGAAAAACCGGGGTGCCGAAGAAAAAGAAACGAATTTTTAGCATGCCGTTTATTTGTCCGAATCACTTTTGGGGAATTTTGGTTCTTTATTGTAGAGATGGGTACGTCTGTGGCCCGGGTAAGTTTTTCCCCAGTTGATAGATAGATAGAAGAGGAGAGGGGAGAAAGAAGAAGAGGGAGAAGAAGAGGAGGAGGAGGAGGAGGTGAGGAAGAGGAAGAAAGAGGGATGGATGATGGATGGATAGATAGATAGATAGATAGATAGATAGATAGATAGATAGATAGATAGGAGAGGTGAGAAAGAAGAAGAGGGAGAAGAAAAGGAGGAGGAGGAGACGAGGAAGAAATATAGGGATGGATGATGGATAGAGATAATAGATAGATAGATAGATAGATAGATAGATAGATAGATAGATAGATAGATAGATAGATAGATAGATAGATAGATAGAGGAGAGGAGAGAAAGAAGAGGGAGAAGAAGAGGAGGAGGAGGAGACGAGGAAGAGGAAGAAAGATAGAGATGGATGATGAATAGAGATGATAGATAGAGAGAGGAGAGGAGGAGGAGGAGGAGGAAGAAGAAAGATAGGGATGGATGATGGATAGAGATGATAGATGATAGATAGATAGATAGATAGATAGATAGATAGATAGATAGATAGATAGATAGAAGAGAGGAGAGGAGAGGAGAGGAGAGAAAGAAGAGGGAGGAGGAGACGAGGAAGAGGAAGAAAGATAGGGATGGATGATGAATAGAGATGATAGAGAGAGAGAGGAGAGGAGGAGGAGGAGGAAGAAGAAGAAGAAGAAAGATAGGGATGGATGGATGGATAGAGATTGATGATTGATAAATAGGTAGATAGGTAGGTGAGGAGAGGAGATGATGTGATCAAAATTGTCAGCTTGGTGACTGCTCATATTTATGACGGTTGCTGTGTCCCAAAGTCACATGATCTCCTTTTTTGTGACCTTTTGGACAAGCAAAGTCAATGGGGAAGCCAGATTCATTTAACGACCAGGTGATTAAACTAACAACTGCAGTTTTCACTTCACAATTGTGGTAAGGTCATAACATGGGGCCAAAGTCACTTTAACAACTATCTGTCTTAGCAGCAGAAATTTTGGGCCCAGTGGTGGTAGTAAGTGTTGTGGTCCACCAGCAGCCTGCAGAGCTGGCAGCGGAGATGGACAGAGCAGCCAAAGCAAAAGGGACAACTCGGGAGTAAGGCCAGGAGATGATTGGCCCCTCCCTTAAGGCTTAAAAGAGCAGCAAAAGCTCTTGAGCTCTGTGTAGGAAAGCAATGTTGCTAAATCTGTTTCCAGTCGGCATCTCCTGTTTCTGAACTTCATGGGGCTTTGCCAAGAAAGGCCTTTGGCAGGGTGCCAAAGAAGATTAAGGTTTGTGATAAGACCGAAGGACTTTTTCTGAAGGACTTATTTTGGAATTAATTTGGACTAAGCTGGGAATGAAGTCATTCTCAGCTGTTATAATAAAATAGGATTGTTTGGGACTAATTGTGTCTTGTAATGACTAAGTGAGCCTGGGTCACGACAGTAAGCCAAGGACGACTTGCATCCTTTTAAATTTCCTTTTAAATATTGGAGGATGATCTTTGCAATTGCAACCGACTGATTACAATCCATAAAACTTCTAGATTGGAGTAGAAAATAATTCTTTTTTTTTTTTTTAAAGAATCAATTTTCTGCTTTGCCTGTTCTCATATCTATGACAGTTGCAGTGTCCCGGGGGTTACGGGATTCCCCTTTTGCGACATTCTAACAAGCAAAGTCCATGGAGGAACCCAACTCCCTTACCGTTACCAACTTAACAACGCGGTGGCTCACTTAACGGACGTGGCAAGAGAGGTTGTAAAACGGGACCAAGTTCACTCCACAAAATTCTCCCTTCAGCAGAATTATGTTGTCGTACGGTTCATGGTCTACCTGTAGCATTTCGGACAAAGGGTTGTCCAATCTCTTTCCCCCAGTGCCCTCTTCGTGGTGCTTGCCATCTTGGTTTTTTTTTCGACCTACATAATCTAATCTTGAAGTAGTTTTACAGCTCATCTGCCTGCAACACGCACTGTGCATCAGACATTAATACAATTGAGCGAGTCCAGAGATATTTCACTAGAAGAGTCCTCCACTCCTCTGCTCACAATAGAATCCCTTATGCCACTAGGCTCGAAATTTGGGGCTTAGACAATTTAGAACTATGCCGCCTTCGGTCTGACCTAAACATAGTGCACAAAATTATCTCCTACCTGTCAATGACTACTTCAGCTTCAACTGCAACAATACACGAGCACACAATAGATACAAACTCAAGGTAAACCGCTCCAAACTTGATTGCGGAAAATACGACTTCAGCAACAGAGTGGTCAATGCCTGGAATGCACTACTTGACTCTGTGGTTTCTTCTCCAAACTCCCAAAACTTTAACTTTAAACTGTCTACTATTGACCTCACCCCATTCCTAAGAGGTCTTGTAAGGGGCGTGCATAAGAGCACCAGCGTGCCTTCCGTCCCTGTCCTACTGTCCCCATTTATTCGTCCCCATTTCATGTATTCATAATCATGTTTATACTTATAAAAAGGTAAAGGTTCCCCTCGCACATACGTGCCAGTCGTTCCCGACTCTACGGGGCGGTGCTCATCTCCGTTTCAAAGCCGAAGAGCCAGCGCTGTCCAAAGACGTCTCTGTGGTCATGTGGCTGGCATGACTCAACGCCAAAGGCGCACGGAACGCTGTTCCCTTCCCACCAAAGGTGGTCCCTATTTTTCTACTTGCATTTTTTACGTGCTTTCGAATTGCTAGGTTGGCAGAAGCTGGGACAAGTCACGGGAGCTCACCCTGTTACGCGCCGCTAGGGATTCGAACCGCTGAACTGCCGACCTTTCGATCGACAAGCTCAGCCACCGCGTCCCTTAGGGTTTATACTTACATTTCTTATACGTATTTGACAAATATAAATCAATCAATCAATCAATCAATCAATCAATCAATCAATCTTCTGGGCAGCTTCTGGCTGTCAAGATAGAGAACCCCTTTCCCTGGAGTACACTCCTCGTTTGGCTACTTAATCTCTCTTCCCCCACCTACCCACCCACTCACCCTACCCCCCGCCCTTGTTCTCTGACCTTTGATGTTAATTGATACCGAGCGGCCTTTAATCCTCGCCCTCTCCCCTCCCTCGCTCTTGTTCTTGGGGGCATCTGCTCGGCGAGGGGAGGAAGAGGAGGAGGAGGAAGCCGGCTGCTGAACCGCCTGTCCGCCTGTTTGCCATCTGCTTCCACCCTGGGCTCCTTCTCCATCCTGGTGAGCAGAATCCTTAATGAACCCGGGGAGCGTCTGTCCAACGGCGGGGGTGTGTGGTAAGGAAGGGAGAACAAGAGATTTGGGGAGGGGGGACAACAGAGGGAACAAGAAAGAAAGAGGGGGAAACTCCCCGCAATTAAGAGCCTGGCTTTTGTTGAGTGATCCTTGACCCGAGACATGGACATTTCGAGGCGAATGCTTGGGGCAAGCCAAATCTCTAATGGGAAAACCCACTTCCCCTCCCTGCCTATCCCCAGGGAGGTGGGAGATGGAGAAGGGAATGCAAACAGACGACTGGGATGACTGGAAGGGATGGGAAAGGCTGGGAGAGGTTCCTGGTCGGAGGAGGAGGACGGAAGAGTTCGCATCCTCAGAACAAGCAGTTTCATTTCAATTCCTGGTCTGGCCATCTGCCTCTTCGCTTCGGCTTATCCCCGTATTGTCGGTAATCATATTAGGGGCAAATGTTGAATGTTCAACAGCTCAGCTCGGCTTTCTGGTTTCTCTGACTGGCCGGAGCCTGAATGAGATGGAGTTCGATGCAGGACCGTATATGCATATGGGAGATAGCCAATGATGCAAACTGACCGGAAGGGAAGTGAATTCAAATTAAATTAAATAATTAAAGGAATAAAATAAAATAGCGAGGTAAAGTCAAATAAAGTCAAATAAAATAGCGAAGTAAAGTCAAATAAAGTAAAAAAAATATAGCGAGGTAAAGTACAATAAAGTCAAATAAAATAGTGAGGTAAAGTACAATAAAGTCAAATAAAATAGTGAGGTAAAGTCAAATAAAGTCAAATAAATAGTGAGGTAAAGTCAAATAAAGTCAAATAAAATAGTGAGGTAAAGTCAAATAAAGTCAAATAAAATAGCGAGGTAAAGTCAAATAAAGTCAAATAAAATAGCGTGGTAAAGTCAAATAAAGTAAAATAAAATAGCGAGGTAAAGTAAAGTAAAATAAAATAGCGAGGTAAAGTCAAATAAAGTCAAATAAAATAGCGAGGTAAAGTCAAATAAAGTCAAATAAAATAGCAAGGTAAAGTCAAATAAAGTAAAATAAAATAGTGAGGTAAAATAAAATAAAACAGTGAGGTAAAGTAAAATAAAGTAAACTAAAACAGTAAGGTAAACTAAGCTGAACTAAAATAAAACAAAAAATAAAATAAGATAAAGTAAGATGAAATGCAATTTTTTTTTTTTTAAAGTAAAACAATGTAAACTAAGCTAAACTTTAAAATTTACAAAATAAAGAACGGTAAGGTAAAGTAAAAGACAATAAACATGAAACAAAGTAAGATAAAGTAAACTAAAATAAAATAAAATAGTAAGGTAAAGTAAGCTAAAATAAAATAAATAAAAAATAAGATAAGGTAATGTATACTAAAGTAAAGTAAAATAATAATATTAAATTAAAAAAGAAAGTAAGGTAAGGTTAAGAAAAATAAAATACAATAAAAATGAAATGAAGTAAGGGAAACTAAACTAAACTTAAAAAGTAAAATAAAATATAAAATAAAAGAACATCGCAAAAAACTTTCTCTCCCTCTTCACTCACAACACGCCCTCCCAAAACATAAATCCAGGGGTTAAATGTGCAAAATTTTGCAGACGAAGCATTTCTAGCAGGCTTGGTTGCATGGATGCGTCATCAAGCATATGTCACTTTTAAAAAAGGAGATGCAAAAAAGATACCGCTTTGCATGCATTTGCATATTTTAAGGGACTATTTTTATGATGAGGCTGAGATATTTTAGTTCACGCTGCTCCGTTGTCCCTGGGCAGCTGTGAGGTGAAGAAAAGAACAGTGCAGAATTTATGAATTGCTCAGAGAGGCAGGTTTAATCCCGGCCGGGTTCGCACAACCGGCTAAACCCAGCTTAATAAAACACGGCGACGCCAGTTGCGCCCAAATGAAGACACCGTATGAAGGAGGGACAGGATCGCTTCTTCTTAAACCGAGGTTGCTTCTCTCCTCGATTCGTTTCCATCCATTGCTTTTCAGATGCTTTGGAGCGATGGCTCACATGCCTGTGGCACGCGTGCCATGGGTTCGCCATCACGGCCTTACACCATCTCAGACAAATGGTTGTGCATTTGCCCCCTCAACTCCAATTGGCAAAGCTCTTCCATTGATTAATTATTTTCACCACCAGGAAATTTCTCCTTAGTTCCTCGTTGGATCACCCTCTGGTGAGCTTCCATTCAACCCTTCTTGTCCAGCCCTCTCAGGCGCTTTGGAGAATACATTTATTCCTATTTTTAACCTCAAATGAGTGGATCGGTTATGCAACGTCAGCAGTTCTCTCTGAAATTTTTAATCCTTTCCTTAATCTGTACAATTTGTCCGGAGAACAAGTCCATGTATTCTGGGGGAATCAAAAGTAGGTTTGCACGGGCTTGCAATAAATAACAAATTACTGTTCAATAGTGAAGTTAATGGCCAGGATATATGGCATTAGCTAACTTCCTCCAGAGCTCTGGCCTTCGTTAAGATCCTAATTCTTCCTGCAATTAAGCATTAGGCCTACTTGCTTTCAAGTGATTGATTCTTCGACTATGCGTTGGATGTTCAGAGTAGGTTAATGCTGTTGGCACTCGGAGATGATGACACTGAGTTAAGCCGAAAGGAAATGTTAAGATAATAAATACTAACCTGAACATGAGCATATAACTCCTCTCTCTTTTCGATAAACCTTCTATTGTGCTTCTCTTTGGAAAGACAACGAAGATATTGAGAGCTTAGAAAGAGAGTAGAGAAGGATAACAAAGATAATTAGGTGATTGCATGCTAAACCCTACAATGAACCGTTGCAGGAACTAGATATCAGGGATGAAATCCAGAAGGTTCCGACAGGTTCTGGAGAACTGGTAGCGGAAATTTTGAGTAGTTCGGAGAACCGGCAAATACCCCCTCTGGCTGGCCCCAGAGTGGGGTGGGAATGGAGATTCTGCAATATCCTTCCCCCAGGAGTGGTGAGGGAATGGTGATTTTGCAGTATCCTTCCCCTGCCATGCCCACCAAGCCACGCCCACAGAACTGGTAGTAAAAATATTTGGATTTCACCACTGTTAGATATGTCTAATGAAGAGAAGGAGTAGGGACGACATGATAGCAGTCTTCCAATATTTGAGGGGCTGTCAGAGAAGAGGGAGCCAACCTATTCTCCAAAGCACCAGAAAGCAGGACAAGAATGGATGGAAATTAATCAAGGAGAGAAGCAACCTAGAACTAAGGAGGAATTTCCTGAAGGAGAGAATAATTAACCAGTGGAACCACTCGCCTCCAGAAGTTGTGGGTGCTCCATTACTGGAGGTTTTTAAGAAGAGATTAGACTGCCATTTGTCTGAAATGGTATAGGGTTTCCTGCCTAAGCAGGGGGTTGGACTAGAAGACCTCCAAGGTCCCTTCCGACTCTAATATTCCGTAGATCTCCAGTGCCGGCTGGCTTTGAATCCCCCAAACAGTTATGCTTGCCACCATGATTGAAAAGCAGAACGATGCAAAATAAATAAATAAATAAAATCTTGGTCTATTGTTGTGACAGGAGCTTGTTTTCAATTTTTAGAAAGCAATATTTTCTTAAGCCCGATTTTTCTTCCTTGTTTTAAACCGCCACTGACAACATGATTGGAAGCCTCCTCCAGCTGTCTAAACATTACGATAATTTAAATATCATTGATTCATTGGTTCTACCAGGTTTTCGGATGCAATCGGAGCAACTGGCTTAAAAAGAAATGCATTTCTTTCTCTTTTTCTTCTCAGTCATAGCCATGTTTAATAAGAACAAACCATTTGAAGGATGGTGTTTTGATCTAGGCTTTCCCCAGCAGCACGAAGCCTCGTCCCAACAAAAAACCCTTTTATTAAATTTACAGTGAATTCCTCTCCAGCAAAATCTTTCCTCTCTCACAGTCTTTCAAGATGGGTCACAATTACCAGCCTTGATCAGGCTTGGAGAGTGGCCAGGCCGATATCTTTCAGACGCCGCAATACTTGGCAAGAATGCAGGAATGAACTAATTGTCTCCTGCAAACTCCACTCCCCTTTCGTTCCTCTTTTACTCCCTCTGGGAGGGGCCCTTCATCGTCCACCTGTGGCCTTACTCCAGTGTTGAAATCCAAATTTATTTAACTACTGGTTCTGCGGGCATGGCTTGGAGGGCATGGTGCGGCTTGGTGAGCATGGCAGGGGAAGGATACTGCAAAATCTCCATTCCCTCCCCACTCCTGGGGAAGGATATTGCAAAATCTCCATTCCCACCCCACTCTGGGGCCAGCCAGCGGTGGTATTTGCCAGTTCTCTGAACTACTCAAAATTTCCACTATCGGTTCTCCGAACTGCTCAAAATTTCCGCTACCGGTTCTCCAGAACCTGTCAGAACCTGCTGGATTTCACCCTTGCCTTACTCCCAAGTTGACCCTTGTTCTTTAGCTGTTCCCTTCGTCTGGCAACTCTGCGCATGCACACACTGGGAACAGGCTCCAGCTGTTCCTCTGCCTCACTGATGTCTGACTCTAAAGGCAGCTGATAACTGTCAGACGGACCTGGCCCCCTCTGTGCCTCCGACGCAGAGCTCTCATCAGAGCCTTCCCCCGACTCTAGGACTGGCCCATGTTCCTCCCCAACTTCCTCACTGTCCGAATCTGTTGCCAGATCCGCTGGCGGGCCATAATAGATGGGAACTCGTGTTCTCGGATTGAGGAGAATCACCAACTATTTCCAATTTATCTCGGGGAAATTCTTCACTGGAGATGGTGTTGCAAGCACCTTGAGAATTCGAGGAGACACTTTGCTAGGCCACATGTGGTCCAGAAAGCTAAAAAAAAATGTACAATTTAATGGTCAAGAAAAGCCAACAGAACAACATGACTGGAGAAGGGTCCCTTGATAACCCCATTCATTTCAAGTATGTGAAGAGTTGGAGCGGTTGTGTCTTAATTAGCAAATGCCCCTGTCTCGGCGAAGCAACCTGCCATCACTCATACAGTTGTGTATCTCCTGCAACCACAACGCTTAAGTCAACGGGCAGCAGTCATTAGCCGGAGAGCGAGAAAAAGGGGCACATTAGCAAGACGCCCCTGGCTGGGAGCTTGTGCATCATTTTGACAAGCCTATTTGCCACCTACGGAGCCCACATCCCCTTAAATACATTTTGCATGCATTTTCCACCATTGCACCCCCCCCCCTTCCCTCCCACCAAGCTCCATATTTTAAAAGTGTATTTTGGACAGTTGTGGAGCCTTGATCAACTTATTTTCCAAAGCACCGGAGGGCCAGGAGAAGAAACAACGGATGGAAACTCATCAAGGAGAGAAGCAACCTGGAATTAAGGAGAAAGTTCCTAACGGTGAAAAAAATGAACCAGTGGAGGCCCAGAGAAGAGAAGAGAAGAGAAGAGAAGAGAAGAGAAGAGGAGGAGAGGAGAAGAGAAGAGAAGAGAAGAGAAGAGAAGAGAAGAGAAGAGAAGAGAAGAGAAGAGAAGAGAAGAGAGAATTCTTTATTGGCCAAGTGTGAATGGACACACAAGGAATTTGTCTTTGGTGCATATGCTCTTAGTGTACATAAAAGAAAAGATACATTCGTTAAGAATCATAAGGTACAACATCATATTAGGAAACAGTCAATATACAGTAAATTGTAAGGATACCAGCAACAAAGTTAGTCATGCAGTCATAAGTGGGAGGAGATGGGTGATGGGAACGATGAGAAGACCAATAGCAATAGTAATGCAGCCTAATGTGAATAGTTTGACAGTGTTGAGGGAATTATTTGTTTAGCAGAGTGATGGCGTTCGGGGAAAAAACTGTCCTTGTGTCTAGTTGTTCTGGTGTGCAGTGCTCTATAGCGTCGTTTGGAGGGTAGGAGTTTTTTTTTTTTTTAATTTGATTTATATGCCGCCCTCCTCCGGAGACTCAGGGCGGCTTACAATGTGCTAAGCAATAGCCTTCATCCTTTTGTATATTTATACAAAGTCAGCTTATTGCCCCCACAAACTGGGTCCTCAATTTACCTACCTTAGAAAGGATGGAAGGCTGAGTCAACCTTGAGCCTTGGCGAGATTCGAACCTGCAGTAATTGCAGGCAGCTGGTCTTAATAACAGGGTGCTTTAGACCACTGTACTACCAAGGCTCTTTTTTGAGTTGAAACAGTTTATGTCCAGGATGCGAGGGGTCTGTAGATATTTTCACAGCCCTCTTTTTGACTCGTGCAGTTTACATGGCGTATGCCCTCCAACCTTGTCTTATGAGACTCTTATTCTGTAAGGTAACGTAAGGCCATGATATCCATTGTCTGAACAGACAATAAGAAACTCAGGACATTGCGACCGCTCGCTGGTCCTGGGCTATTTGACCAATAAGCTTCGGATGTTAATTGAGTAAGGATGGATGAACCAGAAGCCATCTCCTTCTAAGAGCCATGCAGGAAAACAGCTCCATGCCCGGAGTAAGAAAGCGATGCTCTCCACCTTGTCAAATTTGCAGTGATGTGATTCACCCCAATGAGGCATTTGGCTTTCTCTGCCTGGGGCGATTCGAGTAGCTCTCTGCAAGCATTCGAGCATCTTCTGGCTACCGGGTATCGTCAGAGGCCATTTTCTTCCAGCAAAGCGACGTCAAGCAGAACAATAATAAGCCATAATTGCAGTTGTGATAGGCAGAGAACCTGTTGGCTTTGCTCTTTAGACTGCCCATGGGAGAGTGGGGGAGGGGGGTATTCCTTTGCTTTCCTAAACAATCCCCCCCCCCAAAGGTTGTTTTATTCTCATAAAGCCAAAGTTTTAACAGATTTAACAGAATTGGAAGGGACCTTGTGGGTCATCTAGTCCAACCCCCCGCCCAAGCAGGAGTCTCTGCACCATTTCTGACAGATGGCAGTTCAGTCTCTTCTTGAAAGCCTCCAGTGATGAAGCTCCCACAACTTCTGAAGGCAACGTCTATGCCATCGGTGGATTGTTCTCAATGTCAGAAAATGTCTCCTTATTTCTAGGTTGAATCTCTCTCCTTGATCAGTTTCCATCCATTCTTCCTTGTCTGGCCTTCAGGTGCTTTGGAGAATAGCTTGACCTTCTCCTCTCTGTGGCAGCCCCTCCAATATTGGAAGACTGATATCCTGTCTCCCCTGGTCCTTCTCTTCCCTAGACTAGCCATGTCCAGTTCCTGCAACCATTCGTGGCATGTTTTAGCCTCCAGTCCCAAGTCTGTCATCTGAACCTCCATAACTGTCTGGTTTGGCTCTGCAACCCAACAAGACAGACACACTTGGCCAATAAAAAAAAATATTCTATTTTTTTTAAATTTGATTTATATGCCGCCCTTCTCCGGAGACTCAGGGCTGCTTACAATGCGTTAAGCAATAGCCTTCATACTTTTGTATATTTATACAAAGTCAGTTTATTGCCCCCACAAACTGGGTCCTCAATTTACCCACCTTAGAAAGGATGGAAGGCTGAGTCAACCTTGAGCCTTGGCGAGATTCGAACCTGCAGTAATTGCAGGCAGCTGTGTTAATGACAGGGTGCGTAGACCACTGTACTATCAAGGCTCTATTCTATTCTGTTCTATTCTATTCTATTCTATTCTATTCTATTCTATTCTATTCTATTCTATTCTATTCTATTCTATTCTATTCAGGTTGGATAAATCCAACCCATTGGATTTATTTCCTAAAGCAGGGCTGAGCCAAGAAGGATTCCCATTGTGAGGGAATCCTTTAGATTTAGATTTGATTTTTTTTTAAAAAAAAAGTAATGCAGTCTAGTTTCTTAATTTCCCCCCCCCCCTTTCTTTATTGCCTCTTTTCTTCAAACTCCTTGATTGTCGTGAAGGAGAAATGCTGGGGGGGAATGGGGGGGGGGGTTGGAATAATCTAGGCATCTTTCATTGTTAGCTTTTGCCGTCTTCAATTCAGCAAAGTTTCTCCTTCATTCTTCCAGCAAAGGGGGAGGTATTGCAACTGACATCAGCAGAGCCCGAGTTGGGATGGGGGTCCCTAACTGCTCCTTAGGTTTTCAGCTCCTCCTTTTGGCTAAGACAGATGGGGAGGGGTCTCCACGTTTACATGCAGCAGATGCAGGCAACTGCTGCCTGCATTTCATCATTTAGGGTCTGCTTGTTCGGAAGCAAGGAGGGAAATTGTCCCTTGGAAGCACCTGCCACTAATGTACCAGAGAGAAACGAATGCTGTAATGAGAGGGCACAGCATCTCATTAGATGAGCATTGTTCCAGTGGGTGGGAAGAGCTTTTGGTCCAGTCCCACAAGACGTGATGGTGGAGAATCAAGTTTCTGGAACGTGTCCTGCTCCCTCCAGGCTGGGAGGATGTCAGCAACATCCTCCGGAGAACTCGGGCTAAAGTGGATTTTAATTTGATGGCCTTGTAACATTCGCCTCTCCTCTAAGGAGGGAGAGCTCCTGAAGCTTAAACTGTATCAAACACCCGACAGACTAAAATCTGGATTTTCAAACTAGGAAGGAAGGAAGGAAGGAAGGAAGGAAGGAAGGAAGGAAGGAAGGAAGGAAAAGAAAGAAAGAGGAAGGAAGGAAGGAGAGAGAGAGAAAGAAAGAAAAAATGAAAGAAAGAAAGAGAAAGAGAAAGAATGAAAGAGGAAGAAAGGACAGAAGGAGAGAGAGAAAGAAAGAAAAAGAAAGAAAAAGAAAAAAGAAAGAGGAAGGAAGGAAGGAGAGAGAGAGAAAGAAAGAAAAAGAAAGAAAGAAAGAAGAAGGAAGGAAGGACAGAAGGAGAAAGAAAGAAAGAAAAAAGAAAGGAAGAGGAAGGAAGGAAAGAAAGAAAGAAAGAAAAGGAGAAAGAAAGAAAAACAGAAAGAAAGAAAGAAAGAAAGAGAAAGAAAAACAGACAAAGACAGAAAGAGAGAGAGAGAGTTCAATTTGTGCTTTGTGTGAGAATTGTGGGTTGTTTGATCATCCATTTCTATCATTTTGTTTTATTGGGTAGAGCAGCCACGAAATACAGCTTGTTGCTATGTAAAAAAAGATCACAGATTCTTCTGGGCACTCTTTGTTTTATTACTGAAAAACAAGCGAATATCTAGTCCTTATGATTTCGTACAAATGCTGAAAAACAAATGAGGGGGACGTGAGAAATTTAATATTGATGGGGAAAATGGGAGCGATGTGATGAGATTGCTTATCCATTAGCTTTTATAATCGTACATTCAGTCACGGAAGAGAAGGCAATTTGAAATCCCCAAAGGCTGAAAATATTGGTTACATCCTTCAGTTGGAAGGGAATTGGCCCACAATACAAAATACACTCTGATGTTTAAAATGTCACCCTAATTCTATGTGTCCCCAGGGCGCAGCGGCTCAGCTGTTAAGACGCTGGGCTTGTCGGTTGGAAAGCGGGTAGCCCCGGTTCGAGACCCGGGTGCCACGTGACGGATTGAGCTCCCGTCCTGCCAACCTAGTAGTTCGAAAGCATGTAAATCATCATCTTCTTCTTCTTCTTCTTTGAACGACCCCATAATCCCTTGCGGCATGGAGTCTGGGCAACTGACTGGAGATGAGTGTTTACTGGCCGGATGCCCTTCCTGTTGCCAATGTGGAGTTTTGTTCAGATATATTCCCAGTGTGCCCAGAGAGAGAAATATCTGCCTCTACCTAGGATCGAACTCACAGCCTCCTGATTGTGAGGCGAGAGCTCCACCTGTAGGCCAGAGCACCGCTCAACAAAAACCCTAGAAGTGAAGATCAGATATTGTTCTGAGTGGCTTTTATTGAACAGGACCACGGACAGCACCAAAACCTTGGACAGATCCCTGGGCAGCATCTTGGATGGCTCCGAGTGAATCCTACTGAGTTATAATGATCATGTTAGGTTGATAGAATGATGCCATCCCAACAAGACCTGAAGATGGAGTTCACAACTTTTTCTGAACAACGTGACTCTTGGGAGGGATGAGATCAGGACAAAAATCTGATTTCATTGACATTGAGAGCCCGTTGGGTCCAGTGGTTAAGGCAGCAGGCGAGAAACCAGGAGATGGGGAGTTCTAGTCTTGCCTTAGGCATGAAAACTTGGATGGGTAACCTTGGACCAGTCACCAGGAGACGGGGAGTTCTAGTCTGGCTTTAAGCACAAAAGCACAAAAACTGGCTGGGTGATTTTGGGCTGATCACCAGGAAATGGTGAATTCTAGTCCTGCCTTAGGCATTGAAACTGGATGAGTAATTTTGGGCCAATCACTAGGAGACGGTGAGTTCTAGTCCTGCCTTAGGCATGAAAACCAGATGGGTAACTTTGGGCCAATCACCGGGAGATGGTGAGTTCTAGTCTCGCTTTAGGCACAAAAACTGGTTGGGTGACTTTGGGCTGATCACCAGGAGATGGTGAATTCTAGTCCTGCCTTAGGCATTAAAATTGGATGTGTAATTTTGGGCCAATCACCAGGAGATGGTGAGTTCTAGTCTCGCTTTAGGCACAAAAACTGGTTGGATGACTTTGGGCTGATCATCAGGAGATGGTGAATTCTAGTCCTGCCTTAGGCATTGAAACTGGATGGGTAACTTTGGGCCAATCACCAGGAGATTGGTAAATTTTGGCAAACCCTGGATAGATCCTGATTTCCTGGGAGAACATCCCCATTTAAGGCGTGATTGCACGGATCTCTGAGAACTTTGGAACCTCATCTTTGGAGAGCTTTTATTGCATTTTGGAAGTCCAAGGCATGGAAGCCATGGCAACCACGGACCACCGAAAGACCCCCTCCTTCGGCTTCTTAAAGGGGCAGGCCGTTTTTTATGCAAGCCTACATTTAGAGTTAGACGAAGCCCTGATCCTTCCCAGCGTCATCTTTGGAGCAGATGCTCCCGTGTTCCCTCACCTGCTCGTGTGTGAAAACTCACAGCACCTGTCTGGATCCCAAGGTTGTTGTTTCTTTTTATTAAGGCTGCGAAGATTGTTTATTTCTCCCCCAAACACATTTGTTCCTTTTCCGTGGGCAAAAAGCTCTTTCTACGCGCGCCGAACAATAGCCCGGAGCCGAGAGCAGCGCGGTGACATTTTCCCAGCCATGATTTCAGGGGATAAAGAAAATTACTTTATCTGTTGAATTGCCGCTTCAGTCAGCAACCTGATTGGGCGACCTACTTCGAACTCTTTCAGCACTGGAAGCCAAACCCATTGATTTTAAAAGGCCAGGAAAGAGAGGCTGCCTTAAATAAAACGCCTCGGCTGAAGTTTCAGCCGAAGGAACGAGGACGCCTAGAGATTGGTTGAACATAATAAAAATCGGCTTACACCAAATAGAAAAAAGGAAGCTGTTGTGTGGGATTAGATAGATACAGTATATATTAGATAGATAGATAGATAGATAGATAGATAGATAGATAGATAGATAGTAGATAGATAGATAGATAGATAGATAGGGATGGATAGATGATAGATAGATAGATAGATAGATAGATAGATAGATAGATGGATGGATGGATGGATGGATGGATGGATGGATGGATGATGATGGATGGATGGATGGATAGAGAGAGAGAGAGAGAGAGGATGAATGGATAGATGATAGATGGATGGATGGATGGATGGATGGATATGGATGGATGGTGGATGGATGGATAGATAGATAGATAGATAGATAGATGGAGAGATGGATGGATAGATGGATGGATGGATGGATGGATGGATAGATAGATAGATAGATAGATAGATAGATAGATGGAGAGATGGAGAGATGGAGAGATGGATGGATGGATGGATGGATAGATAGATAGATAGATAGATAGATAGATAGATAGATAGATAGATAGATAGATAGATAGATAGATAGATAGAGAGAGAGAGAGAGAGATGGATGGACAGATGGATGGATGGATGGATGGATGGAGAGATGGATGGATGGATGGATAGATAGAGAGAGAGAGAGAGAGAGATATGAATGGATAGATGATAGATGGATGGATGGATGGATGGATGGATGGATGGATGGATGGATAGATAGATAGATAGATAGATGGAGAGATGGATGGATAGAGATGGATGGATGGATGGATGGATGGATAGATAGATAGATAGTAGATAGATAGATAGATAGATGGATAGATGAGAGATGGAGAGATGGAGAGATGGATGGATGGATGGATGGATGGATAGATAGATAGATAGATAGATAGATAGATAGATGATAGATAGATGGAGAGATGGATGGACAGATGATGGATGGATGGATGGATGGAGAGATGGAGTTAGAGATCGATATAGAGATCGATATAGATACAGATATAGATGATATAGATATAGATATAGATTAGATATACTGTAGATATAGATATAGATATGGATGGATGGATAGATGGATATAGATATATAGATATTTGTCTTCTTAAGACCATTTTTCACACTTACGACCGTTACAGCATCCCCATAGTCACGTGATCAATGGGCTCAATGATACAGCAGGAGCCAAAATTGTGGAAACCTTTTGGGAAAAGTGTATTTTCTAAAACTAGCTAATAAATAACCCCCTCTTTTTTTTTGGAGTAGTACCATAAAATTACATATCAGTGGAAAGATAATTTAATCAAGAATGTAATGCAATAATCCTATTTAATAATAGGATTTGCTATTAGAATAGCAGTTACGGTATAAAGAAGAAAAGGGAAACGTAGAAAAAACGAGATATAAAAATGATCACCATGTCAGTTCATACCTTGTTGGGTAACCTTTAGCACGAATGACGGCCTTACAACGTCTTCCCATGGAGTGAACCAAGTCTTTGAGTTCTGCAGCTCTTCTAATGTGAAACCAAGATGGAATGATGGCTTCTATTAACTGGGTTTTATTGCTGGGTCGCTTCTGACAAACAAGTTTCTTTAGTCAGCTCCATAGATTTTCAGTTGGGTGAAGGTCTGGGCTATTCCCAGGCCATTCCAGCAGTGGAATAGGATTATCTTGAAACTCCAAAAAAAAAAGTGGTGTTATTAGCCATCAAACCTCAAAAATACACTTTTCCCAAAAGGCTTCCACAATTTTGGCCACTACTGTAGTTGTAAGTCAAGAACTCCTTTTATCCTTTTAAATTTTCTTTTAAATATGGCAGGATGATCTTTGCATTTGCAACTGGCTGATTACAATCCAGAAAGCTTCTAGATTAGGGTAGAAAATAATTGTTTTTTTTTTTTTTAAATCAATTTCCTGCTTTGCGTGTTTCTTTATAGGCACACTTACTCACAGGTATGTCCTTCTCTGAAATAAAAGGTTTTGGAGATTTTAACCAGCCCAGGAAACTTGATTTCCTGACATTTTAAAATCAATTGTATTTTAAACTAGGCTATTTTTAAAATGGCTTTGCTTTTATTTCATGGGGAAAACAAAACACTATTGGAAAACACGGGATATTTCGGTGATTGTGTGGTTGTGAAACAAAGGAGGTTTTTACAGGGGGGGGAAACGGGCCTCCCAAAGATAGTTACAGCCATTTATTACTCTAATTTGTCCCCCAGGGGTTCAATTATAGGGACAGAAGGGAGAAATGGAGGCACAATGCGTTAAGGCCACAATCTGTGGCGTTTGCATAGAAGTGTGGGCTGATTTTCTGCAGATTGCGCTATCTCTGGAACAGCCTTTCAATCATTCAACAATACCTTTCCCCCCAGGGGTTGAGACCCCATGTTCTCTGAAGCTAGAAAACCTATTTCTTATCTTTAGGGATATTTGTGGCTGTGACGTGGTGAGGTCCCTAGATCGGTGTTTCTCAGTCTTGGCTATTTTAAGAGGTGTGGATTTCAACTGTGAGAGCCCTCGCCTTTGCCTTTTGCAACCAAATTTGAACATGGTCAACTTTGAACATGGTTAGATATTCTTGCCATCTGGATGACAGACAGACAGACAGACAGACAGACAGACAGACAGATAGATAGATAGATAGATAGATAGGTAGATAGATAGACAGACAGACAGACAGACAGACAGACAGACAGACAGACATAGATGATTGAAGTTAGGTAGGTAGGTATGGTAGATAGGTAGATGGAGGGAGGGAGGGAGGGAGGGAGGGATAGATGGAATGGATAGATAGATAGATAGATAGATAGATAGATAGAGATAGATAGATAGATAGATAGATAGATGATAGACAGACAGACAAATGGAAGTTAGGGAGGGAGGTAGGTAATAGGTAGGTGGATGGATGGATGATAGAAGTTAGGTAGATAGGTATGGTAGATGGATGGATGGATAGATGGAAGATAGATAGATAGATAGATAGATAGATAGATAGATAGATAGAAGATAGAAGACAGACAGACAGATAGACAGATAGACAGATAGATAGACAGACAGATGATTGAAGTTAGGTAGGTAGGTCTATAGTAGATAGGTAGATGGAGGGAGGGATGATGAAAGGTAGATAGATAGACAGACAGACAGACAGAGATGATTGAAGTTAGGTAGATAGGTAGGTAGGTAGGTAGGTAGGTGGATGGATGGATGGATGATAGATGATAGACAGATAGATAGATAGATAGATAGATAGATAGATAGATAGATAGATAGATGATAGACAGACAGACAATCAGTTAGGGAGGTAGGTAGTAGGTAGGTGGATGGATGGATGATAGAAGTTAGGTAGATAGGTATGGTAGATGGATGGCTGGATAGATGGAAGATAGTAGTGATAGATAGATAGATAGATAGATAGAAGACAGACAGACAGACAGACAGATGATAGATAGATAGATAGATAGATAGATAGATAGTAGATAGTAGATAGAAGACAGAATGATGAAGTTAGGTAGGTAGGTCTAGTAGATAGGTAGATGGAGAGGGATGATGAAAGGAGATAGTAGACAGACAGACAGACAGAGATGATTGAAGTTAGGTAGATAGGTAGGTAGGTAGGTGGATGGAATGGATGGATAGATGATAGATAGATAGATAGATAGATAGATAGATAGATAGATAGATAGATAGATAGATAATCATCATCATCATTTTAGCCATGGTCTATCTACTGAGGGATGAAGGCCTCTTCTGCCATTTCCAACCTGTACGCTCCTGGGCTCCTTTTGCCAATTGTGTGTTATTTAAGGAGCAAAATAAATCAAAAGTCCAAATTGTTTTAGGGGGGAAAACAAGAGCAGCAAGATAATTAGGAGCACAGAAATAGCTTAGGAACCCATGTAACTGTAGACCTTGAATTGCCCACTCAATGATGAAGGGTTTTTTTCAGTGTTGATCTCTACTTTTAATGGAACGGAAACCGCTGGCATAATAGAATAACAGAGTTGGAAGGGACCTGGAGGTCTTTTAGTCCAACCCCTGCTTAAGCAGGAGACCCTATTCCATTTCAGACAAATGGTATCCAACATCTTCTTAAACACTTCCAGTGTTGGAGATTCACAACTTCTGGAAGCAGGTTGTTCCACTGGTTGATTATTTCACTGTCAGGAAATAAACACATTTACATGTACAGTCATTTATCCATCATTTTTCATTCTCTTATCTTTTAACTTTCATTTTTCATTTTTTTCTTTTTCGGGGTGGTCTTTTACCCTTTACCTTTACCCCCAACCTTTCTCTCTTCTCTCCCTTCTCTTCCTTCTCTTCTCCTCCTACTTTCTTCGTTCTTCCTCTCCTTCTCTTTCCTACTTCCCCTTCCCTTCCCCCACTCCTCTCTTCTTCCCCTCTTCTAACGTCTCTTCTACTCATCTTTCCCTCCCTTTTCTTCCTCTCCTTTTCCCTTTCTTCTTTCTCTCCCTCTCCTCTCCTCTCTTCTCCCTTCCGCTCTCTCTCTCTACTCCTTCCCTCCCTCCTGTTGTTTCCCTTTTCAGTTCAATCTATTTGAGCAGCCCCGATTTTTCTATTTATCTTTATTCTCATTTCAATTTCTTATTTGATTAATATTTATTTTTATTTCATCATTTGCGTACGTTTTTATAATATCTCATTTTTTCCCCTTTTACCCCGCCCTCTCCCTTTTCTCCTTTTACTTGGCATCATCTGGGTATCTATTTTGAGTAGTTCAGAGAACCGGTAGTAAAAATTCTGACTGGGCCCACCCCCATCTATTCTCTGCCTCCCAAGTCCCACTGATCGGGAGGAAATGGGGATTTTGCAGTAACCTTCCCTTGGATTGGGGAGGGAATGGAGGTTTTACAATATCCTTCCCCTGGAGTGGGGTGGGAATGGAGATTTTGCAGTGTCCTTCCCTTGCCACGCCCAAACCACGCCCACCAAGCCATACCACGCCCACCAAGCCACAGCCACAGAAACGGTAGTAAAAATTTTGAAACCCACTACTGGTCTGGTTGCAGAGTAGGTGAAGCCAGCCTCCTCCTCCTCCTCCTGCCAAATTATAACAGGATAACAAATGTTGTCTATCCCTCGAGCGGATCTCCTTGCGTGCAGGAAATGTACGAATCAAATAGGTTTCAGCCCATTTGGGGACCAAAACTAAATCTCTGCAGGGAACGATTGTAACTGCCAAAAGCCATTTCATCTTGTCAGTTGGTTCTGGAGATGGTTCTAAGGGAGTCCTGACTCTGAGGTTTTTGCTAAAGCTTTGCAAACAAATCAGATTTCCGAGATGGCCTGCTTATTAAATAAAAGAAAAAGATGGAATCCAGCAGTTAAGCATTATTAAAATGAACAGAGGCCAGGCCTCAAAATAGCCACGGGGCTTATTTCCCTTATGGTGAGAGAAAATGACCTCTGCAAAAGCCAAGCGTGAAAAATTCAGTGGTTGCCTTTCCCTTCTGTTCCTTTTCGAAAGGCAACGGTGTGCCAGAAATTTCCCTTTATTGCACAAATAGCAACCAAAGTCACCCAGACGGCTTTCATGCCTAAGACGGGACTAGAACTCACCGTCTCCTGGTGATTGGCCCAAAGTCACCCAGTTAGCTTTCATGCCTCAAATGGGACTAGAACTCACACTCTCCTGGTGATTGGCCCAAAGTCACCCAGTCGGCTTTCATGCCTAAGGCGGGACTAGAACTCACCATCTCCTGGTGATTGGCCCAAAGTCACCCAGTTAGCTTTCATGCCTAAAATGGGACTAGAACTCACACTCTCCTGGTGATTGGCCCAAAGTCACCCAGTCGGCTTTCATGTCTAAGGCGGGACTAGAACTCACCGTCTCCTGGTGATTGGCCCAAAGTCACCCAGTTAGCTTTCATGCCTAAGGCAGGACTAGAACTCATCATCTCCTGGTGATTGACCCAAAGTCACCCAGTCAGCTTTTATGCCTAAAACGGGACTAGAACTCACTGTCTCCTGGTGATTGGCCCAAAGGCACCCAGCCGGCTTTCATGCTTAAGACGGGACTAGAATTCACTCTCTCCTAGTGATTGGCCCAAAGTCACCCAATCAGCTTTCATGCCTAAGACGGGACCAGAACTCCCTGTCTCCTGGTGATTGGCCCAACGTCATGCAGCCAGCTTTCATGGTTTAAAGGCAAGACTAGAACTCACCGTCTCCCAGTTTGGGAGAGCTGCTTTGGACAGCGAGAGGGACGGCACAAATCAGTGATCACCGTGTCTTCCAGCTTCCATCGGGGGAATTGCTGGGGTCCGGTTATCTTTGGCGGATGCTGAGAAGAGCCCCATTTGCTTGGATTTTTGTGGCAAGGCTGGGATTTGAATCCCATGGTGCTTTGCCTGTAATTGCGAGCGCTCGGGATAAACAGATGCAGATGACGGTGGAAGGAAGCGAATGCCGAACGCCTGATTCCGAGGGCCTAATTTTCATCAGCTCGCTTGACTTTTTATAGCAACTCAGAAATGGGAGAGTGACTAATGAGCAGTGATTCTGAAGTGTGTTTGCCTTGATTGAGACTAATTATTTTTTTTTAATAAAGGACAGAAAAATAATTAAAATGGGAGAGGGGAGAAAAACATGTGGCAATAAGTGATTCGTTTCCCCTTCTCGGTTGCCGTCCTTGAAACGGTTGATGAATGTATTATGGCGGGGAGCGTTCGAGGGTTAGGAACTTTATGGTAAGGTGGTCTAGAGATCATCTAGACAAAGCCCGCGGGGGATGGGACAAAGTAACCTGAGTCACCCGTTGTTTTGTGAATGATGGAGGTTTCGTTGTTGTTGTTCTTCTTCTTCTCCTCTTCCTCCTCCTTTTCCTTCTCCTTCTCCTTCTCCATCTCCTTCTCCATCTCCTTCTCCTTCTCCTTCTCCTTCTCCTTCTCCTTCTCCTTCTCCTTCTCCTTCTCCTTCTCCTTCTCCTTCTCCATCTCTGAGGTTAGGAAGATTGTCCTGAGGAGGATCTATCTCTGTGATCGTTGAGAGTCACCACCAATATGATATCTTCTTCTTCTTCTTCTTCTTCTTCTTCTTCTTCTTCTTCTTCTTCTCCTTCTCCTCCTCCTCCTCCTCCTCCTTCTCCTTCTTCTCCTCCTCCTCCTCCTTCTATCTCTCCTTCACCCTCTCCCACTCCCTCTCCTTCTCCTTCTCTTTCTCTGAGGTTAGGGAGATTGTCCTAAGGAGGATCTATCTCTGTGATCATTGAGAGTCACCACCAATATATCATTATCTCCTCCTCTTCTTCCTCCTCTTCCTCCTCCTCTTCCTCCTTTTCTTCTTCTCCTCCTCCTCTTCTTCTCCTCCTCCTTCTCCTTCTCCTCCTTCTCTTTCTCCTTTTCTTCTTCTTCTTTCCTTCTCCTTCTCCTTCTTCTACATCTATTTCTCCTTCTCCTTCTCCCTCTCCCTCTCCCTCTCCCTCTCCTTCTCCTTCTCTGAGGTTAGAGACAGATGGTCCTGAGGAGGATCTATCTGTGTGATCATTCAGAGTCACCACCAACATTTCTCCTCCTCCTCCTCTTTGGCCATCTAGCGGTCCTCTTGTTTTCTGCACCCATCTCAGATATTCTTGAATTCATCTTTTAAGTTAATTCTCTCTGGCAACGATAGGTGAGCTGAGGCTGTTTTCTTAGCTCCCGGTTCAGTATTCAGGGAATGCGGAAAATGTTAAACTCTGGAGTTCACTGCAATCATGGCCCAATTAAAGTGACTTTAAAAAGCAGCGTAGACAAATCCCTAAAGGACAAAAGCTTTCCGAGCGACTAGACTCGATCGCCATGTGACATTTGGAAGCAACACAGCCTAAATGTCAGTTGCTAAGTGGGACAGGAGAGCTGCCTTTTTCTCAATTTATTATTATTATTTTTTTTTTGTGCATGCCTTTGATCAGCACGGGAGGGCCATGAATAAACACTGTGCCATTTTAGCCATTCTAGCTTTCATTGGATTATTGTTCATTATTTTAAATAGTGTGCTGGCCTAGAGGCGGAGCTCTTGCCTCACAATCAGGAGGCTGTGGGTTCGATCCTAGGTAGGGGCAGATATTTCTCTCTCTGGGCAACACTTAACGTTTTAAATTGGTTTGTTATTGTTTTTAAATTACGGGGCCAAATTTATATATATCCTTTTAATACTATTTTTAATGTTTGTAACTTATGTTTTTATTGGGCTGTACACCGCCCTGAGTCCTCAGGGAGAAGGGCGGTATATAAATTGGATATAAAATATAAAATAAATAAATAAATAAATAAATAAATAAATAAATAAATAAATAAATAAATAAATAAATAAATAAATTAAATAAAATAATAAAATAAAATAAAATAAAATAAAATAAAAAAAAATAAAAAAAAAAACCCCACTGAGAATATATCTCCTGAACAAAACTCTGCCCTGGCAACAGGAAGAGCATCCGGCCATTAAAAATACTCTGCTAGCTCAGAACTGAACTGGGCTAGTTCAGTTGCCCAGATTCTACCCCTCCTCAGGGGATTATGGGGTCGTTAAAAGATGATGATTATTTTAAATAGTTTGCCCATTTTTTGCACTTTTCATCCCATTCTTCCAAACCGTGGGATTTCCCGCCATTCTGTGCGTTTTCATTAGCATGTTCTTGTGGTTATTGTTGTTTTAAAAAGAAATACCTAGTTGGTGCTTTTTGTTCTCGGTCAACCTTCTATTCTCCAAAGCAAAAAAAAAAAAAAAAAAGCAGAGACTAAACGGGCTTTAAATAATTCATTTTGTGACACTTCCAGTCTGACCCGCCGTTATGAAGATCCATAGATTTCCCCAGGTGGGAATGATTGCCCATTCTTTAAACCATCCAAATTGTCTCTCTCCCTTTTTTTTTTTTAAGCATCAGGTTTCCATTCTTCATTTTTTTTTTAAGCTCTGCTTCTGTGAATCCTTTAGCAGGATTTGAACAATTGTACAAAGGTCAGCACAGTCAATGCCCTGGGTTTAAATTTCCTGGCTGCAGAAATAGAAATAAATGTTATGTATTGCAGCACAGAGAAATATCCAGGATGAATACGATCCATTCTAGGAAAATTGCTGTTTTCGGTGAAAGGGGGTCCGTTTAAAGCAGCAAACGCCGATCCTCCCACTTTTCTTCGCTTCCCAAATAAATTTTCTCTTTGTTTCCCAAGTTCGCACACTTTCGGCGGTTCAGATAATACACTTCCACCAGGTTCTCGTGGAAAGGGGAGGAGAAAAAACAAGGTTTTTACACCTGGGCATGTTAAAAACCAGAGAGAATAGAATAGAATAGAATGGAATGGAATGGAATGGAAGGGAAGGGAAGGGAAGGGAGGGAAGGGAAGGGAAGGGAAGGGAAGGGAAGGGAAGGGAGGGAAGGGAAGGGAAGGGAGTGGTCCACCAGGAGCCTGTGGAGCTGGCAGCAGAGTTGGACACTGAGGAGGCTGGGGAGGAACATGGGCCAGTCCTGGAGGCTGGGGAAGGGCTGGATGAGGGCCTCTGCCTCCGATGCAGAGATGGGGCCAGGGCCATCTGGGAGCGATGCGCGGACTCCGGAGCCTCCAGAGGCGGATAGCAGAGAGGCAGAGGAACAGGAGGAGCCTGTTCCTAGTACACGCATGCGAAGAGCTGCCAGAAGGCAAGAGCAGCTAAAGCAAAAAGGACGACTCGGGAGTAAGGCCAGGAGATGATTGGCCCGCTCCCAGAAGGCTTAAAAGAGCAGCAACGGCTCTTGGGCTCTTTGTAGGAAAGCAACGTTGCTACATTTGTTTCTTGTCGGTGTCTCTTGCTTCTGAACTTCGAGGGGTTTTGCCAAGAAAAGCCTTTGGCAGGGTGCCAAAGAAGACAAAGGTTGGTGATAAGGCCGAAGGACTGTTTATGAAGAATTTGCTTTGGAATTAATTTGGACTAAGCTGAGAATGAAGGAATTCTCCGCTGTTCTAATAAAATACCCTCGTTTAGGACTGATTGCGTCTGGTAGTAACTACTTGGGCCTAGGTCACAACAGGTTCCCAGTTTTCTCCATCAAGGTCATTTTCTTGAACTTCTAGAACCGCCCTGCTTTCTTCCCTTGTTAATTTTGCGCCCGGATGCAAGCAAAGTGAGAGACATGTTATTAAAAAAAAAAAAATTACTGCACATAAGTGAAAGGAAAGGGTTGAAGAAGCTATTATGGAATCTGTGATTGCTTGATAGATATCGTGCTTAAAGAGCCGGAGATTCTGATGTAATTGCACTTATGGGTTTTATGTGATAAGAAGATTAAGGAGCCCTTTCCATGGGAGATTTCTTTCTGCCTGATGAAAATAATTGGAGGCAGTAATCATACGTCGCTTAAAACATTTTGCGCAGCTACCTGTGAACCAGAATAAACTTCCCTCGCTGAGGACGGTTTGCATCTAAAGATGTTTTGAAATGTATTCCTGCCTGTTTTCTTCCTTGGAATATCTACCTGATTTCAGATTTGGAGGCAAGCTCTCCAACCAGCCTTGGCTTGCAAACTATCCGAAAGCTTAGCCCACAGTGGATATTTTCCTGGGAGAAGGACCATGCAGGAGAGCCAACAACTGTCTTGTATTGTTAGAAATTCTGTTTTATATAAAGCACCACAGAGCAAACAAAGGGTACAGTCACCATGTGCTTTACTGCTCAACTATTTTAACTGTAACAGGAAACAGGGAATTCAACTTAGAACAAAAGAGCTTAGAGTATATACCAGTGATGGAGAATCTTTTCGGCACCAAATGCCGGAAAGGGAGCATGCGCGCGCACACTCGTCTGGGCCGCAACCCAGAAGAGAAGCTGCCCAGGGTGCATATGCGCGCGCCCAAAAATGAATTTCCAGTTTCCAATGCACACATGTGCACTGGCCAGCTAGTCTTTAGGGTTTCTGGCACACATGCGCACGTGACAATCAGCTGGCCGGTGCATATGCTCACCCAGGAAAACAATCAGAAACCCAGCTTGTCGATCAGAAAGATCGGCAGTTCGGCGGTTCGAATCCCTAGTACAGGTCTGAGCAGGGGGGTTGGACTAGATGACCTCCAAGGCCCCTTCCAACTCCGTTACCGTTACCGTTACATCAATTGTGTTCACATAATGAACTTCAGCCCTGGATTGGACTGGGGAGCTTAACCCTCCTCGACAATGTGGTTTGCTGGGGCATTGCTCTGTGTATTTATCTCAACCCAGGATTCGTGGGTTCTCAATCGTAGCTTACAGCCTTAATTCCAAAACCACTGCGCTTTATTAAGCAATCCGTGGTGGCACCTACTAGTGGTAGACGGCCTGCATGGATGACTGACTCAGCAATCTCTTTGCTGAGGTATTCGATTCAATTTCGTGTGCCAGCAGTTCCCTGACACAGGACAGCTGGGCCTGTCACGCACTGGTTATTTTTAGATAATGCCAAAGACGCTGGAAAGTTTCCCATTTCCCTTGTCTTTCGTTTCCCCGTTGCCAGAATAATAATAATAATAATAATAATATTTTTTTAAAAAATGAAAAAATCTGGAAAGATTTTATTGATTTTATTTCTACTGGAGAGAGATAGGGAAAAGGGAAAATCCTCTCCATTTTTAATCCGTTCCTGCCCTGGTTTTATTCCCTGATGCAGCGCAGATCCGGGATCCTCCATATCTCCGGGGGGAGCTCATTCCAGATAGTAGGTGCCCCCACAGAGAAGGCTCTCCCCCTGGGGGCCACCAGTCGACATTGTTTGGCCGATGGCACCCGGAGGAGCCCCTCTCTATGAGAGCGTACCGGCCGGTGGGAGGCTATTGGTGGTAGTAGGCGGTCCCT
>NW_026844143.1:348893-625299 GCF_029531705.1 Pantherophis guttatus
CCCACTCCCCTGCACTCATTGGCCATCTTCCAAGTCACTCTACCCCTAATCTACTGCTCCAGCTCAAAGGAATTTCCCCCCCTCCCATCCCATCTCCTAGGGGATATTATCTCCAGGGAAAATAAGTAGGTGAAAAGTCAAACGTCCCTTTCCAGACGCCTCCGCTCCTCCTTCTTATGTCAGCACTAGAGTAAATGCAGCTTGAAGTGCTGACATCTGACTTATTTTATGATTATAATCATGATTTATCACCAGAGGTGGGCTGCTGGGGGTTCGCAGGGGTTCAGGAGAACCTCGAGCTAAGATTCTGTGCAGTTCGGAGAACCCCCAAATCCCACTCCTGGCTGGCCCCGCCCACCCCACCCCGCCCCTCCCAGGAGTCCCCATGTGGCCCGTTTTGGATGCAGGTAAGTGCAGGGCGCACACGGAGGCTCAGGGAGGGTGAAAAACAGGCCTACCGGAAGTTCAGGAAGGCCGGAAATGGCCTGTTTCCAGCCACCAGAGGGTCTCTGGAGCCTGGGGAGGCCGTTTTCGCCCTCCCGGAGACTCAAGAAAAGCCTCCAGAGCCTGGGGAGGGCCAAAATGCCCCCCCACCGTGGTGCAGGAGGCTGACTGGGCCACGCCCACCATGGCCACGCCCACCCATCAACCTTGCTAAAATTTTTGAAGCCCACTCCTGTTTATCACTTATAGCTTTTATGTACACTGCGAGCTTATGCACCGGAGACAAATTCCTTGTGTTTCCAATCACACTCGGCCAATAAATAATTCTATTTCTTTAAGGTTCTATTTAAGGTTTAAAAAAAAAAGTCAGGCGTAGCTCACATAACAAGCCCTTCGTTTAGCAACAGAAATTCTGGTTTCAATTGTGGTCGTACGTCGAGGACTACCCGTGTCACGTCTGCTTCTGCTTTCTATTTTTTTTTTTAAGTCTCATTTTTACCGGGGTGATTTCATGCAGATGTTCCACGGACGTGCGGTTCTGAGATCCTGAAATAGCATCTTCTTTACTCTTATTTAGAACCTGTTTTGATCGAAAATATTCGCTGACTCTTGCAGTCTTCCTGTGCTTGTTTTTCCAGTTTGCAAGTTTAAATGTATTTATGTGTGTGTGTGTGTCTTTTGCAGGATTTCTTCAAAGAAGAAAAGACACAGGTAAGGAGAGAGCTGGCCTTGATCTCTGCCTCAGCACTATAAACCTAGAATCGTAGATTAAACTACTTTTTCCAGTGTTCAGTGAGAGCAACTCTTTGCCAGGATGAATATGATACAGAGACCCCTACAGCTAAGCCCCTCTATTAAAACTTTCCGTATGACAGAACCATTTCTTAATGAACTGAGAATGTTGACATATCCTTATTTTAAAGGGGAATATTTGTAGCTCAGGGTTGAAATGAGGAGTCCGGGGTGCTCCCTGAGCTTGCTTGTTTTCTGGCAGACATCTCATTACCCAACTAGGTAATATAATCAGTGCTAGAAGGGAGTGGGGTTTGCAGGGAGGAGGAGGAGGAAGGGGAGGAAGAGGGGATCCACATAACAACCATGTTACTGACTTAACAATGGCAGTGACTCACTTAACCATTGTGGCAAGAAAGGTCCTTAAAACAGGGTGAAATTCACTGAACCATTGTCTCGCTTAGCCACAGAAAGTTTGGGCTCAGTTGTGGCCATAAGTCGAGGACTACCTGTTGAGAGTGTCGGCATGTAATAAACCTGGATTCAGTTCAATTGCCTAGATTCCAGATTTCTTGACAATGGAATGGAGTGGAGTGGAGTAGAGTAGAGTAGAGTGGAGTGGAGTGGAGTGGAGTGGAGTAGAGTAGAGTAGAGTAGAGTAGAGTAGAATAGAATAACAGAGAGAATAGAATAAAATAAAATATAGAATAGAATAGAGAAAAAGAATAGACTAGACTAGAATAGAGAATAGAATAAAATAAAATATAGAATAGAATAGAATATAGAAAATGCATAGAATAGAATAAAAATTGGAGAATAGAATAGAATAAAACAAAATAAATATAGAATAGAATACAATAGAATAGAATAGACTAGACTAGACTAGAATAGAATAGAATATAGAAAATGAATAGAATAGAATAGAATAGAGAATAGAATAAAATAAAATATAGAATAGAATAGAATATAGAAAATGAATAGAATAGAATAAAAATTGGAGAATAGAATAGAATAAAACAAAATTAAAATATAGAATAGAATAGAATATAGAAAATGAATAGAATAGAATAGAGAATAGAATAGAATAAAATAAAATATAGAATAGAATAGAATATAGAAAATGAATAGAATAAAATAAAATATAGAATAGAATAGAATATAGAAAATGAATGGAATGGAGTGGAGTGGAGTGGAGTGGAGTGGAGTAGAGTAGAGTAGAGTAGAGTAGAGTAGAGTAGAGTAGAGTAGAGTAGAGTAGAATAGAATAGAATAGAATAGAATAGAATAGAATAGAATAGAATAGAATAGAATAGGAGTTAGAAGGGACCTTGGAGGTCTTCTAGTCCATCCCCCTGCTTGGGCAGGAAACCCTACATCATTTCAGACAAATGGTTTACCCAATCTCGTCTTAAAAACCTCAGGAAGAAACTGAATGACGTTTGGACAGATTCGCTCGCTCTAGGGACCTCTGAGAGACGGACGAGGCAGCCAAGTAATCAATCTGTTTCTTATTTAGTTCCTCCAGCCCCAAGAGAAAAAGGAAGGAGGGAAGAAAACACAAGAAGCAGTAAGTTCTGGCTGGGTGCACATCAGTCTGGTAGGCTAAACCGGCACCGGTCTTTCCAGGCGCCCACGATGGATGAGTGGGCGGCTTGTTCAACACAAGCTGTGCAAAAGCATGGTGTACGATGATGATTCTCTTCCAGCCTAGCTGGTGAACGAAGGCGAGAATTACCTCAAAACCATCTCCGTCTTGGCTTGAAACCTGTAGAGAGTTGGGGGGGGGGGGGTGTTGTTTCTTCTCTTCCCTCACAACTCCCTCTTAAGTTCACCATGTTGGTTCCTCACCAAGAACCCTGTGGAGATGTGGTGGGAATTTGGCAGCGTGGAAAGTCCAACTGCTACCCATCGCTAGCTGTCGGTGGGGCATTATAAGCCCATTTTTATCCATTTTTTTTTAAATTAAGTTTTTTCTCTGTAAGTTTCCCCAAGGGGTAGGCAGGAATTATATGCTCCCGGTTCGGACTGAATCGCCCAATCCGGTAGCGATGGTGGTGGGTGGTTCGGAGAACCGGTAGCAAAAATCCTTGCCCCCCTTCCCCATGCCCAGCTGAGCCGTGCGATCATCAGAGGCTTTTTTATTTTATTTTTAAAAGCATTTTTTTCTACAACCTCTTTGGCAGAAAAAATGTTTTTCAAAGTAAAAAAAAAAAGCCTCTGATGATCGTGCGGCTCAGCTGGGATCATCAGAGGCTTTTAAAAGCATTTTTTCTACAACCACTTTCTTTTAAAAGCCTCTGACGATTCCCAGCTGAGTTGCCTGATCGTCAGAGGCTTTTAAAAGCATTTTTTCTACAACCTCTTTGGCAGAAAAAATGCTTTTCAAAGTAAAAAAAAAAAGCCTCTGATGACCGTGCGGCTCATCTGGGATCATCAGAGGCTTTTAAAAGCATTTTTTCTACAACCTCTTTCTTTTAAAAACCTCTGACGATCCCAGCTGAGTTGCCTGATTGTCAGAGGCTTTTAAAAGCATTTTTTAAACCGAATTTTTTCAGTCGAAGAGGTTGGAGAAAAAAGTAAAGAAAACTTCTGGCGATCAGGCAACTCAGCCGGGATCGTCAGAGGCTTTTAAAAGCATTTTTTTACAACCTCTTCAGCCGAAGACGTTGTAAAAAACAGCCGAAAAACAGCCTGAAAAAAAAAAAACCCAAATGGCCTGAAAACAGCCCAAAAAACCGGCCTGAAAACAACATGAAAACTGCCCAAAACCTGGCATGAAAACAGCCTGGAAAATGGTCCGGAAAATGGCCTGAAAACAACCCCAAAAAGGGCCTGAAAATGGCCTGGAAAATGGCCAAAAAACCAGGCATGTGTGCGCCAGCCAGCTGGTTTTTGGGTTTCCGGTGCTCCAGCGCATTCCGGTTTGGGCACTCGGTGCAGAAAAGGTTCGCCATCACTGGTATATTACATTTTATTCCATTGCTTTCTTCTCTCAAAAGCTCTCGCAGTCGTCCACAGAAATCCAAACGCCATCATTACCATTCAAGCTCGGACAGCACCAATTCTCCATCGGAGAGCTACGGGAGCCGGTAAGCAAATCTTCAAGTTTTCCGCGATTCTCTAACTTCATTCTCCTGGTTTTGCAAAGTCAGCTAGTACTAAGAGAGCTTTATTTAGTTCAACCACCGTGCCGGAAGTAGATGAACTGAGAGGAGGGAAGAATAAGAAACTCCACAAAAGAAGAATTATAAAAGGAGAAGAAACGGAAAAGGGAGTCATCTTCTTGCTTTGAAGTGCCTATATGTAGGTGCTTTACTGAAGAGTTAAAAAATACTTCCCAGAATTCATAGAATAGAAAATAATAATAGAATAGAGTAGAGTAGAGTAGAGTAGAGTAGAATAGAATAGAATAGAATAGAATAGAATAGAATAGAATAGAATAGAATAGAATAGAATAGAATAGAGTAGGGTAGGGTAGGGTAGGGTAGAGTAGGGTAGGGTAGGGTAGGGTAGGGTAGGGTAGAGTGGAATGGAATGGAATGGAATGGAATGGAATGGAATGGAATGGAATGGAATGGAATAACAGAGTTGGAAGGGACCTTGGAGGTCTTCTAGTCCACCCCCCTTCTCAGGCAGGAAACCCTACACTACTTCAGACAAATGGTTATCCAACCTCTTCTTAAAAACTTCAAGTGTTGGAGCAGTCACAACTTCTGGAGGCAAGTTGTTCCACTGGTTAATTGTTCCAACTGTCAGGAAATTTCTCCTTAGTTCTAGGTTGCTTCTCTCCTGGATTAGTTTCCATCCATCGTTTCTTCTCCTGCTTTCTGGTGCTTTGGAGAATTGACTCAAAATTCATTGAAGGTCCTGTTTTTGAATGCTAAGTCTACCTCCCAGCAAAGCTACCACGTCAACAGTTGCTGTCATTTTTATTTTATTTTTTTAATCTGGGGGCTCCATCGTTCTGCCTTGTGCGATGTTGCCTATTTTTAAAGAAAAAATAAAACTATAATTCTCATGCGATAGCAAACCCCTCAGAGCATTGGAAGATCCATTGGGAATGACAGATTCCGGTGGCAACATTGCTGAAAATGTTAATAATAGGAGAAGGTAGCAGCTGGGACCACCAGAATACAAACCTACGATTGGAAGTGATCCCTGTTGTGGTGTCACAAGAAATATAATTCATTATTAGCCGTTCCATGTCAACCTATTAGGAGCATTCAACCAAGACTGAGCTAGCCAAGAAGAGCTAAACAGCTGTAGACATTAATCTTTCCTTCAAGATCTCATCCAAGGACCTGGGACCTCAGAATAAATAGAGTAGAATAACAGAGTTGAAAAGGGACCTTGGAGGTCTTCTAGTCCAACCCCCTGCCCAGGCAGGAAACCCTACACCACTTCAGACAAATAGTTATCCAACATCTTCTTTAAAATTTCCAGTGTTGGAGCATCCACAACTTCTGGAGGCAAGTTGTTCCACTTATTAATTGTTCTCACTGTCAGGAAATTTCTCCTTAGTTCTAAATTGCTTCTCTCCTTGATTAGTTTCCATCCATTGCTTCTTGTCCTGCCTTCAGTTGCTTTGGAGAATAGCTTGACTCCCTCTTCTTTGGGGCAGCCCCTGAGATATTGGAAGACTGCTATCATGTCCCCCTTAGTCCTTCTCTTCATTAAACTAGACGTACCCAATTCCTGCAACCATTCGTCACACGATTTAGCCTCTAGTCCCCTATTATTCTTGCTATTGCCACTGCTCGCTTTACGGGCTCTGGAAGTGCAATTTAAGAATGTCTTTGCAATGTAAAGTGGAGGAAACTTTATTTTGACAGACACAGGCTGAAAAGCAGATTCCAAGATGAAAGCCGTAAAGGTAGACCCGGTCGTCCAAGGCGCTCGTCAAAGAAGACTTCTCACGCCAACGATGCAGGAGAGTTGGCTGGGAGCCCTTTTCTTGGCTGCCCCTTGCAGAGCAATTACTTTCTCTCTACCACCGAACTTGTAAGTACCCCCTATCTACTAAATCTCCTTAGTTTGGACTCGAGAGATTTGTATGGTATGTTGTGATACAGTATTATCACCGAAGGGAGTACATCCCCCTCGCGTTTGGTAAAATATTTAAGTACATCTTTTCATGGGACAACCCTGAAGAAACGACACTTTACAATGTAAAGTAGTGAGTAAAGCACAGCTTGTATAAGAAGTGTAAATGTACGATCCCCTCAAAATAACGCAACGCACAGCCATTAACGTCTAAACTGCTGGCAATAAAAATGAGTACACCAGTGGTGAAAACCAATTTTTTTTTACTACCGATTCTGTGGGCGTGGCTTGGTGGGCATGGTGTGGCTTGGTGGGCATGGCAAGGGAAGGAGACTGCAAAATCTCCATTTCCACCCCACTCCAGGGGAAGGATACTGCAAAATCTCCATTCCTTCCCCACTCCAGGGGAAGGAGACTGCAAAATCCCCATTCCCTCCCCACTCTGGGGGAAGGATACTGCAAAATCTCCATTCCCACCCCACTCCAGGGGAAGGAGACTGCAAAATCTCCATTCCCACCCCACTGCAGGGGAAGGAGACTGCAAAATCCCCATTCCCTCCCCACACTGGGGCCAGCCAGAGGTGGTATTTGCCAGTTCTCCAAACCACTCAAAATTTCCGCTACCGGTTCTCCAGAACCTGTCAGAACCTGCTGGATTTCCTCCCTGGAGTACACCCCTAAGTGATAATGTCCAAATGGGGCCCAAAGTGTCAAGATTTTGTGTGGCCATCATTATTTTCCAGCACTGCTTCAACCTTCTTGGGCATAGAGTTCACCAGAGCTTCACAGGTTGCCACTGGAGTCCTCTTCCACTTTTGTTGCCAGCAGTTTAGACACCAATTGCTGCGTGTTGTGTTATTTTAAGGGGAACGCACATTTACACTGTTCTACAAGCTGTACCAGGGGTGAAATCCAGCAGGTTCCGACAGGTTCTGGAGAACCGGTAGCGGAAATTTTGAGTAGTTCAGAGAACCGGCAAATACCACCTCTGGCTGGCCCCGGCGTGGAGATTTTGCAATATCCTTCCCCTAGGAGTGGGCAGGGAATGGAGATTTTGCAGTATCCTTCCCCTGCCACACCCACCAAGCCACGCCCACAGAACCGGTAGTTTAAAAAAAATTGGATTTCACCACTGAGCTGTACACTCACTACTTTACATTGTAGCCCGGTCTCATTTCTTCAGTGTTGTCTCATGAAAAGTTATACTTAAATATTTACAAAATGTGAAGGTGGCGTACTCACTTCTGTGATATACTGTATACTGTTTAAAATCACGTTCTTCATTGGAAATATACTTTTTTGTTTGTTTGTTGGCTTGCTTGCTTGCTCGTCTGATGGAAGTGAGGAAGGAAAGATGGATCTGGGCACCTGGGGAGGGACATAGAAGGAGAGACGGTTTATGCTCTCGACCATGAATAATGAAGAGGAGGCATTTATGAAAGTGGTGGCCTCTAGCTTTGATCTTTGATGAGATGTGTTTTTATGTACCTCTTCTGCTCGGTGTCTGAATCCCTGCCGGCTCTCTTCTGCACCCATTCTCTCAATCTTTGGAGGCGTAAAAGATTAAACCTATAAAAAGAAGCATTTCCGTGAATGTAATTGCAGCACGATGTGTGGGGAGGGGGAGGAAGACAGAGGGGGAAGAGGTGGAGCAGCCTTGGCTGCCTTCAAGCCCAACATCCCTTTTAGATAAGATAGATAAGATAACCCTTATTGTCATTTTTTTTTACTGTGTGCACACTGGCACACATTAAAAATGAAATTCTGTTCTCAAAAGAAAGTATATATATCTACCCATCCCCATACACAACACACATACACTATAAACATGTGATATACATACGGAAAACATATACCTGCACCCAGGGGTGAAATCCAGCAGGTTCTGACAGGTTGTGGAGAACAATCCCAAACAATCTGGGGACCCTGCTCAAGCATCCCTTATATGCCACGTCCTGGATAGAAGGAAGTGAACTCCCAATAATATTTTCTGCTGTCCTCACCACTCTCTCGTACAGCCTTCCTGTCCAAAGCAGTAATGCTTCCAAACCAGACAGTAATGCAATATGACAGGAGGCTCTCCCTCTATAGAAAGTGGTGAGGACAGTGGAAGGAAGTTGTGCTTTTCTCATGCGATGCAGAAAATGCAGGCGCCACTGTGCCCGCTTCACCAGTGTCTCACCATTGAGCGACCAAGCTAGCAGCATCGGCCAAACTCACAGATTCAAGGAGATAGTGGGTGAGCAATCCAAGAAGAAAGAAAGTGTATTGAGTTTGGGTGATGTTTATTTCCTTGCCCAGAGAAGTTAGCAGCGCCAGCTCAAAGTGAATTGGCCATTTTGGTTACAACTTTCTCTATAGTAGTGGCCAAAATTATGGAAGCCTTTTGGGAAAAGTGCATTTTTGAGGTAGACTAAATTGCTAAACTTTAGCTCGGTGATGGCGAACCTTTTTGGCACCGAGTGCCCAAACCGGAAGATATACCAGAGTGCCGGAAACCCAAAAACCAGGTGGCCGGCGTGCGTATGCCTGTTTTTGGGGCCAATTTTTTGGGCCATTTTCAAGCTGTTTTTGGCCCGAAAAAATGGCCTGTTTTTTGCTGTTTTTCAGGCTGTTTTCAGGCCGTTTTGGGGGGCCTGTTTTCGGACATTTTCAGGCCATTTTGGGGGCCATTTTCAGGCTGTTTCTAGACCATGTTCAGGCTGTTTTTTGGGCTATTTTGCAGCTATTTGCCAGGCCGCTTTCTAGCTGTTTTTCTGGCCGTTTTCAGGCTGTTTTTCAGAAACCAGAAGAGCAACTGGCGATGGCACGTGTACCCACAGAGAGGGCCCTGCGTGCCACCTCTGGCACGCGTGCCAGAGGTTCGCCATTACGGCTTTAGTTTACCCTTGTTGGAATAAATATTACTCTGACATCATCAGGTGGTGGTAAATGTCTTTGCCTGAGCTTGGAAGCTATGTAGGGTCAGGCCCGGTCAGTATTTGGATGGGAGATAAGTAGATAATGTTGGCGCTGTTGGCTCAACTACCAAGTTATTTTTTTTAAAAAATCACCAAGAAAACAGTGACAAATCATTTCCCTCTCGCAGCCAAAGAAACGACACGATTATGTCCCTTAAGCCCTTAAAAGCCACGCTTGATCTGAAGTCTTTATTATCATTCCAGCTTTCACCGTATCTTCCTGATACATTCGCACTCCAAGGTAGAACTTCTGAGTTAATTAAAAATAAACGAGGGGGGTATTTAAAAGAAGAAGGCTTCAATCAGTCCCAGCTGCCAGTCTGACTTTGTCAACCACGACACGAATGTTCCCATGGAACGCAACTCACTTCAGACTTAAGATCCCTGTAAATGATTTTTTATATTCTTTAAACAATCAACCATTTCGGTGTGAAAAGTGGACGACAATGCTCCTTTCATAAGCTGTACGGGTAGTCCTCGACTTACAGCCCGCAATTGAGCCCCAAATTTCCAGTGGCTAGATGAGTTTTGCCCCATTTTATGACCTTTCTTGCCACCATTGTTAAGTGAATCACTGCAGTTGTTCAGTTAGGAACACGGTTGTTAAGTGAATCTGGCTTCCCCATTGACTTGGGAGGTACTTGTTGGGCGGGGCTGAAATGTGTGGTAGGAGGAGCCAGACAGAATAGAATAGAATAGAATAGAATAGAATAGAATAGAATAGAATAGGGGAGGGGAGGGGAGGGGAGAGGAGAGGAGAGGAGAGGAGAGGAGAGGAGAGGAGAGGAGAAGAGAAGAGAAGAGAAGAGAAGAGAAGAGAAGAGAAGAGAAGAGAAGAATAGAATAGAATAGAATAGAATAGAATAGAATAGAATAGAATAGAATAGAATAGAATAGAATAGAATGAAGACGGAATGGAATGGAATGGAATGGAATGGAATGGAATGGAATGGAATGGAATGGAATACAAGGAGGAGGAAAATAGAGTAGAGTAGAGTAGAGTAGAGTAGAGTAGAATAGAATAGAATAGAATAGAATAGAATAGAATAGAATAGAATAGAATAGAATAGAATAGAATAGAATAGAATAGAATAGAATAGAATAGTTTCCACCCGCTGCTTCTTGTCCTGCCTTCAGGTGCTTTGGAGAATAGCTTGACTCCTTCTTCTTTGGGGCAGCCCCTGAGATATCGAAACACTTTAACATACGTGGACTTCAACTCCCAGCATTACTAGCTGGGGAATTCTGGGAATCGAAGTCCACATATCTTAAACTGCCAAGGTTGAGAAACACTGCAGTAGAGGCATTAGAGAAGATGCTGCCGAAAAACCGAGATGGCTGGTTCCATCTGTCTCAGTCCACAAATTTATCGTTATTTCTCCAAGGGCCCATTCGATGCCCAGGAAACCATGTTCTTCAGCTTAATTGAAAACCTCATCGCAATGGTGCTTGAGCAACTCTCTTCCGATCGGCTGCTTCTTGAGCAAAGCGTTCGAGGCAAATTAAAACCTGAGCTGAAATTATAGACTGCTCGCTCGTCTTGTGCCTACCTGGGCTTCCTTCTGCTATTTTTAGTGAAATTAATCCCTCAAGGCTCTTAGAAGCTGGCGCAACCTCACACTCGCATCTTAAAAATCACATCCTACCGTTCAACTGTTTGGAAACCCTACCATTCCAAACACCCCTTCACATACTGTAGCTACCGGTTCACCCAGCACCGGAAACTTGAGTGCGCACCATCCGCACATACGCGTGGCCGGCAATTCGCTCTCACGCACCATCCACACATACGTGCGACATCAAAAACACAGCGATATAGGATGGGATTGCGCCCAGGGGGGGTGTGGATGGGTCACCACAAACAATTTGCCCGAACCGGTCCGAACCAGTTGAATCCCACCTCTGCTACCATATATCTGACATTAGTACAATTGAGCGGGTTCAAAAGTATTTGACGAGAAAAGCTTTGCACTCTTCTAGAATAGGATAGGATAGGATAGGATAGGATAGGATAGGATAGGATAGGATAGGATAGGATAGGATAGGATAGGATAGGATAGGATAGAAAAGAATATAGAAAATGAATAGAATAGAATATAGAAAATGAATAGAATAGAATAAGGAAAGACGGAAGGAAGATGGAATGGAATGGAATGGAATGGAATGGAATAGAATAGAATAGAATAGAATAGAATAGAATAGAATAGAATAGAATAGAATAGAATAGAATAGAATAAGAAAGGAAGGAAGGAAGATGGAATGGAATGGAATAGAATAGAATATAGAAAATGAATAGAATAGAATAGAATAGAATAGAATAGAATAGAATAGAATAGAATAGAATAGAATAGATAGAATAGAATATCCAGAGTTGGAAGGGACCTTGGAGGTCTTCTAGTCCAACCCCCTGCTTAGGCAGGAAACCCTACACCACTTCAAACAAATGGTTCTCCAACATCTTCTTTAAAACTTCCAGTGTTGGAGCATTCACAACTTCTGGAGGCAAGTCGTTCCACTGATTAATTGTTCTAACTGTCAGGAAATCCCTCCTTAGTTCTAAATTGCTTCTCTCCTGGATTAGTTTCCACCCGTTGCTTCTTGTTCTACCCTCATTCTGTACATAAAAGAATTCCCTATGCTACTGGGCTCGAAATTCTCAGTTTGGATAACTTGGAACTGCGTCACTTGCGGTCGGACTTAGATATTGCGTACAAAATTGTACGTAGTCATGTTTTACCTGCAAATGATTTTTTTTCTCTTTTAATCGCAATAATACGCGTGCAAACAACTGCTTTAAACTCAATGTAAATCGTTCTAAACTTGACTGTAAAAAATACGATTTTTGTAATAGAGTTGTCAAAGTCGGAAATGCTCTACCTGATTCAGTTGTCTCAGCTACAAATTTTCACAGTTTTAGTCACAAATTGACAAATTCCGTGGAACTCATTTCATACTTCAGAGGTCCGTAAAGGGAGCGTGCATAAGCGCACTAATGTGCCATCGTCCCTGTCATTGTATTTATATAGTATTCCTGTTTTTGTGTCTGTTTGATAAATTATAATAAATAAAATAAAATAAAAACAAGGGGAAAGTGTTTTCACAAACGAGGAAAATCTGAACTGGGTTATCACATTAACATGGAAATAAATGCAGCGTCTATGTTTGTTGAATGAATAGCATTTGTTCTATGTATGTATGTATGAATGAATGAATGAATGAATGAATGAATGAATCCTACATTTTGTGTTGTTCTGTTTTCAAATCTTTGATTTGCTGGGAATTTTTTTGTTTTGTTTTTTTTGTTTTTTTAATTTTTGCATTAAAGATCTTGGACTTGGGATCCATTAGACTGGAGGAATTTGAGAGGATTTGAAAGAAAAAAAAAGTAGAATATTAAAAAAATAAAATAAAAAGCAAATACTTGATTGGTCGAACAGAAGAAGAAAGAAAGAAAGAGAGAGGGGTTGACATTTGATTTTCATTCTTTTTTTTTTTTAAATCTCTCTTGTAATTTAAAACTCTAACCATGGACTTACGTTCCCCAATCTTCCCTTTTTCTTACACCTTACCTACTAAAGGAGGAAGTCTTGCTTGGTAAGTGAATGCTAACCGCAAGCTGTCAGGATATTAATTATTAGAGGTCACACAGAAATATTCTACCAGGGGGATACACACAGCCATCTATGTCTGCCTTCTTTCTCTAAAAAGGAAATTTTAATTTTTAATTGATTTGGTTTTCCTTATTTTGTTTTCCTCTCTCTCTCTCTCTCTCTCTTTCTCTCTCCCTCTCTCTTTCTCTCTCTTTCTCTCTCTCCTTCTCTTCCTCTTGTCTCTCTATCTCTCTCTCTCTCTCTCTCTCTCTGTTTTTAGTTATGATATAAAAAATAATTAACGAAATTTGTGAGCTAGATTTTCTTTATTTCCTTTCTAAAAAGACATATTCTGTCCCAGAGGTTATCATCCAGGGGTGGGATTCAAAAATTTTAGCACCTGCTTCTCTGGCCGGTTGCTGGGTGGGCGTGGCCATGGTAAGCGTGGCCTACTTGCCATGGTAAGCGTGGCCTACTTGGTGCCGCGTGGCCAGCGTGCACCATGGTGGGGGGACGTTTTTGCCCTCCCCAAGCTCTGGAGGCTATCCTCAAGCCTCTGGGAGGGCGAAAATGGCCTCCTCCGCGCTCCGGAGCCCCTCCGGAGGCCGGAAACGGGCCTGTTTCTATACTTCCAGTAGGCCTGTTTTTTGCCCTCCCCAGGCTCCAGAGGCTTTCTTCAAGCCTCCAGGAGGGCGAAAACAGCCTCCCCCGGGCCCTAGGGGCCCTATGGAGGCCAGAAACAGGCCCGTTTCCAAACTTCCAGGAGGCCTGTTTTTTGCCCTCCCAGAGCCTCCGTGTGGGCCCTGCACTTGCCTCTCACTCAGAAAGTTGAGAGTTCAATCCTAGGTGGCGACAGGTGTTTCTCTATCAGAATGAGCAATGAGAAAATTTCTGCTGTGAACTCCGCATAGGCATCAGGAAGGGCAACCAGCCAGGAAATGCTCAGGTCTATTCAGTTGCCCTGACCTCACTTTGGAGCAAGGGATTACAGGCTCATACAAAGAAAGTTAGTTCCTGACCTGTCTACTTTGGAGGGCTGACAGAATATAGACCTGACAAACTGGGCTACAGTTTAACCATGATTGATTCAAGCATTCAGACAATTGTTCAGTTTGAATAGAACAACAGAAACACACAAATTTGCCTGGATGGCGCCAGTAGGATTTTTGTACCATTTTGTCTAATTTCTACAACTGGATGTCTTTTTTTTTTCCTGTGACAATCTATTTCTATTGCTTCTTTTTGTCTCTTTTGGTTTTTCTTACATTTTCTTAACCTCCTCTGATTTCTACCTTATAAAAAAATTATACAGACTCACTTTTCCGTCAACATGGACCGCATGCTATTAATATTCTTTGCATGATTTAAAAACTTTTAAAAAAATTTAAAAACTTTCCGATTATATCTGGGGGAGAGAGAAAAAAAAAGACAGCGACATATGCATTTCTTTCTTTTAGGTAGATGTGATTTGAGTTCAAACTTTTTTCTTTCTTTCTTTCTTTCCCTTCCTTCCTTCCTTTCTTTTTCTTCCTTCCTTCCTTTCTTCTTTCTTTCTTTCTTCTTTCTTTCTTTCTTTCTTTCTTCCTTCCTTTCTTTATTTCTGTTTCTTACCTTGTAACTTTCTTCCTTCTTTGCCTTAGATTACAGATAGAATCCTAATGGTAAATAAGAACAAAAACACCAGAATAACAAAAATAAAAAGGGTGAATCGGTCAAGCAAGTAAATAGAGCCCAACGTCTTACACACACCACCCAATTTTTGGGGGAGGATTTGTCTTTTCTTTTTGTGGGTCCGAGAATTAAATCCTGGCAAAACATGTCTCTTTTTGGTTACAGATCTCAAATTCCAGGTCTGCAACTGGCCTCTTTAAAAAAACAGCGGGCCAGTTGGGCAACCAAATCAAAGAGAACGGAGATGCTCACGAATACGATTCGGGCAATGCAACCTCTTCCCCTCCTTCCGTTCAGACCAGCACATCCAGGTCAAAAGGCAGCCAAGAAACCAAGGGTGAAGCCCCCGATGGCTTCGGCCAGGCCTTCTCTTCCGGGAAGGCCAGCAGTGTCAGCAGTCCTGATTCGGGGAATTCACTGCACAGCTACAGCTCCCAATCCAAAGGAGTGGTTTTAGAAGAGCCGAGTCCGTCTCCCCAGGATCTGTGCAAAGATCAAAAGTAAGTAATAGTTTTCTTCAGGAGGTGACGAGGATGTTAGCCATTCAGTCGTGTCTGACTCTTGGTGAGGCTCTATGACAGGCATGTCAAACTCAATTTCATTGAGGGCCCCATCAGGGTTGTGTTTGACCTCAGGGAGCCTGGGTGGGCATGACCAGCTCGACGTCACTTGTATCGGGGGCACCTGTGGTGTGCCCGAGCGCTCGGCCAGCGAAAACGGCCTCCTGCAACCCTCTGCCAGCAAAAACGGAGCTCGGGTGGGCCGCCGGCAGCCCTCCCGAGTTCCATTTTCACTGGTAGAAGCACCGCGGACCAGTCCTTTGCTGTTTCCAGGGCAGCCCTGAGGGCCAGATCTAAGCATCCTGTGGGCCGGTGGTGGAATAGAATTGTTAAAGAAAGGATGCCAAAGGAGGGACAAAATGAAATGTGAATGAGAAAACTTAAAATATTTTTTTGAATTTTATTTTAAATAATTAAATTAATGTATCCATGTACATGGAGAGAAAAACGAATCTTGTGAGTTTACCAGATGGATGGCATAGGGAAGAAAGCTGTTTCAGAATCTGGTAGTCCTGCTAGAGATACTTTGAAACCTCCTCCTGGAGGGGAGCAACAGAAATAGACAGAAAAGAGGGTGTGTGGGGTCGAAATGATGCTTCAAGCTCTAAGCACATAGCGCTTATAAGCAATATCCTGAATAACAAGAAACGAGCTTCCTGTAATCTTCTCCGCTGTCCTCACCACTCTCTGTAGGGACTTTCTATGTGAGGCACTGCTGCCACCAAATGAAACAGTGACGCAATTTGTTAAAACCCTCTCAAGCGTGCCTCTGTAAAAACCGTCCAGGACAGAAGGAGAAAGATGTTTTTTCTCCTCTGTTTTTGAAAGCTGTGTGTCTTGTAAAAGATGTACATCCTCACAGGTCTCCGGCCATCTAGAATCACTGTCCTTTCTGGAAAACCTTCTCTTTTCAGTGGAGAGCCTTGGCCGTCTCTTCAGCCTCTCGGAAAGAAAAAGGCCAACATTGTCTTGCCACCATTTTCCAGTTCTCCACTTCAGCCATGTCTTCGAAATGTATCTCCTTCTAGCAGATCATCTCTGGACTCTAGCCACTCTGTGGGACGCAGATCTTCACCAAGCCCGTCTTGTTGTTCCTCAAAATCAAGGTGAGTAATCTGCTGGGTAATTTGTTTATTTAATTTATTTGCACCCTGCCTTTCTTATTTTTACGAATAACTCGTGGCGGTGAACACATATCTACCTCCTCCAATTTTTCCCACCACAGCAACATTGGGACTAGAACTCACCACCTCCTGGCGGTTGGCCCAATGTCATCCAGTTGGCTTTCATGGCTGAGATGGGACTAGAACTCACAGTCTCCAGCTTTCTAGCTTAGTGTCTTAGCTACTAAACCAAACTACTCAAGGGAAGGATGCGGTGGATCAGTGGCTAAGATGCTGAGCTTGTTGATCAAAAGGCCGGCAGTTCAGTGGTTCGAATCCCTAGTGCCGCGTAACGGGGTGAGCTCCCGTGACTTGTCCCAGCTTCTGCCAACCTAGCAGTTCGAAAGCAGATAAAAAATGCAAGTAGAAAAAATAGGGACCACTTTTGGTGGGAAGGTAAGAGCGTTCCATGCGCCTTTGGCATTGAGTCATGCCGGCCACATTCCCCGGAGGGAATGGAGATTTTACAGTATCCTTCCCCTGGAGTGGGGTGGGAACGGGGATTTTACAGTATCCTTCTCCTGGAGTGGGTTGGGAATGAGGATTTTGCAGTATCCTTCCCCTGGAGCGGGGAGGGAATGGGGATTTTGCAGTATCCTTCCCCTGGAGTGGGATGGGAATGGAGATTTTGCAGTATCCTTCCCCTGGAGTCGGGTGGGAATGGAGATTTTGTAGTATCCTTCCCCTGCCATGCCCACCAAGCCACACCCACCAAGCCCACCAAGCCACGCCCACAGAACCGGTAGTAAAAAAAAAAATTGGATTTCACCACTGGAAAAAACATACCACCACCATCATTGGCAGGGCCTGTAGATAAACAGGGAGCAGCAAAGCCCTCCTTCCCTCACATGGATGATGTTATTTAGTCAGGTAATGAAATGCCTGCAAACAAAAACAACAACCAATCTCAGAGACTCACAATTCAACCTGTGTTGTATGCATTTATTGCCTTCAATTGTAAAAATTATTTCCAGAATTTCTTCCCCAGTTGCAAAAACTGCTTACGTTCTAACCTCTCGCTGCCTTTGGGGTTCTCCCTGTAAAATCAGAAGCGTTTCTTTTTCTCGGCCATCCGCAAACGGCTAAACCTGTTGTGCACATCACAGTAAACCAGATTTGCCAAGAATTTTGAATAACCTGGCAGAAACAAGCACGTTTATATAAGCATAATCCTACAAAGGGGCTTTTAAGTCACAGTTTGGTGACCAAGAAGTAATGGTCTGATTTGCATATAATGTGGGTGGATTTGCATATCTACTAAACCAGAAGTAAACAAACCATGCAGCCATTTAATGCAATGAATGAATCTGCTTTCGGTCTCATCATTTTAGCTCATCAAAGCAGGAAAGAAGGAAGGAAGGAAGAAAGGAAGGAAGGATATTCCATGGAGAGGAAGAAAGAAGGAAAGGAGGGAGGGAGGGCTAAAAGAGGGAGGGAGGGAGGGAGGGAAGAAGAGAGGGAGGATGTAACTAAGGAAGGAAAGAAGGAAGGAAGGAAGGAAGGAAGGAAGGAAGGAAGGAAGGAAGGAAGGAAGATATTCCATGGAGAGGAAGAAAGAAGGAAAGGAGGGAGGGAGGGCTAAAAGAGGGAGGGAGGGAGGGAAGAAGAGAGGGAGGATGTAACTAAGGAAGGAAGAAGGAAGGAAAGAATTCCATGGAGAGGAAGAAAAGGAAGGAAGGAAGGTATTCCATGGAGAGGAAAGAAGAAGGAAAGGAGGGAGGGAGGGAGAAGAGAGGGAGGGTGTAATGCAGGAAGGAAGGAAGGAAGGAAGGTATTCCATTGAGAGGAAGGAAGAAGGAAAGGAGGGAGGGAGGGAGGGAAGAAGAGAGAGAGGGTAACGCAGGAGGAAGGAAGGAAGGAAGGAAGGAAGGAAGGAAGGAAGGAAGGAAGGAAGGTATTCCATGGAGAGGAAGGAAGAAGGAAAGGAGGGAGGGAGGGAAGAAGAGAGGGAGGGTGTAATGCAGGAAGGAAGGAAGGAAGGAAGGTATTCCATGGAGAGGAAGGAAGAAGGAAAGGAGGGAGGGAGGGCTAAAAGAGGAAGGGGGAGGGAGGAAAGAAGAGAGGGAGGGTGTAACGAAGGAAGGAAGGAAGGAAGGAAGGAAGGAAGGAATTCCATGGAGAGGAAGGGGTGGAAGGGAGGGAGGGGGGAGGGAAGGAAGGAAGAAGGTATTCCATGGAGAGGAAGGAAGAAGGAAAGGCAGGAGGGAGGGCTAAGAGAGGAAGGAAGGGAGGGAGAGAGGGAAGAAGAGAGGGAGAGTGTAACGCAGGAAGAAAGGAAAGGACCTGTCTGGACCAGAAGCAAATCCCTGCTTTTCTCCATACTCTCTTAAACCCCTCTTCTCTTCTCAGACTCTCTTCCCGTTCTCCCAGTTACTCCCCTAAGTCCTGCAAGAGAGCGACTGGAGGCAGGAATTCAAGATCCCGACGCAGCCCCAGCTATTCTCAATATAAGCCTGGCAGGTAGGTCTAAACATCCCTGATCCCCACCCCACCCCCCCGGCTGGAAATCCACCCAGTGCCCTGGGATCCACCTTGCAGATTTCAACCCTGGATTATTGTAAACTGAAGGGGAATCCCATTCAGAGGATGCCCTAAGCAAAAAGACTGTCTCGCGTAGCCACAAAACTCTGGGGCTCCATTGTGGTCGTAAATTGAGGATGACCTGTCATTCAGCCAAGTATACAAACCACATTTTTAGAGTTAGATCGGCACAATCTGGGTTGAGCAATCTTGCTTCCCGACCCCGTCATCAAGACAGCGCTTAACCTTCCTGGAAATGTCTTTTCTCAGAGGTCGTGAACAAGATCACAGTTACGGCTCCAGTGGGAAGGAGTCCCACCGGCATCAGGGCCGCCACCGCCGCAAACAATGCTATTCCCCCATGAGGAAGCGTCGGAGAGATTCTCCCAGCCACTTGGAAGCTCGGCGGATAACCAGGTGAGGGGGGGGTGTCTTTTCTCTCTATCCCTATGAGCCGCGGTGGCGCAGTGGTTAGAGCGCAGGACTGCAGGCTGCTTCTGCTGACTGCCGCTGCCTGCAATTTGGCAGTTCGAATCTCACCAGGCTCAAGGTTGACTCAGCCTTCCGTCCTTTAGAGGTGGTTAAAATGAGGACCCAGATTGTTAGGGGCAATAGGCTGATTCTGTAAACCGCTTAGAGAGGGCAGTAAAGCACTGTAAAGCGGTCTATAAGTCTAAATCTATTGTTATATCTCTCTCTCTTTCTCTATCTATCTATCTATCTATCTTTCATCTTTCTATCTACTGTTTACCTGTCATCCATCCATCCATCCATCCATCCATCTATCTATCTACTATCTACTACCTATTTTCCTTTTTTAAAAAATAGTTTTTATTGAACGTTTTCCAACTTTAAAAAACACAAATAAAAAAGGAAAAAAGAAAAAGAAAATACAAATACAAACAAGTAAAAAACAGGAACAATACAACAGTGTAATATAATTTTACAGGAGGGAAGGAAATGGAAAATAGAAGGGAAGGGAAGGGAAGGGAAGGGAAGGAAAGGAAAGGAAAGGAAAGGAAAGGAAAAGAAAAAAGAAGGGAAGGGAAAGGAAGGGAAGGAAAGGAAAAAGAAGAAAGGGAGGAAAGGAAAGGAAAAGAGGAAAGAAAAGAAAAAGAAAAGAAAAAAGAAAGGAAAGAGAGAGAAGGAAAGGAAAGGAAGAAGAAAGGGAGGAAAGAAAAAGAAAAAAGAAAAGAAAGGGAGGGAAGGGAAGGGAAGGAAAGGAAAGGAAAGAAGGAAAGGAGAGGAGAGGAGAGGAGAGGAAAGGAAAGGAAAGGAAAGGAAAGGAAAGGAAAGGAAAGGAAAGGAAAGGAAAGGAAAAGATAACCCATAAATCACAACTTCAATCTTTTCCCTTGTTTTCAGCAAAACCAAGACAGCAGGAACATCTGGGGTGTGTTGTGTTTCCTATTTGTAAAGAAAGGATAGAAAGGGAACAGTGGACATAAATCTCACGCCTCTCTCCCCCTCCCTCTCGATTTTCCCTCTCCAGTGCCCGAAAGCGCCCCATCCCTTACTATAGACCGAGTCCTTCCTCCTCCTCCTCTCCCGGCAGTTCGAGTGTTTACTCCTCAGGATACAGCTGTCTCGGTTACTCTCCAACCCGGAGCCGCAGTTACTCCAGCGATAGGACCAGCTGCAGCCGGAGTTGGAGTAGTTACGCCAAGAGCAGCCGAAGCCGGAGTAGCGGAGGGAGAAGCCGTCCGCGAAGTAGTAGCCGAAGCAGCAGCAGCAGCAGCAGCCACAGTTCTGCCTCGGTGGGCAGCTATGACAGTTTGCGGCGTTCGTAGCCGCCCTGCGTTGTGGATTGCAATCATCTGCCTCTACTCCAACCCACCCAAAGGGACAACCTTCTCCAGATGATCCTCCATCCATCAAGTTCTTGGAATCATGTAGCCTACCATGGCCCTGGGGTAGGGGGGAACGTCTAAATGGAAGACCTCCCCTTTCCAATGTCATGCGGTCCCCGTTGTAGACATTTTTCTGGCCCTCACTCTGGTTGTGGTTGCGTTTCCACCACACGCCGGCCTTCGGTTTGTGGAAAGGGACCCACCCAAAGGGACAATCTTCTCCAGATGATCCTCCATCCATCAAGTTCTTGGAATCATGTAGCCTATCATTGCCTGGGGTAGGGGCAAAGTCTGAAAGGAAGACCTCCCTTTCCAATGTCATGTGGTCCCCGTCTTCTGGCCCTCACTCTGGTTGTGGTTGAGTTTCCACCAAACACCGGCTCTCGGTCTGCGGCTTCGCTTCTTTTTGCGTCAACGGAACCTCTTTGGGTGGGGGTGGCATGGAACAATGTAGGGCCAAGCGAGAAATACGATTGATTTTTTGGGGAGTGGGGTGGCAAGCTCATTGGGTCAATGGAGGAGACCACCGAGAAGATGTCTCTGGTTCTTCTACAGAAATGGAAAGGTGGAAACCTCTCAACTTCTCCTTCATGCTAGGAAGGATGTCCTTCCGTGCAAGCCCCAGAATGTCTGAGCCATACGGGATATATGTCATCCGTTCCCTTCCCACCTGCCTCCCACCGACTAGCTCTCTACAGGTAGCCCTCAACTTACAACAGTTTGTTCAGTGATTGTTACGACGGTATTGGAAAAAAGTGACTTACGACCATTTTTTCACACTTACAACCATTTGTGATCCAAATTCGGTTACTTGGCCACTGGTTCATATTTATGACGGTTGCAGCATCCCGGGGTCATGTGATTCCCTTTTGCGACCTTCTGACAATAGGGAAGCCAGATTCCCTTAACAACCATGTCACTAAGTGAACAACTTGCAGAGTTTCCCTGAACGGTTGTGGGAAGAAAGGTCGTAAAACAGGGCAAAACTCACGTAACCACTGTCTCGCTTAGCGATGGATATTTGGACCCATTGGGGGTTGTAAGTCGAGGACTACTTATATTTCAAGGCCAGAGGGCCAAATAAATACATACCTTACCACCTTCTCCCAACGAGTCAAGCCACCGAGGTCTAGTCCACCCACCCCAAAAGGAGGACCTTACTTAGAGGGGCTACTCCAGGGACACCTAACAATCCCTCTCTTTGCTCTGTCAATTCAGCTTTGTTTTCTATTTCTTCCGTTATTTATTCATTATTTATTAGCTCGACCATTCTGTTGGAATGAGCAGAAAATGGTGGCACTGCCATTATCGATTTTTAATTTATTGCATTTTTGCTTTTTGTTTTAGTATTGTTATGTTGTTATCGGGGTTCCAAGGAACACCCTCAACGAAAGAAAACTCCGAGGCTTGAAGTTCCTCAAAGTTCCATTTTATTAAGAGATGTCATATTGGCACGTCTGGAAAAAAACCGAATCTGAAAGTTTCCAGGTTTTCCCCACCCAAAGGAAAGTCCAAGTCCCTGCCAATCACCCACATGTCCATCATGTGGTCCAATCTCCAACTGGAGATGCTTCCCAGTCACACCCCTCCAGGTGCAGGGCAAGATGGCCTTGACTTTCTGAGAAAAGAATGTTATTATATATCATCGGGATGCGGTGGCTCAGTTGCTAAGACACTGAGCTTGTCGATCGAAAGGTTCGGCAGTTCAGCGGTTCAAATCCCTAGTGCCGCGTAACGGGGTGAGCTCCCGTGACTTGTCCCGGCTTCTGCCAACCTAGCAGTTCGAAAGCAGGTAAAAAATGCAAGTAGAAAAATAGGGACCACCTTTGGCGGGAAGGTCACAGCATTCCGTGCGCCTTTGGCGTTCAGCCATGCACAGGACCACGGAGACGTCTTCAGACGGCGCTGGCTCTTCGGCTTGGAAACGGAGATGAGCACCACCCCCTAGAGTCGGGAACGGCTAGCACATATGCGTGAGGGGAACCTTTATCTATATCACCCATGCTCCACACAATTCCCCCCTCCCAGTTTCCCACAGTAATAAACCTGGCAGGCCTGAAGATCCAATGAAAAAGATGGCGTCCAAGCCTGACAGAAAGATTTGGAGGTTTGGTTGGCTTGGAGACCCACAAGTTATGTTTCAGCCTACTGATCTCTTCAGCTGCTTCGAGCAGCTGCTTCTCACCATCTAACGCAAAGAAGAAAAACCCGGCTTAATGGTGGCGCCCGCTAAGCCAACTTCCAAACCTGGTTGATTTTTTCTCCTCAAAGAAACAGACACGATGTCTCGGTGATCAGGGCTATTCTCCTCTTTGTTCTGTTCTGTTTTTGTTCTGTTCTGTTTTAAATAATTGGAGCCATAAAGCAGCTAAGAAGAAGAGATCAAATAAAATACACCTACAGGTATTCCATGACTTAACAACGTGAAAAAAAAACATCACTGAAAAAAGTGACTTCTTGTGACTGTTTTTTATCCTTACAACCATTACAGCATCCAGGGGGAGGAGTCAAACAGGGAATTAGTCCGCAATCATTACACCGGCAAGGTGTGATCCTCAATCACTCGGAATAGAAGCCGGAAGGGACTTTGGAGGTCTTCTTGTCCAACTCCTTGCTAAAGCAGGAGACCCTAAACCACCACAGGTGGCACACGGAGCCATATCTGTGGGCACGTGAGCGTTGCCCTAGCTCAGCTCCAGCACACATGCGCGCGCCGGCCACCTAATTTTTGGCCCTTCCGGACCCACCAGAAGTCAGGAAATGGGCTGTTGACAGCCTCCAGAGGGCCTCCATGGGGGTGGGGAAGGCAGTTTGCATCCTCCCCAGGCTTCTAGAAAGCCTCTGGAGCCTGGGGAGGGCGAAAAACGGGCCTACTGGGCCCACCGTGCCATTGCATGCCAAAAGCGGGGGGAGCGCAGAGGGGTCACGCACACAGGTGTGTGGGGGGGGTTGCATTGAATTATGCGTGTGAGCATGCACGTATGCAAACCCCCCATACTCCCCCCACTTTTGGCATGTAACGGCAAAAAGTTAGCCATCACTGCCCGAAACCATTTCAGACAAGTGGTTGTCCAGTCTCTTCTTTAAAGATCTCCAGTATTGAGACACCCCACAACTCCTTGTGGCAAGCTGTTCCACTGGTTAATTGTCCTCACTGTTAGGAAGTTTCTCCTTTATTCCCCCTTGAATGCCACTGAACTACCTATATCTTTCTGGCTCTAGACTAGATAAGATACTTATCTAGATAAGATATTTACAGTATTTTACCTAGTCTGGCTCAGATTCAAACTACCAATCTAGAAATATTCCTACCACAAATGGGAACCAGATTTTTCATTGCTAAACAAGGCAGTGGTTATATCGGAGTTGTGCCCAATTGTACAATCTTTTTTGTTACAATTCTTAAGCAACCTACTGCCATTGTTCAGCAAATCATCTGGCCATTAGCAAACCTGCCTCCCCCCCCCACCCCACCCCCATGCATTGACTTTGCTTGGCGGAAGCCACCTGAGAAAGTCACGGAGGACTTGACAATCGTGGCAAGAAAGGTTGCAAAACTCACTTTCCTCACTCAAGTGAGGAAAGGAAAAGAGAAAAGAAAGGGAGGGAAGGGAAGGGAAGGAAAGGGAGAGAAGGAATGGAAGAAACGGAGGAAAGAAAAAGAAAAAAGAAAGGAAAGAAAAGGGAGAGAAGAAAAGGAAAGGAAGAAGAAAGGGAGGAAAGAAAAAAGAGAAAGGAAAGGAAAGGAAACAGGCTCACCTTCCAGCACATTCTAGAAGCGTCTCATTGTTTGGCATACTGTACAATCCCACGATGAGTTCATTCATTTCAATGAATGAGCAAGGACTGAATGAGGGCAGCGACCGCACTTCCTGTTTTGCCTTCGTCCTTGGCAACCGAGCGGCTGGAAAACAAAGGTTTCCCCCGACCTTCCGATTTTAAATGCTACCTTGGATCTCTCTGTATTCTTTGATCTTCCCACCGGAGTTCATGTAACACATGCAAAGGAGCCAATAAAAAAAAAAAAAAGAAACCAAAAAAGGAAAAGAAAAAGAAAACACACAACAACACCTGCAGTATTTCATTGCTGTGATGTGGTTTTCCCTTCCCAGAAATTCACAGGCACGGATCTTTGCATAATCTGTCCGACCTGGAATAATTTGTGCTTCCCATGAGAATTCTGGGTTGGGTTTGTTCGACGATCCGCAAGTTGGTTTTTTTGGTTGTCCACAATATTCTCAATAGCCTTCTCCATCACTGAAAGTTGAAAGGTGTCCACCCTCTTTCTATCCTATGTTTATTTTTATCTTGTTTTTAGGGTACAGCGTACAATGTCAGGGAAATCTACACATACTAGACCAGGGGCGTCGAACTCAAGGCCCGTGGGCTGGATGTGGCCTACAGGGGTCCTTAGATCTGGCCCGCAGGGCTCCCCTGGAAACAGCAAAGGACCGGCCAGCAGTGCCTCTGCCAGCAAAAATTGAGCTTGGGACACTGGTTGGATTCAGCCGGTTCAGGCCGGTTCAAGAAAACCGGTTGTTAAATTGCTGGCTGGCTCCGCCCCTCCCCTCCCCTTCCAGCAGTCCCCACACGCCCTGTCTTGGCTCCCGGGAAAGTGCAGGGAGGCCTACTAGGCCCAAAACCAGGAACAGGGTGGAGGCGCCCAGAGGTGGGTTTCAGCAGGTTCTGACCAGTTCTGGAGAACCGGTAGCGGAAATTTTGAGTAGTTCGGAGAACCGGTAGTAAAAATTCTGACTGGCCCTGCCCACATCTATTCTCTGCCTCCCGAGTCCCAGCTGATCGGGAGGAAATGGGGATTTTGCAGTAACCTTCCCCTGGATTGGGGAGGGAATGGAGAATTTACAGTATCCTTTCCCTGCCACACCCACCAAGCCACACCCACAGAACCGGTAGTAAAAAAATTTGAAACCCACCACTGGTGACGCCCCCCCACCGCAGCATATTTTTGCTCCCAGGGGGGTGCAGGAGGCCGAATGCTGTCTGTCACATCCCCAGGTCACGCCCACCCTGGCCACACCCACCCAGCCAATCATTAGGGCAGAGAACCAGTTGTTAAATTATTTTAATCCCACCACTGGCTCGGGAGGGCCACCGGCGGCCCTCTCAAGCTCCATTTTCACTGGCAGAGGCTTATAGGAAGCCGTTGCTCGGGAGCCCGTTTTTGCTGGCAGAGCACTTGGGCCCCCACAGGCGCCCCCAACACGAGTCACATCAAGCTGACCAAGCCCCCTCTGCCCCCCCACCAAGGTCAAACACAACCCTGATGCAGCTCTCAATGAAATTGAGTTTGATACCCCTGTGTTCGACACCCAATCCAATCCTGACCGCCTAGATTGCAAGTTCATTCTGTTCAGCGCGCTGTGGTTCCGGAAACCCTAACCTTAACCCTAACCCTTGCCAAGAAAACTGTAGGGATCGGTATAGGATGTCACTTGGGGTCAATGTTGACTTGAAGGATCTTCAAAAAATACGTTCCTGCGAGATGAAACTCGCTAGTGTTCTAGTCGGAAACGGTCTCTTTTTTTCCCCAGCTTCATTTTATGTCTTTTAAAAGTTCTTGGTGACAGAGAACTTAGCTGACCTCAGCTGCAGTGGTGGTATTCTGACAGTTCTATCCGGTTCGGGCGAATTGGTAGCGGCGGCTGAGGGAGGCTCCACACACTCGCCGGGATGTCATCACATCCCGTTTTTGACGCTCTGCCCTGCGCTCACATTTGCGAACTGGTAGCAAAGGTAAGTGACTACCTGCCCCTGCTCGGCTGATTTCGGAAAAACTAAATGTTGTCAAATTCGGTTCGTTCTTGGATGAGAGTCATCAGAAAGTCCCAGGGCTGTAGATCAAGCCACCGAGGTCGAAAAACATCTTCAAGAATTGGCAGACTTTACCGAAGGAATCCGATGAGGTCATCCGCGTAATCCATCAGACTCAAATTCTGCTCGAGCGAATCTTTATTTTTTAAAAGGGTCTAATGAAATGGATTTTTTGGGGCGAAAAGGAGGTCAATGCAAAAGATATTAACTGGGACTCGGTATCCTTCCCTGCATTTCAAACAGTGGAATTTTAAAAAATAATAATAAAAGAAAATAAAATTAAGGCACCTTTGAGATCTGCAGGCAGGCGGAAGAATCTGCATTCCAGTAAGCCATTTAAGCTGCAAAGTAAAATTGGAGAGGAACAAATTTATTACGGCTTAATCCTAGATGGGTCCAGGTAGATATTGGCGGTGAGCATATCTGATTAACTCGAAAGGAATGAAATGGTCTGTGGAAAGTGTTGTGGGAAGCGGATGTTCCCATTTGAAATGTGTTATTATTTTCGTCAACGGGTAGCGCTCTGATTAAATACAATAAACCTAATTCTGAATAATTAATAGCTATAAGTTCCACGGAAGCTTACGGAAGTCTACTCAGAAAGGTGACAAGTGGAAGTGACTGGAGCTTTAATAAGATAAAAGAACAACAATTTTGGAGGGTAATAAGAAAGGAAATAGGGGAGGGAGGGATAGGAGGGTAGGGGGAGGAAGGAAGGATGGAAAGAAAGGAAAAGGAAGAAAGGAAAGGGAGGGAGGGAAGGAAGGAGGAAGGAAGGGAGAGAGAGGGAGGGAGGAGGGAAAGGGAGGAAGGAGGGAGGGAGGAAGGAAGGAAAGCAGGGAGGATGGAAGGGAGGGAGGGGGAGAGAGAGGGAAGGAGGGAGGAAGAGAGGGAGGAAGGAAGGAGGAAGGAAGGAAGGAAGGAAAGGAAGGGGGAGAGAGAGGGAGAGAGGGGGAGGAGAGGGGAAGGAAGGAAGGATTAAGAGATAGAAAGAAAAATTGAAAGAGAAAGAAAAATATAAGAGGGAGGGAGGAAGGAAGGAAGGAAGGAAGGAAGGAAGGAAGGAAGGAAATCTCTGAAGACATACGAGCCATTGATTTTGATCCATACCAATTCTTTTGTGTCGGAAGTACACAAAAGGATTTGCCAGGTGATACCACCACCATTGCACGAGGCACATCCAGTTGGGGGTACCTTCCATGTCCCTGTGAAGTTGCCCACCAAAGTATTAGCCTTTAATCCACCTGTGGTTGCCTTGCATTCAAACTGCTGAGTCAGCAAAAGCTGGAGCATGTGACGGGAACTCACCCCGCCCCACAGCAGCAACGGGGTCTCGAACACGAGATTGTCAATCGTCAGCCCAGCATGTTCTAACCTTGTGAGCCGCTGCGAGCCCCCCCGTTTTTGATCCATTAACGCTAGGGATTTTTTGCCTCTTCGTAGAACAGACTAACTGGAGAAGGAAGTCCGCAGTTGAGAAAGAAAGGGAAACTTTTAAGGATCCAATGCTTCCCTTCGCTCTATCCAAAAGTAACCGTCAAGCACTGGATGAGATATCCGAAGAGGGAGAAAGGTTTACTCTTCGCACTATATGGATCCCAATTCACATAATTCCTAGCAATAGACGTGTTTATTATTTGATAGGACTCCACAGTTCTCCTCCTTCTCCTCCTCCTCCTCCTCCTCCTAGCACTGATAACAATAACAGAGTTGGGATGGACCTCGGACCTAGTGCACTGCTCACGCAGGAAACCTATCCTAGAGATTCGAACCGCCGAACAGCCGACCTTTCTGATCGACAAGCTCAGCGCCTTAGCCACTGAGCCACCTAGCCAGGCTATTTATTTATTTATTTATTTATTTATTTAATTAATTAATTAATTAATTAATTAATTAATTTTTATATGCCGCCCTTCTCCAGAGACTCAGGGCGGCTTACAATGCGCTAAGCAATAGCCTTCATCTTTTTGTATATTTTATACAAAGTCAGCTTATTGCCCCCCACAAACCGGGTCCTCGTTTTACCCACCTTAGAAAGGATGGAAGGCTGAGTCGACTTTGAGCCTGGGGAGAATTGAACTCGCAGTCATTGCAGGCAGCTGGATGTTAAATGCCGCCTTAGTAGGAGGCGTTAGCCTCCTACGCCACTCAAGCTCCTTGATGAGGATGAGGATGTTACCGAGTTGGGTAATGAAACATCTGCAAGAAAATAACCCAGCTCAGAGATCTGCAAGGATCCATGGATTTTAAATTGATAAATTTTAAACTATGGGCCAAATTTAATTATTTTAAATCTATTTTTAATCGTACTTTATGTATAAATGCTTTTATTTGGGCTGTTCACCGCCCTGAGTCCGAAAGGAGAAGGGCGGTATAGAAATTTGAATAATAAATAAATAAATAAATAAAATAAATAGATCCCACAGTCCTCTTTCGTTTATCCCGTTTCTTCTCCTCCTCTCCACAAACCCTACTCCCTTCTAACACTGATGACGTTCTCTAGTTGGGTCGTGAAACGTCTGAAAAGAAAACAACCCAACTCAGAGACCTCCAAGGGACCCCACAGTCCTCCTCCTTCTCCCCCTTTTCTTCTCCCCCTCCATTCTGCAAACCCCACTCCCTTCTAACACTTTCTTGCACGTCTGCAAGAAAATAACCCATTTCAGAGACCTCCAAGGACCCCACATAGTCTTCTCCTCCTCTCCATAAACCCCACTCCCTTCTAACATTGATGACGTTCCCTAGTTGGGTCATGAGACATCTGCAACACGCCACCAAACTCGGAGAGCGCCCAGGACCCTTTCTCGAGACCCCCCCGAGCTACAAATATAATCTCCTTTTGGAGACACGACTCGGAAAGAAAACCAGCCTTGCGTTGGGAAAGATCTGGGACCGAGAAGAGAGGCAGGCAGGCAGGCAGGCAAATTAACACACCTCCATTTTGCTCTTCTCTCTTCTTTTTTTCTTTTTCCCCCCGCCCTGCAGTCTATTGCTTTCAGCTGCTCCTGCAAAGGAAACAGGTTGTGGGGCTGGGGTGGAGTGAGATTTCCCAGGCTTTCAAAAATCAGGCTCCTCATCACTCCTTGGTGGTTGGAACCGCAGACTTCGCCTGGCCCAAAGCTGGCTTGTCACCAGACCGTTTTTTGTTTTTTTTTTTAATTTTGATTTATATGCCGCCCTTCTCCGGAGACTCAGGGTGGCTTACAGTGCGCTCAGCAATAGCCTTCATCCTTTTGTATATTTATACAAAGTCAGCTTATTGCCCCCACAAACTGGGTCCTCATTTCACCTACCTTAGAAAGGATGGAAGGCTGAGTCAACCTTGAGCCTGGCGAGATTCGAACCTGCAGTAATTGCAGGCAGCTGGTCTTAATAACAGGGTGCTTTAGACCACTGTACTACCAAGGCTCCTTAAGCAATAGCCTTCCTACTTTTGTATATTTTATACAAAGTCAGCTTATTGCCCCCACAAACTGGGTCCTCATTTCACCTACCCTAGAAAGGATGGAAGGCTGAGTCAACCTTGAGCCTTGGCGAGATTCGAACCAGCAGAAATTGCAGGCAGCTGGTCTTAATAACCAGCTTAATAACAGGGTGCCTTAAACCCCTGTACTACCAAGGCTTTTCAGAGTGGCAAAGAAAGCCAAGTCCCTCCTAAAGTCCTTAAGACAGTCAGCTGGCCGGATGCCCAGCTCCACCTTTGTCCGCAGAGAACATTGCTTGCAGTGACTGTCTGCCTAAGGAAGCCGAGGAGGAGGAGGAGAGGAGGAGGAGGAGAGGAGGAGGAGGCTGCAAATAGTTCTTGTTTTGGTTGTAAAAAAAAAACCTCCTTTCTCTCGCCTGACTCAATGCTTCCATCGCCCTTCTTAAGAACCGTTTGAAAACCCTTGTTCGTCTTTTTCTTGGAGCTGCCTTGGCTGTCAAACACATTGTGGGTAAGAGCATGGCAACCTTGCACACACCGCCTCCCCAGAAGGCACGAAAGGGAGAGGGGGGGGAATTATGGGGGGGGGTGGCTCGGGGGGGAATGGACAGGCTGACCTCTGCAGCTGGGGTGGGGTCTGGTGCGGGTGGAGGGTTGAACCATAACTTTTCACAGACGGAGTTCGTTCACGGCCTCTTGGAGTTTGCATTCCTAAAACAGAAGCCAGGAACTGGGACAGCTCCTTTCGTCTGAAAGGGGGTCTCTAGGGGATCTCTTGCCGGAGCAGGGCAGGGGTTGGACTAGAAGACCTCCAAGGTCCCTTCGGACTCTTGCTCTTCTCCTTGGTTCAAAGAGAATTATCCAGCCCGCCGAGAATGGAGTTTGCTTTGGCGAGAAGTTTGGAGTTTGGAGTTTGCTTTTGCGTGCACTCGAAATGAGTAGAGGGGGGGTCTCTGTTTGGAGGACCGGAGCCCGAAGGAACCTCTTTGGGTCACACCCCTTGCAAAAAGGCCAAGAGTAGCAATGGCCTGTTGTATCTCCAGGTCTGGAGTAAACATCCTTCAGCCTCAAAGATGAGTTGGCAGAAGGAAGAAGGACTTCCGTGACTCAGCATTTCAGCTTGGGACTATAAACAGCATCGTTTAATGCAGAAGTCTTCAAACTTGGCAGCTTTAAGACTTTAGGATTTCAACTCCCAGAATTCTCCAGCCAGCATGTTCATAGTTATGACCTTTGCAGTGATCAAAATTCAGAGGCTTGAGGACTGGTTCGTATTTATGACGGTTGCAGTGTCTCGGGGTCAGGTGATCCCCTCTTGCGACCTTCGGACAAGCAAAGTCCAGGGGGAAGCCGGATTCACTTAACAACCGGGTGACTAATTTAACAACTGCTGAATCATTGTTACTAACTAGAGTCATTCACTTACCAACGGAGGCAAGAAAGGTCGTAACATGGGGCAAAACTCACTTAACAAATGTCTCACTTAGCAACAGCAACGTCGGGCTCAATTGTGGTCGTAAGCCGAGGTAACTACCTGTATGCAGTTCTCCTCTACGTCAGTTTTGTAATTTGGAAAGTTTAGTTTATTATTTTACGTTTTATATTGTTTTATTTTATTTTATATTTTTATTTTTATCTTTCTATTTTAGTTTAGTTTAGTTTAATTATTTTATTATTTTATGTTTTATCTTGTTTTAATTTATTGTATATGTTTATTTTTATCTTTCTATTTTAGTTTAGTTTAGTTTAGTTTAGTTTAGTTTAGTTTAGTTTAGTTTAGTTTAGTTTAGTTTAGTTTAGTTTAGTTTAGTTTAGTTTAGTTTAGTTTAGCAGCGTGCCCATTGCTTTATGGAACGAATCCATGTCTGGGCTGAACTCAACGGAGACATTAACTTGAAGAACAAAACGTAATGGGCGCTTTTTAATTGATTTAATTTAATTAATGGATTTGCACCAGAGGAAGGCTCCACTTGCAAAAAGGCGCATTCAAATGAGATATTGTTGGCTTGCAAGAGAGGCAGACGGGAGCCTTCAGAAACCAGATGCAATCCTCATGTTTAAACCCATTGTTTAGGGAGCTTCAAAGCTTTGTCTGTTGCCTGCCCCTCCCAATTCAAACAGGATATTCACCGTAAGGGATTTCCACACACCCCCTTCCCTTAATGTTGACTTGCCTTCTGAAAATTCATCCCTTCAGTAATTCCAGGAGTATGTCTCATTACCATTCGGCGGAACATCTGCGCCAACAAACACTTGGCATCCGTGTTTAGGAATACTTAGGGCTCTGCACGCTTCAGGATGTGACCGAAGGAAAGCAATGGATCACCAAGAATAATTAGTGGAACGGCTTCTCTCCCGAAGTTGAGGGTGCTCCATCACGGCAGAGATTGGACAGCCATTTCTCCGGAATGGTGTAGGGCAGTGATGGTGAACCTGTTTGCCGTCGCGTGCCAAAAGCAAGGGGCATGCACGTGCCCACAATCATGATGCAATGCCCCCCGTGTGCCATGCCCCCTGGGCATGGACGCGCGACCCCTCCCCATGCTCGCCCCGCCCCCCGCACATGTGCGCGCAATCCCCCACGGCCCATTTTGGGCCTAGTAGGCCTCTCTGAAGCCTCCTGGGACCAAAAATGGGCTGCAGGGGAGGCGCACCGCTCCCGCTCCCCCCCCCTGTGGCCCATTTTGGGCCTGACAAGCTCCCTGAAGCCTCCTGGGACCAAAAAGGGGCCATGGGGGGGGCACCGCACCCCCCCCACCCCACGGCCTGTTTTTGGTCACAGGAGACTTCAGGGAGGCCTGCTCTCAGGGGTAAAATCCAGCAGGTTCTGGCGAACCGGTAGTGGAAATTTTGAGTAGTTCAGATGACCAGCAAATACTACCTCCGGCTGGCCCCAGAGTGGGGAGGGAATGGAGATTTTGCAGTATCCTTCCCCCAGGATTGGGGAGGGAATGGGGATTTTGCAGTAGCCTTCCCCTGCCACGCCCACCAAGCCACGCCCACAGAACCAGTAGGGAAATGGTTCTAATGGTTGCTAGCTTTGAATGAGGGCCCCAGGCCAAGATGCTTTAACTTCAGGAGAGAAAAGAGGTTCTTTTATATAATATATTTCTTCCTAAACCTCAATCCCTTGAGGGAAGCAGAGATCAAAGGGCCCACACCCCTGTATTCTTAGCAAATTGCTTGCATGCTCTTCTCATCTATTTGCCAGGTACACAGTAATTAATATCTGGTTGGCCAGTCCTTTGCTTTTAGTCAGTTTCACAATCCTCGTAGAAACTTCCCAGCGTACTCTTCCCAAGCATCTTCTCGCGAATGAAACTGAGGCTGTTGCAATATGAAGAAGGCGTGTCGTTCTTACCTGTGTGGACGAGCTGTAATTGCCTTAAAGCGCTGTGGGAGGGGACGGAATAGGTGAAGGTAAAGGTAAAGGTTCCCCTCGCACATATGTGCTAGTTGTTCCCGACTCTAGGGGGTGGTGCTCATCTCCGTTTCAAAGCCAAAGAGCCAGCGCTGTCCAAAGACGTCTCCGTGGTCATGTGGCCAGCATGACTCAACGCCAAAGGCGCACGGAACGCTGTTCCCTTCCCACCAAAGGTGGTCCCTATTTTTCTACTTGCATTTTTTTACGTGCTTTCGAACTGCTAGGTTGGCAGAAGCTGGGACAAGTCACGGGAGCTCACCCCGTTACGCGGCACTAGGGATTTGAACCTCTGAACTGTCGACCTTTCGATCAACAAGCTCAGCGTCTTAGCCACTGAACCACCGCATCCCTGATGGGAAGGGAATAACCCCCCAAAAAAATTTAGGATGGAATAGAACATCTGGAAGATGGATGAGATACGTTGCGTTCCTTGAGTAGGGCAATTGATTAGTGGGGAGGTACGACGAGGACCAGAATTGTGGGATCCTTAGTATTCTCTGAGCTGGTCGTTTTCTTGAAGACATTTCATGACCCAACTAGGTAACATCATCAGTGTTGGAAGAGAGTGGGGCTTGCAGGGAGGAGGAGGAGGAGGACTATAGGTCCTTGGTGCTCTCTGACCGTTGTTGCTTTCTTGAAGATGTTTCATTACCCAACTAGGTAATATTATCAGTGCTGGAAGGGAGTGGGGTTTGTGGAGACGAGGAGGAGGAGGAGGAAGAGGAGGAGGAGGAGGAGGAGGAGGAGGAGAAGGAGGAAGAAGAGGAGGAGGAGGAGGAAGAAGAAGAGGAGGAGGAGGAGGAGGAGGAGGAGGAGAAGAAGGAGGAAGAAGAGGAGGAGGAGGAGGAGGAAGAGGAGGAGGAGGAGGAGGAGGAGACAATGACTTTGGGACACTGCAACCGCCATAAATATGAGTCAGTTGCCAAGCGTCCAAATTTTGATCACATGACCATGGGGATGCTGAGACGGTCATAAGTGTGGAAAACAGTCATAAGTGACTTTTTATAGAGTTGCCATAACTGTGAACAGTCACTATAAATGAACAGTTGGAAGACCAGGCCTACCTGTAGTCCCCCATCAAGGTGCCTCCTGTACCGAGGACTTCTTTTGAATCTCTGGGATTGCATTTTCACAACTTTAGAACCGTGTTTTCAAACTCTTCTGTAGAATTGGGAAGGTGAGGCTCCAAAGAATAATTATCTCCATTGTGATCTCTGGTGGATTTAATATCTGGCCGCCAAGGTAGGTCGGTGCGTAAATCTTTTTCGGTGGAATTGATTGGACCGGGAGCAGCATTCCAGCTCCTCTTCTTATCTTCTACATCAGCTTATCTTCTAGATCGGGCTTTTATAGCAGGGCTTTTCAGCTTTAGCTATTTATGATCCACCCTTTGCCAAAGTTTGCAAGCAAAATACCTCCTTGGTGCAGAGTTGGTGGCCCTCCTAAGGGGCGGGAATAACAATTGATTGCTTTGCAAGGGGGAGGATACTATAAAATCTCCATTCCCTCCCCAATCCAGGGGAAGGTTACTGCAAAATCCCCATTTCCTCTGGATCAGCTGGGAGTTGGGAGGCGGAGAATAGACGGGGGCGGGGCCAGTCAGAATTTTTACTACCGGTTCTCCAAACTACTCAAAATTTCCGCTACCGGTTCTCCAGAACTGGTCAGAACCTGCTGAAACTCACCTCTGATCTAGCTATCTATCTATCTATCTATCTATCTGTCTATCTGTCTGTCTATTTATCTATCTAACTATCTATCTATCTATCTATCTATCTATCTATCTATCTATCTATCATCTGTCTATCATCTGTCTATCATCTATGTATCTATCATCTATCTATCTATCTATCATCTATCTATCTATCTATCTATCATGTCTATCATCTATCATCTATCATCTATCTATCTATCATCTATCTATCTATCATCTATCTATCATCTGTCTATCATCTATCTATCTATCATCTATCTATCTATCTATCTATCTATCTATCTATCATCTGTCTATCATCTATCTATCTATCATCTATCTATCTATCATCTGTCTATCATCTATCTATCTATCATCTATCTATCTATCTGTCTATCTATCATCTAACTAACTATCTATCTATCATCTATCTATCATCTACCTATCTACCTATCTATCTATCTATCTATCTATCTATCTATCTATCTATCATCTATCTATCTATCTATCTATCATCTGTCTATCATCTATCATCTATCTATCTATCTATCATCTGTCTATCATCTATCTATCTATCATCTATCTATCTATCATCTGTCTATCATCTAACTAACTATCTATCATCTATCTATCATCTATCTATCTATCTATCTATCTATCTATCTATCTATCTATCTATCATCTATCTATTCTATCTATCTATCTATCATCTGTCTATCATCTATCATCTATCTATCATCTGTCTATCATCTAACTAACTATCTACCTATCTATCTATCTATCATCCATCCATCCATCCATCCATCATGTCATCTATTATCCATCTGTAATTAGAGAAAGAGATGATGTTCTCTCTAAAAGGCGCTTCGAACAATTGTAACTTCCAATGGTTGCCAAGTGAACCCTTGTAATTCGAGGGCTACCATACTGTACACCATCCAAAAGCTTTGCATTTCTTGTGCCTGCAGATATGATGATCGCGACGGTTCCTTTTCTGGGCCCTATCCTTAAGCAGAGGTTAAGGGCATCTGGTCCGTGGCATCTTGCTTTTGATGAGATGGGCTTTTTAAAAATAAAATAAAAATCAATTTCAGAGGATGCAATCTGGCCGATTAGCCCAAAAAAAAAAGGGGGGGGAAACCCTCAGAAAGCAGCTGCAGCACTCCACTTAATAGCCATTCTTTGCAAATGCAATTCACGGAAATATCCAGAAACACAAAGGGCCCTTCAGACATCTGCCTGGTTTATCTGTTTTTGTCTTTATGGTCCGTTTCAATCGATCAGTGTAGAGGTGTGGAAGGGACCTTGGAGGTTTATAGATTTACAGATTAACAGAGTTGGAAGGGAAATGGGCAGGATCTTCTCACACACACACCCCACCTACCCACCCATCCACCCCACCCCACCCCACTTCGCCTACATTCAATTCAACGTACGTTAAATCAAAATCAGATTATTAACCCCACTCTGGAGCCCATCGATGGTGGATTTAACTCACGTCTTCCCACATGCAATCGTCACCCCCATTGCTAGACCGAACCCCGGATTTGCCCAACGAGAATTTTTACGGCTTCTGTTTTGGGAATTTTAAAGAGGAGGGGATGTTGTTGTTGGGTGGGGGGCGTTGCTTTGCTCTTAATTTAATTTAATTTAATTTAATTTAATTTAATATCGCATTTCTATGCCGCCCAACTCCCAAGGCAAAGTCCAAGCGGTTAGAAGAATTGAGCACAAAGAGACAGGCCGAAAACCCCAAGTTAATAATAGGCTGCTTGCTCAGCTCACACTGTCCAAAAAAAAAAAAAAAAAAAAAAGGGGGGGGGGGAGGGAGGGAAGGAGGGAGGGAGGGAGGGATGAAAAAAAAAAAAAAACGAGAGCCAAGCCAGTCTAAACTTGGAATTCCATTTAGCAAAGCAGTCGATCCCTTTGGGGATGAGGTCAGCTCGCTTCAGGCTCTCCAAAAATACAACCGGCTGGGCGTGTTACAACACCCTCCTCCTCCTCCTACCCCCCCCACCCCTTCTGCCAATCAACCCACCCCCCCACCCCCAGCACTGGAGCCTTGCCTATAAATAGGTGGGGGGCAGAGTTTGGAAGTTTAGCGAAGTTTCTCGACTGGTACAAGCCGGTTTATTTAAGCTTCTGATCTGGCACAGAGTGGCACTCGGGGTGGTTTCAATCGAGAGAAAAAGGGAATCCTGGTGCTTTTTTTATTCTTTTTTTTTTTCCATTTGGAGAGGGGTTGATTCTTGAAACCCAAAGGTGCTTTTTTTTCCCCCCTGGAAAAAACAACTGGATTTTTGTTTGTTTTTTTCCTTGAAGACGTTTCGCTTCTCTTCCAAGTGGCTTTTTTTCCCCCTCTCCGGTTCTGAACTTAAAAGTTTTGTTGGCTCAGTTTTGGACTTGTCAAAAACTTCTGGCGGAAAAAAAAAATTCAGGGTGATTGTTGTCGATTTGCTTTTATTTTCTTTTTTTTTTAATTCCGATTGGGCAAGAAGAAGGCAAGCAGATTTCTTGTCATCCCATACAAGCAGGAGAGAAAAGTCAGAACAAGACTGGAGAATTCAGATTTTTCTTCTTCTTTCTTTCTTTCTTTCTTTCTGCACCTGTTGGCAAACTTTTTCTCTCTCTCTTTCTTTCTTTCTTTCTTTTTTTGATTCTGCTTTTAGTTTCCTCCTGCTGAATCTCTCCCAAGGATGGCTGACAACCAGATCCCTTTCTCCTGCTACCCTGGGCGGCATCGGAATCTCAGAGATCCCTTCAGGGAATCCGGCTTGTCCTCTCGGCTTCTGGACGATGACTTTAACATGTCACCTTTTCCTGGGGATCTGACCGCCAACTGGCCGGATTGGGCTCGCTCGCCCCTCACATCAGGTTGGGGGAGCCCTTTAAGGTCAGGGGTGGCCCGGAGCAGTGGCTTCTCCCCTCCGGGGTACGGCTCTCGTTTTGGGGTTCACCCTGAAGGGAGTCCCTTTGGATCCTCCAGCCCCCCGACCTTTTCGGGCGAGCCTTGGAAAGTCTGCGTCAACGTGCAGAGTTTTAAACCTGAAGAGCTGTCGGTCAAGACCAAGGAAGGTTACGTGGAAGTGTCAGGTGAGAAGCAATTGTGTTGGGTGTGATGATTGTGTTGTTTATGGTGAGGGTTTGATTTTGGTTGGGGGGGGTCTTCTGATCAGGAGCTTCTCTTTTTTTTTTTTTTGGTAAAAGGTTTTTTTCCCCCCCTTTAATACAAACATTTCATCGTTCATTAGTCAGTGTGTCGTTTGAGTACAATTTTTTATTAAATTTTTATTTTTATTATAACACAATATGACAAACACAAAACATATATATATGTATGCATGTATGTATGTATGTATGTATGTATGTATGTATGTATGTATGTATAAAGAAGCAGACATACTGCAAACTCCGGAACTTAAGATTTTAAAATTTTAAAAGAATTAAAATTTTATTTTACTAAGCTTTCGTCAGCCATCTGCAGACGAAAGAGTATTAAAACGTCAGAGTATTAAACTACCATTACAGAGATCTCTGCCTTCATATGCCATTATTTTCCCATTCCTAGTCCAGAATCTTCTCCACTGGACCACATGGGCCCTTGAGCTTCTGTGCCCAAAGGAGAACCTAGATCTTCCCATTCCTAGTCTAGAACCTTCTGTCCTAGACCACATGGGCTCTTGGGGATGAAAGAAGCTAATGAGAATTTTTGCAGGATTCACGCTTATGGGGTTGTGTGAGAACACAGGAATGACATTAACTCTGGTTAATATAGCTCAGTGTATTTGTCTCTAAACTCAGCCAATTTTACTTTAGTTAATAAATCACAGAGAATAACAGAATCTCGAAAGCCTCCCAAGAGAGATTATGGCTTTTTTCTTTTTTTAAAAAAAATAATCTGGATGAAATAATAATAGTGCTGTAAAGAATATAAAAAGGAGACAGGCGTGGTTAGAGCTACATTTTTCATTTTTCATTTTTATTTTTTTGATCCTATCCTAGGATCCACCACAGCACAGGAAAATATGAATTCTTTTTAATTAATTTAACTCTTCTCCTACCTTCATTTGCAAGTCACAAATACGTTACTTTTTAAAAAAAATCACGACAAATGAGAAAGATCCAGAATGTACTTCTTGCTATGCCGTGGCACGAAATAAGCTTTTTTAGAAAAAGCGGGCCCTTGTCTATTGTTAAAAAGAAAAGACGTGATTAATCAAGTTTGGGAGAACCCCAAATCATTGTTAAAAGAAACTCAAGGTTTGTTGATCGTTTCCCTTTTAAGAGCTGTTCGTTTTCTAACAGGAGGTTAAAAACGAACAAACTTGGCAAGAATTGGCATGTGATGATGCGAAATCAGTTGTGCGGTTAAGTTTCTAAAGTTTTGCTGATGAGGCCCAACTTTGTCCTTTCACTGTTTAATCCAGCATTAGTGTGGTTAGACAACATGTGCGGTCTTTCTGGTTAGGCAACTCTTTTGACCACAAAGAGTGTTGAAATAAATCTGAGCCAAGTATTCTTCTCTAAGAAAATTATCCAAAAATAATACCTTTTTTAAAAAAGTCTTTTTAACTTTATCTCTCTCTGTAGGCATAGGTATGCGTCTTATTTATTCAACATAGGTGATATTTTGAATGCAAAGTGCCATTCAACATTGCCAATTGCTTTTTTTCCCCCTCTCAGTTTCGGTTTTCCCATCTGTAAAATGGATCCATTCTTTTATTTATCACACGTGATTTTTGCCTTAATCTTACGATCTACCACCAGCTCAACCCGTTGCCCTTCTTTTTCTTTCTTTCTTTCTCGATCACTCTTTCTCGAACTTTTTTCTCTCCCGTTTTTAAAAATTAGCGAGGAACACCCCGGCCCCCAAAAGAGCTTTTGTTTACGTAGGTTGTGTTTATGGATAATTACTATGTTCATCAATTAAAATTGATGTTCCGCTACCACTTCTCGCCTCTCCAGAGATACCTAGTTGCGGGATCCCTGTGTAAAAAAAGAAACAAACTTCTGAAACCTGATTAAGTTTACGTGACATTTAAATGGGATTAATATTAGGGCTGTACAAAGTCACAATGAAGAGGATGGCTTCCTGAATGGAATTTAGCTGTCGTGTTGGAATTGATCCTTCCGATGGCACTGAACTTGACTGATCAGATTAGAGTCAATTAGAACAGGGGTCTCCAACCTTGGTTACTTTAAGACTTGTGCAGGGGTGGGCTTCAAATATTTTAGCAAGGGGTTCTCTCCCCGGTTGCTGGATAGACATGGGTGTGGTCATGGTGGGCGTGGCCTAGTCAGCCTCCTGCGCCATGGCCGGGGGGGGGATGTTTTTGCCCTCCCTGGGCTCTGTAGGCTTTCCTTGAACTTCCAGGAAGGCAAAAACGGCCTCCCCATCCATCCATCCATCCATCCATCCATCCATCCATCCATCCATCCATCCACTCTATCTATCTATCTATCTATCTATCTATCTATCTATCTATCTATCTATCTATCTATCTATCTATTATCATCTATCTATTATCTATCATCTATCTACCTACCTACCTATCATCTATGATCTATTGTCCGTCCATCCATCCATCCATCCATCCATCCATCCACTCTATCTATCTATCTATCTATCTATCTATCTATCTATCTATCTATCTATCTATCTATCTATCTATCTATCTATCTATCTATCTATCTATCTATCTATCTATCTATCTATCTATCTATCTATTATCATCTATCTATTATCTATCATCTATCTACCTACCTACCTATCATCTATGATCTATTGTCCGTCCATCCATCCATCCATCCATCCATCCATCCACTCTATCTATCTATCTATCTATCTATCTATCTATCTATCTATCTATCTATCCATCTATCATTTATCATGTCTCTCTCTCTCTCTCCATACCTACCTACCTACCTATATCTTTATTTTCTATTTCTTTATGTATTACATGTTTATGCTGCCAATCTCCCCTACAAGGTGATTCATATTTATTGCATTTCCTCCTCCTAGAGGTCTTTGAAGGGGGGGGCTTAAAGGCTGCCCCCTGTCTGTACCCCAGTTTATCCACCCACGAACGCAAAGGAATATTTGGAAAAACCCAGTTTTTACTTTCATTCTTTTTTTGCCTCCTGCTCCTTTGCATCACGCTCAGAAGCTGGCAGCGAGGAAAATAGAGCCTGGCCATCTGCCAGCAGCCCCGTTCTTGCCCGTGAATGCCATTCCGGGCACAGTTTCTCAGTGTTTATAGTGCTACCTCAGACTGCAGCTGTTCCTGGAATCTCAGCCTGCCAACGCGCAGCATGGTGACTAGGTTGATTTTTAGAGCTTCAGCCGCCATTGAGGGGAGAGCTGACCAGGAAAAGCTTCTTCCTCCTCCTCCTCCTCCTCCTCCTCCTCCTCCTCCTCCTCCTCCTCCTCTTCTTCTTCTTCTTCTTCTTCTTCTTCTTCCTCCTCCTCCTCCTCCTCCTCCCCACCACTATTTCCTTCTCCTACTACTTCTCCTCCTTCTATCTTCCTTGCTCCCTTCCTTGTTCTTCCTCACGTCACTGTCCTTTCCTTTTCCTTCTTTTTCTATTTCCTTCTCTTCTCCCCATTTTTCCACCTATCTCCTTCTCTGTTTGTCTTCCTTCACCTTCCTTGCCCCTTTCTTCTCCTTAACTTCTCCCTCCTTCTCTTTTTCCTCTTCCTTTCCTTTTTCTATTTCTTCTCCTCCTCCAATCGCCTCCTCTTTTTTTCTTCCCTCTCCTATTTGTACTATTTTCCTTCTTATTTCCTACGTTCTCTGTCCTTCTCCTTCTTTTTTCTATTTCCTTCTCTTCTTCCCCCTTCCTTCTATCTCCTTCTTTCTACTTTTCTTCCTTCTCCTTCCTCCCTCCTTCCATCTTCCTTCTTCCTCCTTCCTCCTCTTTTCTTTTTTATCTATTGATTCTTCTCTACCTTCAACCTGTCTTCCTTCTCCTTCCTTGCCCCTTTCTTCTACTTAACTTCTCCATCTTTCTCTTTTTTCTCTTCCTTTTCTTTTTCTTCCTTCTCCTTCTCCTATCTCCTCCTCTTTTTCTTCCCTCTCCGATTTTTACTATTTTCCTTCTTCTTTCTACATTCTCTGTCCTTCTCCTCCTCTTTTTCTATTTTCTTCTCTTCTTCCCCCTTCCTTCTATCTCCTTCTTTCTCCTTTTCTTCCTTCTCCTTCCTTCCTCCTTCCATCTTCCTTCTTCCTCCTTCCTCCTCTTTTCTTTTTCTATCTATTGCTTCTTCTCTACCTTCAACCTGTCTTCCTTCTCCTTCCTTTCTGTTTCTCCTCCTCCTTCCTCCTCCTTCCCCTTCCCGTTCTTCCTGGTGGCAGCTGTAAAGGTACAAATAGGTTAAAATATATAAAACCAGGCAGAATTTTAATGCTGGAGGGAATGAGCCTTTTTTTAAATGAAATGTTGAGCTCACATTTTCGTTAAAAACAATCCTAAGCAGGAAGGAAAGCCCATTTACAGGATGCTGAAACATTATCATTTAAAATTTATATAATGCAATTTTTTTAAAAAAGCCACATTTTAAAGCTACAGGCCCTTAAAATGGGAGCCAGGTTGCAAATGCCAAATGTTACCCATTATCAGCCATTAGTACTATAGCCCCCCAGTGCAACATTTACAGTATTTTATAACTCTATTTTCTTTCGTGGCATCAAATTTCAGTTGAAATAGATTTCTTCAAAAGACAGGAGTTTAGTTTAGATGGAAGCGGCTATTTCAGTTGCCTGCAGAGGAAAATTCACAATCTGTTATGCTTCCTTGGAAAAAATATATATATTTTTATGCACAGAAAATTAGCATCCGAATAGAAGGCAATATTTTTTTAAGGACAAAGTGGTGCAAAACTACTTAAAATGTAATAAATAAAATAAAGCTGCTATCCCTTCTTTGAATAGCCCAGTCTTCCTTATGTAAACTACATTTGTCCTTGGTGATCAGGGAACTTTTTTTTTTAGCCTCACAACCCACATAGGTTGCCTCACTGAGGACTAGAGCGGTGAGATGCTGGAGGGCACCCAGTGAATTTCATTTTTAAATAACTCTAGTAAACCAGGGTTAACTAGCTCTAAATTCGGCTGTGTGCACGCTATGCAACACCATAATTTTGACTTCATCCAAAGTTCCAGAACTGATTAAGCAAAACCAGAAAATGTTTTAAAGGATCAAACCGATTTGGTCCCAGTCCCTCTCTCTCAGCCCAACCCAACTCTGCCTTTCTTCTTTCTTTCCTTCTTTCTTTCTTTCTTTCTTTCTTTCTTTCTTTCTTTCTTTCTTTCTTTCTTTCTTTCTTTCTTTCTCTTCCTTCCTTCCTTCCTCCCTCCCTCCCTCCCTCCCTCCCTCCCTCCCTCCCTTCCTTCCTTCCTTCCTAACTTTCTAACTTTCTTTTATCAGGTAAACATGAAGAACAACAAGCAGAAGGAGGAATCGTTTCCAAGAATTTCACCAAGAAAATCCAGTAAGTATTTCTGAGTTCTTTCTAATTCACATTTTTCTAATGGCTCCAAATTCAGACATGGGTCATTTAAAACAACCCTTTTAACAGAGTGTTTTTTCGCAACGGTGACAACTTTGAGACGCGGGGACTTCAACTCCCAGAATCCCCCAGTTTAAAACCCGATCCAAACATCAAGTTTAATCCTCAAATACCAATGTCAAAAGTAGGTGGCCTCCTCCCTCGCCTACTCTTTCAGGGTAAAAGTTACTCATTCCTAGCAGCCCTTGCCAGCGCTTCAAAGAAATGGGATCCTTCGGTTCATCTTGCATTTCAATCTGGGTGATGTCCCAGCTACCCACGGGAGTTAAGTTCATTTACTGACGTTCTAGCAAAGGAATGTATCTGAAATGCAAGCTTTCCTTCCCCCCCCCCCTCCCAACCCTGCTCATCCTTATCACAACCCCCTCCTTCTTTTCCTATTCAAGACAACAAAGGCTTGAATTAGAGTTAGCATAACAGAAGTGGAAGGGACCCTGGAGGTCTTCTAGTCCAACCCCCTTCTCAGGCAGGAAACCCTACACCACTTCAGACAAAATGGTTATCCAACCTCTTCTTTAAAACTTCCAGTGTTGGAGCATCCACAACTTCTGGAGGCAGGTTGTTCCACTGGTTAATTGTTCTCACTGTCAGGAAGTTTCTCCTTAGTTCTAGGTTTCTTGATTAGTTTCCATCCATTGCTTCTTGTCCTGTCTTCAGGTGCTTTGGAAAATAGATTGACTCCCTCTTCTTTGGGGCAGCCCCTGAGATATTGGAGCACTGATACTCATGTCACCCCTAAGAAAATACAGTAGTCCTGGACTTACGACCACAATTGGGACAAGAACTTCTGTTGTTAAGTAAGACGGTTGTTAGTTGAGCTGCACCCAATTTTATAACCTTTGTTTTTGCCTTGGCTGTTAAGCGGATTATGGCCGTTCTTAAGTGAATTGGCGGTTTCTTAAGCAAATTTAGCTTTTCCCCAATGATTTTGCTTGCTGGCCGTAAGAAGAGACGGTCGCAAGTGGTGATCATGTGATCCTGGGATATTGCAGCTATTGTAAATAGATTCCCGTGGCCAGATGCCAAAATTTTGCTCACTTGACCATGGGGATGTTACAAATGTGCGAGGAATGGTTGCAAGTCCCTTTTTTCAGTGCCGTTACAACTTCGGGCAGTCACTAAACCAATCATTGTAAGTCCAGGACTACCTGTATATAAGTAGCCCTCGACGTAAGACCACGAAGGAGCCTGAAAATTCCTGTTGCTAAGCGAGACCGTAGTAAACTGAGTTTTGCCCCCTTTGGGCGACCTTTCTTGCCACCGTCATTAAGTTGTTCAGTTAGTGACATGGTTGTTAAGTGAATCTGGCTTCCCTGAGGACTTGGCTTGTCAGAAGGTCGCAAGACGGGATCGTGTGACGTCCCCGGGACATGGCAATCGTCATAAATATGAACTGTCTGACTTTCGATCCCATGATTATGGGGATACCATAATCATAAGTGTGGAAAAAACACTTTTTTCAGTGCTGTTGTAACTTCAAGTGGTCACTAAATGGACTATTGTACGTCGAGGACTACCTGTAGTGGGGGAGTGGGGGGGGGTCATTTGAAGCCCGGGTGTCACGAAATCCCGCTGAGCTTTCACCAACCGTGAATGGCCTCTCACTGTCCCCATTGACTAATGGAGATGCTCTCATTGAGCAAGTATTTGCAGGATGGGCGGCTAAATTGAGATCTTCCTCTCATTGAAGGAACTTGCTAGCTTTTTCTCTTGGTCACCGGGCAGGAATCGAGTTGGCATCCTCTGTTGAGGATCCGAATTTAAACAGCCAATGAGCTCATGATGCAAGACAGACGTTGACCTACTTCACACCAAACGAGACCACGGTCCTCTTCCCGTGTGGACTCAGCTTTCATATTCTGCGTGAAGCCTTGAGAGAAGCAGAACCTAGAACATGAAGATAGAACGTAGAATAACAAGGTTGAAAGGGACTTTGGAGGTCTTCTAGTCCAACCCACTGCTCAAGGCAGGAGACTTATTCGGGACAAATGGCTGTCTGGTATCTTCTCTTCTCTGACTTTACTGCCTACTGTCCCAACTGCCGGTGCCGTGTTGAATTGGGCACCTGATATTTCTTGGTATCGGGCGCTCGATTGTCGTTAGCTGCCACCAAAGATTAAAAAGCCATCATTAATTGTGTCCTGGAGCTCAGTGGAAAAGTGTATTCCACCTTTGGGGCAAAATCCCGTGGCGTTAGAACAGAATATTAATAGCTGATAACACCACTTTTTTGGGGGGGGGAGTAGTCCCATAAAATTATATATCAATGGAAAGATCATTGAATCAAGAATGTAACGCCATAACGTTTACGAAGGATTTGCTATTTGAATAGCAGTTACAGTGTAAAGGAGAAAAGAGAAACATGTAGGAAAAAATGAGATATACAAAAATGATCTCCATGTCAGTGAGTTGGGTAACTTTTAGCATGAATGACGGCCTTACAACGTCTTCCCATGGAGTGAACTAAGTCTTTTAGTTCTGCAGCTGTTATCATGTGAAACCGAGATGGAATGACGGCTTGTATTAACTGGGTTTTATTGCTGGGTCGCTTCTGACTAACAAGTTTCTTGAGTCGGCTCCATAAAATTTTCAATTGGGTTAAGATCTGGGCTATTCCCAGGCCATTCCAGCAGTGGATTAGGATTATCTTGAAACTCAAAAAAAAAAAAAAAAAGTGGTGTTATTAGCCATCAAACCTCAAAAATACACGTTTCCCAAAACGTTCCCACAATTTTGGCCACTCCTGTATGATATTATTAAAAGAGGAAAAACCAATAGGAGAGAACGAAAGGAAACGCTGCTTAATTTTAAACAGTTCGCACTGCTTCGTTCGGCAAAATTTATATTATAATCCTTTCTGTACTGTATATAGTCCAGGGCTGGGCAGGCACGCAAAAAAATATGCATAATATGTTGAACCTCACAATGCTTGTGGGTTCGCTGGGAAGGAAGGGGAATTTTAGAAGGCCGATGGGTGAGCCCGGACAGATTCAGCTGCCGAGTCACCCGAGAACCCGTGACTCATCAAACATGCTCTTCGGACTTATTTTGGCACTGTTGCCTAATGGTGCTTCCAAGTGCTTGTTTACCCTTTCTTCGGCTTTGAAAGTTCATCCAGAACTTTCTCTCTTCTCCCAAACTGGGGGTGGGGGGACCGGTGGTGGGGGTGTGGGGGAGGGAAAAGGAGGTCACACTTTTTAGATGAAGCTTTTCCAAATTTGTCGGAGAGCCACGTTAAAGGTTTCCCAATCATCCTGGGAAGGCTTGGGTCCAGCGGAAACATCAGAGTGAGGAACGCTGCGCAAGACGCCTTCAGTAATATATTTCTAGGAAGCCGTATGAGGAACGATTGAGGGAACTGGTTGTGGCTAGATTGGCGAAGAGAAGGATCAGAATAACAAGAGTTGGAAGAGATCTTCGAGGTCATCTAGTCTAACCCCCTCCTCTCTGTGGTTCTCAGGATCTCCTGCAGGAGCAGGAGATTCTATGATCTATGATATAACTTTATGCTGCCGTAGGACTGTTGACTTGTTTTGTCTACCACCTGGTGTGTAAACACCATTCTTGTGGTCTCGTCAACTCAAGGCTGTGAATGGTAGGATGTCCGAACTCGGCCCAGGGAATCTCTGGGCCAACTCTGTTCTTCTAATCTTCTGAAGTTGAATTTTCCTGACAGTCGGAGAGAATGCCAGGCAACTACAAACAGTGTTTCAACAAGAATGTGGGTTGTGTGTCCTCAAAGAACACCCAACATCTGTAGCTCAAGCTCTAACTTGAAGTAGAACATTATGCAAAGGATTATAAAGAGCTAAACCAGCATAGGTGTGGAATCCTAGGTTTCATTAAGAGTTCCTTATTAGGGCAATATTTTCTTACCCCCATGCTGGTGTTTACTTTGATGCATTAAACTGGGCACGCTTTGAAAAGGCATCTGGCCAAACCTGCTTGCCAAAGAATTTTTCTCCGGAGTTAACCCAAAGTTCGAACTTTCGAAGGCGGAAAGAAAAACAAACCACGAAAATTAATCCCGTACAAATCTTTCTTTTGTATCTTCCTTCATTAAACTTTAAAGCAGGGATGTCCAAATCTTGGCGACTTTTTAACACCCATGGACTTCAACGCCCAGAATTCCCTTAGGAATGGCTGGCTGGGGAATTCTGGGAGTTGAAGTCCACAAGTCTTCAAATTATCCGGATGGGACATCCCTGCTTTAAAGCTAAAGGAAGTGGATTTGTTGATCAGGGGATTTTGGATGATTCATTTTGTCCGTAAAGGCTTCTTCCGGTCAAACTCGTGTTTGTGGTCGAAACATGTCCTTGGCAATATCCTTATTTTTTTTTTCCAGGGATGTTTCTTTTCCACCTCGCTGTGTAGCTATAACCACAAGGTTCCCAGAGGTCTTTTATCAAAGTACTAACAAGTCCATCCTGTTTAGCTTCTGAGGCCAGAGAAGATCAGCCAAGGTCCCGGTGCCTGCTGAAACCTCATTAATCATTAGATAGGACCAAAACTGTAGATAAGAAGTTGGCTCCCCAAAGATTTCACAGTGTTTGCTTTCTGGTTCTTTGAAGATTAACACAAAGGTTGGACTCACAAAAACACATGAGGCAACATTCACAGGGAGTTGGTGTTTTAACCTGTTCCCAGAAATTCAGCGTATTCGGGGACCATATTCTCAACTCTTGATGGTTTATCTTTTTTTCGGAGACATTATCTGCTGTGCATTAGATTGTGAAGTCAGCACAAATCAAATCAAAAGTGGTAGACACAGGAGGTGTCTTTTGTTCACACCCGGTGAGATTGCGGCCTCTCTATCGGGAATAAATCCTCCCGAATTCCATGAGATTTAATCCTAAGGAAAACAGGACTTCAGATTATTATTTTTTTTTTTAATTTGATTTATATGCTTTCTGAAGTACAGTTCCTGGGCATATAAAATAATATAATTTGTCCCCCCCTATTCTTCCTTTTCTTTTCTTTTTTTTTATTATTATAACCGTGATTATTGAAGATATGAGAGCGATGAAAAGTCAACATTACAGGTAGTCCTTGGCTTACGACCACAATTGAACCCAAGATTTCCGTTGCTAAGCAAGACAGTTGTTAAGTGACATCCCTCCCCCCTCAGGGTTGGGCTTCAAAATTTTTAGCAAGGGGTTCTTTGCCTGGTTGCTGGGTGGGTGTGGCCATAGTGGGTGTGGCCTAGTCAGCCTCCTGCACCACGGTGGGAGAGGAGCATTTTTGCCCTCCCCGGGCTCCAGATGCTTTCTTTGAGCCTCCAGGAGGGCGGAAACGGCCTCCCCAGGCTCCGGAAGCCCTCTGTAGGCCGGAAACGGCCTTCCTGAACTTTCGGTAGGCCCGTTTTTTCACCTCCCCGAGCCTCCATGCGCGCCCTGCACTTACCTGCATCCAAAACGGGCCGCGTGGGGACTCCTGGGAGGGGCGGGGTAGGGTGAACGGGAGCCAGGAGTGAGATTTGGGGGTTCTCCGAACTGCACAGAATCTTAGCTAGAGGTTCTCCCGAGTCAGTTGCCAAGCGCCCAGATTTTGATCCATGGATGGAACCATGGAGATGTTGCAATGGTTGTCAGTGTGAAACAGTCGCTATCTGTATAAACCTAAATTCTATTGCTATCTTTTGCCAAGGAGAAAAGCAGAAGGAACCCTTGTCTGAGACTCGGAAGGTCTTCCATTTAATTTTTTTTTCTCCCCTCTTTGTGCTCCTCAGACTTCCCGTGGAAGTGGACCCGACCACGGTCTTCGCCTCCTTGTCCCCCGAAGGTCTCCTGATCATCGAAGCTCCACAGATACCTCCTTACTATCAGTACGGGGACGGCAGCTATGGCAATGAGATTCCTTTGGATAGCCAAGAAGCCACCTGTGCCTGAAGTAGACCCTGCCCGAGGCCCTCTTCCCCAACAAAAGCCCCTTCCATCTTTTGACCACCCCTACAGCTGCCTTCACTCAAAGGCCTTCTTCCTTGTAGATGTCCCTGGCTACTCTTGAATGGACGTGTTGAGCTCTCACGTTGGGCTTGGGGGTCGAGGGGAGGGAAGGGTAGCGTTGACCTGGTCTTGGAGGCTTTCCAATCAGTGGTGTAAAATTATACTTGATGGGCCCTCTCTTAAACAGAGAGGTGATGTTGTGTCAGAAGGATTCAGTTCGAGAAAGATTTCACCGCATAGCAAATTTTTTGGAAGTTTTTGAGGAAGTGTTGAAGTCAAGATTGGTTCTTTAGATCTTTCAGGATGAAGATTTAGAGCTGGGGCAAATCCAGAAGAGAAGAAAAACTTGGCAATGTGACTTTCAAGGGGAAGTAAATTTAGTGGCACTGTTGTGGACATTTCCCACAATGCCTGGTGTCGGTATTCCACGGGGGCATTGTGGGAAATGGCTAGCCACCACAACTTTCCAAGCCAGGACGTCTTCATTGCATGAGGGATCTACAACAATCTTTGGTCTTGCTGAGAAGAATTTAAGGACTCATTCATCATCTAAGCTTTCAGTCAATCCATGTTCAGAAATGGTCAAAGTTCCCAGACCCATCATTCTGAGCTAAGCCTCTTTATGGCTTGCTTCATCATCATTCATGAACCATTACGTTCATCCCACCAATAGAGATCCTAGCCTTGAAACCAAGGAAGTCATTTTGCCCAAACACGGCTAAGAGATTGTCTCAAGATATCTGGAGATCTTGTGAAGGTCTCATGAAACGTTTGGTCTTCTCAAACGGAGAGATGGAGCAGTTAAGGCCAAGATAGGTCTTCAAACCCTGGTTGAGATCTCACCTGCTAGGTGAAACCTGATGCATTACACAATTTTTGTCCCCCATTAACCATTTGTGGTGATTCCTCTCCAACGTCTACACCAGGGCTGTCCAACCTTGGCCACTTTGAAGACTTGTGGACTTGACATTCTGCGAGTTGAAGTCCACAAGTCTTAAAGTAGCCACGGTTGGATGGAATGGGACAATTCTTGACGGCCACGTGACCCTGCCCAAGTTCTTCTTCACCATGGCCTGCTGAAGTCTCACCTAAGTGCTTAAACTGCCCTACTACTGATATTGCACTAAAATAATTTATGAGTTGCTATCCTCCATCCAAGATGTCCAGAGCACTGATTTACAATGCGCTGAAGAAGATATGTTTTTTTTTTTTAAAATTTTGTTCTCACCACACTCGGTTCTTTTCTAGCTGACTCGTCTTCATCCTAAAAAGAGCCTCTTTTAACTTCAAGGGCTGATTTGGCATCGGGGCAAGCAATGCTAAAATTCCTCAGATCCCAAAATTGCCATTGTAACAGTGCTGCCACCGCCTTGTCCTTCTTCCGTAAATGCTCCTTGCAACATGACACCCATCTCTGCTCCCCGGTTTCATGGAGGACTTAACTGATTATATTTTCATTTTTTTTTTCTCTGTATACTGTATCCGATGTAGCAACCAATTGTCCTTAATAAACGTTTGGGTATATGTGAGGTATTTATGCCAATATAGGAATAAGAAGTTGTCGTGTTTCGTATTTCCTTCCTTGGCGGAGTGTCAAGGGAGAGGAGGGGAGGGGCAGGGTTGGCAGGGCCAGCCAGGAGTGGGATTTGGGGGGTTCTCCGAACTGCACAGAATCTTAGCTAGAGGTTCTCCTGAACCCCTGCGAACCCCCAGCAGCCCACCCCTGGATCTACCAAGACCTGAAAGCATAAAAAGTAGTGAATTGGCAACACACATATCTTACAGTCCCAACTTTGCCTCAGGGAATCCTAGTATTGGAAAGAACCTCAGAAGGACCACGCATGACTGACATGGAAGTTCTAGAGAACCTACCATGAGGTCCCACACTTGGATAATTGAAATGGGTCTTCAACAGGAGACAACCTTATCTTCTCTGAAAGGGGATGGATGGATGGATGGATGGATGGATGGATGGATGGATGGATGGATGGATACTTGTGATGGGTGGCTTTGAATTATTCTACTTCTGGAAGCAATGGATGAAATGATGTTCCTATATTCACTCACATACACATCACACCACACACAATGAGCTCCAGTGGTCACTCATTGTAACATACAGTGAGAAGCTGTGTCTTCATTCTTTTCTGGTTCCACACACTAACCTTGATGGTTGCCATCTTACACTCTCTTGTCAACCTTACAAGGCAGACACAAATTCACAGAAGCTAGTCCCAGAGATGCTTTTTTTCAAAAGGCAACTGGACTTCCTTTGTTTTTGAAGATATTTCACTTCTCATCAGAGGAGCTTCTTCAGTTCTCAAAGCCAACTGGACTTCTTTGCCTTTTCTTGAAGATGTTTTCCTTCTCACTCAAGAAGCTTCTTCAGTTCAGAACGGACAACCTTGACCTGAATGACCGAGAATCTCCAGAGACATAGGAGCTAACCCTACTTTATTGTTACGTTACACTAGCAGAATCTTGCAAATCTGAATGAACCTCTCTCCCTTTGTCTCCTTTACAACCCAAGAAACTATGGAGGGTCCCTTCGGAGCCTCTCGCCCAGCCCATTGTGCTGATGTGGGCTAAGTTGCCTTTTATCTGATTGTTCCTTTAGCTCAGGGGGCCTCAAACTTGGCAGCTTTAAGATTTTTAATAAAAATTGTAAGATACAAGGGACAAAGTTAGAGTCCTAAGTAGAAAAGGAGATAGGAAGGAAGAGAAGAATAATAGTAATACAGTCTTAGTAAATAGTTCAACAGTGTTGAGGGAATTATTTGTTTAGCTGAGTGATGGCATTCGGGGGAAAAACTGTCCTTGTGTCTAGTTGTTCTGGTGTGCAATGCTCTATAGCGTCGTTTTGAGGGTAGAAGTTAGGAGCCTAGATAGCTCAGCAGACTAATGCATTGTAATTTAACTCCAGCTATCTGCAATTAGTAAGTTCGAATCTCCCCAGGCTCAAGGTTGACTCAGCCTTCCATCCTTTCTAAGGTGGGTAAATTGAGGACCCAGTTTGTGGGGGCAATAAGCTGACTTTGTATAAAATATACAAAAGGATGAAGACTATTGCTTAACGCATTGTAAGCCGCCCTGAGTCTCCGGAGAAGGGCGGCATATAAATCAAATAAAATAAATAAATAAATAAAAAGAAGTTGAAACAGTTTATGTCCAGGATGCGAGGGGGCCTGTAGTAATAATAATGACTAACCTTGCGTTTGTATCTTGTCTTTTTATGTACACTGAGAGCCTATGCACCAAAGACAAATTCCTTGTGTGTCCAATCACACTTGGCCAATAAAGAATTGTATTATATTGTTTGGATGCTGCCCAACTCTGTGTTGACGCAAAGAGGGTTGACACCCTCTTCTCTGACCTATCCATGGACCAACAAACTGGAACAACTCTACCTAGGTGGCTTAGTTGACTCACAGCCTTTCCTTCCATTATTTATGACTAGGTGGCCTTGTCAGCAACGTCCTTCTGCAAGGAGAGGCATTTCAAGTGTTAACCAGGTCTTTTCAAACAAAGTCTCACTGAGAGTCTCACCCTCGGGTTAGGGTGGAGAGAGAATTACATTCCACGGGTCTCCAAAACAAACATGTTCTGACTAAGAGACCAAGGCACATTTGGCAAAAACGTATTTCCTGATGGCTCCCATCTCCACGTCCGTTGGGGGTCACCCACTTGCTCTCTGAGCCCAACGTAGGAACGAAAGCAGTGACCACAGAGATAAGGTAAAGGTAAAGGTCCCCCTCGCACATCGGTGCTAGTCGTTCCCGGCTCTAGGGGGCGGTGCTCATCTCCGTTTCAAAGCCGAAGAGCCGGCGCTGTCCGAAGACGTCTCCGTGGTCATGTGGCCAGCATGACTCAACACCAAAGGCGCACGGAGTGTTGTTACCTTCCCACCAAAGGTGGTCCCTATTTTTCTACTTTGGGTTGGACTAGAAGACCTCCAAGGGCCCTTCCAGCTCTATTCTGATTGGTTGAGTGATCTATGTGTTAACCTTGATTAAGTGCATTTCCTGTCTCAGCTGCCTTGTCCCTTCCAGTCTCCCCACCCGACCGAAAACGTCTCTTCGTTGCACGTAGAAAACCTCTCTCCTTCTTAGAATTCTGTGCATCCCTGTCTCAGTACGAACGCCGATATTAAGCCATAAAACGTAATATGTTATGACACCATAAAATGCAGCATAATTGCCACGAAACCATAAAATGTAATGTAGTTGGCTCAGCGGCTATTATCTTTTCTTCTTCTTCTTCTTCTTTTTTCAGCTGTAACGGCCTCGGAGTGGAATGGAGCATGCCGGGCGAAGCAAACCAGCGGATCACCAGGGAAAATCTTTGAGACGTCCACATCTTTGAGCAACGGAATGGCCTCTCGCGTTTCCTGCAGTTCCCAGGAAATGGGAATTCTTTTTCGGGTTCTTCCAGACAGCATAGAACTGGGATGGCGAACCTATGGCATACGTGCCACACGTGGCATGCGGAACCATATCTGTGGGCACACGAGCGTTGCCCTAACTCAGCTCCAGCGCACATGCACACGCCGCCCGGATGATTTTCGGGCCTTCTGGGCCATCCGAAGTCGGAAAACGGGTTGTTTCCGGCCTCTGGGGGGCCTCCAGGGGGATGGGGAAGGCAGTTTTTGCCCTCCCCAGGCTCCTAGAAAGCCTCTGGAGCCTGGGGAGGCCGAAAAACGGGCCTACCGGGCCCACTGTGCTATTGCATGCCAAAAGCGTGGGGAGCGTGGGGGGGGGGGTCACGCGCACATGCATGGGGGGCAGGGCACAGGGGCACATTGAATTATGGGTGTGGGCCGCAGCCCACTACTGAGCCGAATTGGGACGTGCGAGTGGCCGGCCAGAAGTGCACACATGTGAGCAGCTCAACTTGTGTGAGCAGCAGGTCGGCGGGCAATCACTTGCATGCACGCCAGCCCACTGCTCACACAAGTCGAGCTACATGCGTGTGTGTCGGCCCACCACTTGCACAAGGGATGTGTACATTTGCACGCCTACTTCTCCTCTCCCCTTCTTCCAGCCAGGCTGCCAAGTCACAAAGGTTGGCCATCGCTGTTTTATGAGGTCCATCAGTGGCTAAGACGCTGAGCTTGTTGATCGAAAGGTCGGCAGTTCAGCGGTTCGAATCCCTAGTGCCGCGTAAGGGGGTGAGCTCCCGTGACTTGTCCCAGCTTCTGCCAACCTAGCAGTTCGAAAGCAGGTAAAAAAATGCAAGTAGAAAAATAGGGACCATCTTTGGTGGGAAGGGAACAGCGTTCTGTGCACCTTTGGCGTTGAGTCATGCCGGTCACATGACCACAGAGACGTGTTCGGGCAGCGCTGGCTCTTCGGCTTTGAAACGGAGATGAGCACCGCCCCCTAGAGTCGGGAACGGCTAGCACATATCTGCGAGGGGAACCTTTACCATTACCTTACTCCACTTACATAAATGAACCCAACAGCCCAACAGTTGTTAAGTGAGACGGTCGTTAAGTGAGCTTTGCTCCATTTTACAACCTTTCTTGCCTCTGTTGTTAAGTGAATCACTGCCGTTGTTCAGTCAGGAACACGGTCGTTAATTGAATCTGGGTTTCCCCCTGACTCCGCTTAAACGAAGGTCGCAAAAGGGGATCGTGTGACCCCGCAGCCGTCATAAATACCAGTTGCTAAACCTCTGAATTTGGATCCTGTGACCTTGGGGAGGTTGCAATGGTCGTTAAGTGTGACAATGGTCGCGAGTCCCATTTTTTACTCAGGGCCGTCGTAAGTTTGAACGGTCACGAAATGAACCATCGTCAGTCGAGAATTACCTGTCCGACCACCACATCTGGAATCAGCCGAAGGAAGTTTCTTCCTCCCCCCCCCCCGTCTCCCCTCCCTCGTCTCCCTCTCCTTCCGCTGCTCGCTCTCCTCTCATGCATGCAATTTGATTAATCCAGGAAGATTAACCTCTCTTTAACTTCTTGATTAGCTGCATTTTAAAATTCCATTTGTTTTCCTTTTTTTCATCAGGGGAGGCTCATTTGCATTGATAAAGAAAGTCTGCCATCTTTTTTCAAAATCAGTGCAAAACTCGTGCTTGGAATCCCAAGGACTTTTCACGGAAAACTTTAGTGCGTGACGGAGGGGGGGGTTACATTTACACACATAGATGGCGTGTGTGTGTGTCTCTCTCTCTCTCTCTCTGTGTAGGATTAAGCGATTAGCATTGATGGGACCAGATCAGGGGTGAAATCCAGCAGGTTCTGACAGGTTCTGGTGAACTGGTAGCGGAAATTTTGAGTAGTTTGGCGAACCGGCAAATACCACCTCTGGCTGGCCCCAGAGTGGGGAGGGAATGGAGATTTTGCAGTATCCTTCCCCTGGAGTGGAGAGGGAATGGGGATTTTGCAATATCCTTCCCCTGAAGTGGGGTGGGAATGGGGATTTTGCAGTATCCTTCCCCTGGAGTGGAGAGGGAATGGGGATTTTGCATATCCTTCTCCCAGGAGTGGGGAGGGAATGGGGATTTTGCAGTATCCTTCCCCTGAAGTGGGGTGGGAATGAGGATTTTGCAGTATCCTTCCCCTGGAGCGGGGAGGGAATGGGGATTTTGCATATCCTTCCCCTGGAGTGGGGAGGGAATGGGGATTTTGCAGTATCTTTCCCCTGGAGCGGGGAGGGAATGGGGATTTTGCAGTATCCTTCCCCTGGAGTGGGAGAAGGATATTGCAAAATCCCCATTCCTTCCCCACTCTGGGGCCAGCCAGAGGTGGTATTTGCCGGTTCTCCAAACTCCAGGTTGCTCTTTTCTCTCCTTGATTGGTTTCAGTTTACAGTAACAGAATCGGGAGGGTCCCCGGAGGTCATCTAGCCCAACCCCCCTGCCATTGCTTCTTGCCCTGCCTTCAAGGTGCTTCGGAGAACAGGTTGACTCTTTGTGGTTCTTTCTTTGCGGACGAAGCAGATCTGTTGCATCAGTAGCAACAACGGGCAAGAAAAAGCTTGTTTTTTCTCCACCCTCGTTCTCCCCTTCGGCCACGCAATGGATCCCTCTTCGCCAGCCAAGAAAGCCACCCGGCTTTGATGCTTGAGGAACGAGAAAATCAACAATGCAACGCCAGGTTGGATCCGCGTCGAGTTGCCGAGAGTTATGCGCTGGCAGCCACATCTGAAATTACCTGCGGCTGAATCACAGAGCAGGTTCAATGCCACCCAGGTTGTGCCTCCGTTTTTTTCAAAATCCTTCGCCCGGAGCAAAATGGGTGCCCTGAATGCAGCAAGAATTGTTCCTCACGTCATCCCTTCAGCTGCCATGGAGACTAGACGACAAACTCACAACTTAGAAGCTGACTTGCAGGCTTCCCCAAAGGCAGAGATGGCCATGTACGCGCCCCAGTATGGAGTGCCGTCACACGGGCTAGGCCAATAACATGAAGTGAGTCAGCAGCCCTTAAGAAGGAACATTTAATTATTAAAATTATCAATGAAACCAAAAGTAACAATTAGATGGGAAGAGGCGCAGGTCATTCCTTCATTTATTCCTTCATTCGTTTTCTAGTCCTCCATCTCAATGACAATTATATATAATATAAGAGAGGGAGGGAGGGAAGGATGGGTGCGGTGCTCTAGAGTTGGAGCTCTCGCCTCACAGTCAGGAGGCTGTGAGTTCGAGCCGAGGTAGAGGCAGATATTTCTCTCACTGGGGACACTGAGAATATATCTGCTGAAGAAAACTCCGCATTGGCGACAGGAAGGGCATCTGGCCAGTAAACATTCAGCTCCATTCAGACGCCACCTAGCAAGGGATTATGGGGTCGTTAAAAGAAGAAGATGATAATATATAATACACCCCCCCATATATATAAATAAATATATGTATATATGTATTTATTTATTGATGTATTCAGGTCTTTTCTCGAAAAGCTTCCTCGCACAAGCACGAAGCCGAAGACACCAGCCTGAAGATGACGAGTGGGACCTCGTAGAAACGTCGCCAAGATACTATAAATCTTACACGGGAAAAGACCCGAATACACCAAAACTTCAGCTTGAGCCAGGGGAGAGATTAAGTGTTTTTCTATCGAGACACCTGGTCTACCCCAGCATATGTATGTATGACCCCGGGACACTGCAACCGTCATAAATGTGAGTCAGTTGTCAAGCATCTGAATTTTGATCACAACAGTCGTGTGAAAAACGATTCCTAAGTCACATTTTTCAGTGATGTTGTAATTTTGAACAGTCACTAAACTAAAATTGTTTTAAGTTGAGGACTACCCATACAAAACAGCAGGATACTTGGCCAATTAGCAATACAGTCAGGAAACGGGGCCGAGTGTATACCCAGTGTATGATGTAATGCAATTATTTTAAAAATTACTCATTCGTTAAAAGAGTAGTTTATTGCTATTATTCTGTTGCTCCGATAGACATCACTTTGCTATTGCAGTATCAGTGTTTCTCGTTCATTCATCGAGAGGGAAGGGGTCTGGGAGGCCATCAGGTCCAGCCCCTATTCAGGGTAGGTTTTCAATTTAATCCGCAGGGAAGATATATGGAGTTCAAGTCCCAGAATTCTCCGGCCAACATTCTTTAAGATGGGTGGACTTCAACTCCTAGAATTCCCATGCTGGCTGCGGAATTCTGGGAGCTGTCATCCACACTTCTTAAAAAGTTTAAAAAACACTTTAATTCCTCCCCCGCCCCACCGAAGAATAGAATAGAATAGAATAGAATTCTTTATTGGCCAAGAGTGATTGGACACACAAGGAATTTGTCTTTGGTGCCTATGCTCTTAGTGTACATAAAAAGAAAAGATACGTTCATCAAGAATCATAAGGATTCTTGGATTATGATTTACTAAATAAAACTCATCTAAATAAACTAAATAATACTAAATAAAGTCATCTGGCTTTTATATAAATGGTATGTTAAATAGATAGAATTTAGGGAAATAATTGTGAATTGTATTATGTTGTGTTATTTGAATTAAGAACTTCGTTTAAATGTTAAATTGGTATATTTTCAAGATTAGAGATAAGGTTTAAATTTGATGAAGTAATAATTAAATAAAGACTTAATGAATATTACATGAAGTAATACTAAAATGTAAGGAAGTTCTAGAAATAGAAATGAGATTTAGAAATATAAACATGTTTGAATTGTATTTTTAATAGTGAGCATTTGGGGTAAGAATTGTGAAATGTATTATGAGGTCATAATTGAATTAAGATTTAAGGTGGATTAATAGAAGGGTAATTGCTTTGATTAAGTTAATATGAGCTAGCTTTCTATAAGACAGTAATAGTTGAGATATGTGATAAGTGTTATGGCAAAAATAGAATATATAAAATCCTGTTAAAGATGAACAAAAAGTTGAACAAATTTATGACCGGATCAATGCTCTGTTCCAAAAAGATGTATTGTATGTTTGTGTTTTTAAAGAAAATAAAAATTTAAATTTAAAAAAAAAAAGAATCATAAAGTACAACACTTAATGATAGTCATAGGGTACAAATAAGCAAGAGGAGTTAAAAATGCAGGTGGGGAACAGAGTTCATCCCTCCTTTTTTTATCTTTAATTAGGCAAAATATAAAAGTGGTTGCAAAAAAAAAAACAAAAAACCAAGCAAACAAAAAAAAACCCGAGAAGATTCGTGCATTTATTCATGCATTCATTCATTCATTCATTCATTCATTCCTGCGTTCAAAATAGAAAGGGCGGAACCAGCTTCAGCTGGCTGCTACGGACAGCCCCGAGGGACACACATCCCAAGCCCGCGCGCTTTGCCAGTTGCGGTTGCCAAGGGCAACCAAGGGCGACGCCATCTTCTCTCGGCCCCGCCTTCCTTCCAAAGCAGTTGGGAAGAGGGCAGGATAAAGACGGCGGGGAGGGGGAGGCTCCAAATTGGGGCGGGGGGCGCGGCTGGAAAATGCCTGCCTCTACTTTAATGGAAGCCCCCAGCCCAGGCCTTGGGCTTAGCTGGAGCCTTATAATGCCCAGGGGAAGTTAGGAAGAGGAGGAAGCATTTATAAAGGGGAGGGGGCTAGGGGGGGGGGAAACCGCCCCCCCAGGTTGGGGGTCGTTGGGCTTGGAGTGAGTGAGAGCTCAGGGAAGAGGCCTCAGTTCAGCCATGAGACCTTTGGGGTTTTCAGTTTCCTAGCTGTAAAGGACCTCTTAGGGACTAGTATCTTGAAAATAACAAAAAAAAAAAAAAAAATTGGGGATAGGAGCAAAAGCCTAGTTCCAACCGATAGTAAACTTGAAAGTTTGGGGATGGGGAAGATGGGGTAGTGGGTGGGAGGGCTGCGGGTTTGGCTTTGGAAACGGGCAGGGTAGGAAGGCAAAGTACTCTTAGGGACTAGGAACTTGGTAGGAGGAAGGAGAAAGAAAAGGAAGGGGGGGGGGAGAGAGAGAGAGATAGGCGTAGGGGCATGGATGGATGTCGCAGACTTGGAAACACGGTCGTAGTAAGGGAATTCAGAGAGTTGAGTCCACATTAGATCCAAACTGGGTTTAGAATAGATCTCAGTGAGGGTCTCTCATCACGGCTTGTTGGAAAACCTGGTTTTTAATTTCTGGGGTTTTGCAGAGCCCCAAAGGCAAGGTTGCGGGGGGGGGGGGGAGGTGTTAAGCTTGCTTTGTCTCAAGGGTTAGTAGACCTTCCGACTGAAGTTAGGAGCTTTGCTCCCCCTGGGAGGCCAATTAGGAATCCTGGCTTGGATGCCGCCAACAGCCCAACATGCTTGGAGCAATCGTGGTTTGTTTTGATGGGTGGAAAACCCCTGATTGCCCAAGACAGTGAACCCAAAGAGAGTATTTGCTTGTAGATTAGCTTTTTTTACAAGGGCTGGACTCAAGAAATCGATAGCTTATTGATCGATTGATGACTTGAGTTTCTTATTGGAACCCGCCCCGGGGCAACAGAGGCAGGATGCCCCTGATCCCCAAAAGTGATCCTCGCTACTTTGTGCTGATTAGACCACTGCCTATCCCTCCCCAGAAAGGTTTAAAGATCCAGGCGCGGAGCAAAACCATCTACAATTGCTGGGATGTCCCGAGAGAACAAGTATTTCGAGAGAGCTATCATCGGAGAGCCAAACAACTCTCGCAACAGGGGTATTTTACCCCCTGCTGGAAACCCTATCAGGATTTCGGAGACCCGCTTTACCTCGATCCCAGAAAACTCACACTCCACGGTCTGGGACAGCTACCTCCGGTAAGTGTGTGCATCTTTTGTTAAATCTTCAGTTATCCATTAAATCACCAGGTATCCGTTAAATCACCAGTTACCCATTAAATCATCAATTATCCGTTAAATCAGTTATCCATTAAATTGTCAGTTGTCCATTAAATCAGTTGTCCGTTAAATCAGTTGTCTGTTAAATCAGTTGTCCGTTAAATCAGTTATCCGTTAAATCAGTTGTCCGTTAAATCATCAGTTGTCTGTTAAATCACCTGTTGTCTGTTAAATCAGCAGCTGATTCATGGAAGACATTGCATGAAAGGAAACAGGATTAAGAGGGAGAAAGGGAAGGAAGAAAAACCAGACATAGGTTTCTAGAGTTACGAGGTCAACTCGCAAAGCATCCCTGGCTGCTCTCGAGTTGCCATAGGCAAGTGGGATGGGAAACCGACAAAGCAACATGGCAGCCAAAGACAGGAGCACATTTCAGACATATCTTTCTCAAGGCTGTCTCCCAGGGTTACCCACAGCAGCTGGAGGGGAGTGATCTCTACAACCTGCGAAATTGCTCTGTTGGCAAATGTGATTGATGACATACCCTGGGGGGAGGGGGGAAACAGGGTCATGATTAGGGCTGTAAATTATGTGGGGTCAGAGTTGGCTTCATTTGGGAACATGCCAACATGGAGCTCCTAATAAATAATTGGATTTCTTTCGAAGCTTGGCTCGAGGCTCATGATTTAATTATGGCATCCGTTGGAACCCTGACAGGCGACTTGATGATTCTTCATTAGAGGATTAGAGCCTCTGCTGCTTGCTGCAAGGAGGTAAATTGCTGGGAGCAGATTTTTTTTTTCTTGTGCTCATCAAGCTATGCTGAAAACGAAAATGAAAGTAAAGCAGGCTGTTTGCTGTTTGCTGCAACGAGGGAACATTGCTGGGAGGCAGAGGCAGATTTCTTTTTCTTGTTTTCCTCACCAAAAAAGGTAGGTGCATCTTCTAGTCCGGAGCGTCTTATACTCCAAAAAATACGGTATTTTCAAACAGTTTTATTTATTTCTCAACTTAACCCCTTTTTCTCGACCCTAAAACACGACTTTTTTTTCAATATATCACTATCCTGAGAAGACACATTCTTAGTCAACATTGTTGTTTTCTGTTTGTTTATTTTGAAACCTGCCGAATGGGTTAACTCTTCTTGAGAATCGCTGATTATCCAAGTGTCCGACGGTTAATACATTTCTACCTTTTGGCTCCAGAAAAGCTGATTTCCTTCCAAACTCGGGACTCTTCTTTCGCAACCTCGACGTCCAAATTGTCAGGTTGGAGTCCAGCTTGGGAACAAAACATGCCTGAAAACGTGTCAACGTGAAAAATGTAAGATGACAAATGCCTCTGGCACCGATTCCTCACACAGCAGCTGGTTTAGCCTCAGAAGAAACTGCATTGGCTGCGGCACTGGGTCCTTTTATTAATGTCACTAATAATAAACCCGATCAGGCAAAGTCACTTTATGCTCACTGGCAAAGAAGCAAAAAAAGAGACAGGATAAGAACTAAAGAGGCTGCCCCAAAGAAGAGGGAGTCAAGCTATTCTCCAAAGTGCCTGAGGGCAGGACAAGAAGCAACGGATGGAAACTAACCAAGGAGAGAAGCAACCTGGAATTAAGGAGAAACTTCCTGACAGTGAGGATGGGATGGGATGGGATGGGAAGGAAATGGGGAGGGGAAGAGAAAGGAAAGGAAAGGAAAGGAAAGGAAAGGAAAGGAAAGGAAAGGAAAGGAAAGAAGGAAAGGAAAGGAAAGGAAAGGAAAGGAAAGGAAAGGAAAGGAAAGCCTTGGTAGTACAGTGGTCTAAGGCACCCTGTTATTAAGCTGGTTATTAAGACCAGCTGCCTGCAATTACTGCAGGTTCGAATCTCGCCAAGGCTCAAGGTTGACTCAGCCTTCCATCCTTTCTAAGGTAGGTAAATTGAGGACCCAGTTGTGGGGGCAATAAGCTGACTGTATAAATATACAAAAGGATGAAGGCTATTGCTGAGCACATTGTAAGCCGCCCTGAGTCTCCGGAGAAGGGCGGCATATAAAACAATTTAAAAAAAAAAAAAAAAAAGGAAGAAAGAAGGAAAGGAAAGGAAAAGAAAAAAGAAAAAGGAAAAGAAAAGAAAAGGCAAAGGAGGAGGAGGGGAAGGGAAAGGAAAGGAAAAGAGGAGGAGGGGAAGGGAACGGAAGGGGAAGGAAAGGAAAGGAAAGGGAAAGGAAGGAAAAAGAATGAAAGGGAACGGTTGCAGGAACTGGGTATGTCTAGTTTAATGAAAAGAAGGACCAGGGGAGACATGATAGTAGTCTTCCAATATTTGAGGGGCTGCCCCAAAGAAGAGGGAGTGAAGCTATTCTCCAAAGCACCTGAGGGCAGGACAAGAAGCAGTGGGTGGAAACTAACCAAGGAGAGAAGCAACCTAGCACTAAGGAGAAATTTCCTGACAGTGAGGACAATTAACCAGTGGAACAACTTGCCTCCAGAAGTTATGGGTGCTCTATCACTGGAGGTCTTCAAGAAGAGATTGGACAAGTATTTATCTGGAATGGTATAGGAAAGCTTAAGCAGGGGGTTGGACTAGATGACCTCCAAAGTCCCTTCCAAATCTGTTGTCTGTTCTGTTCTGTTCTGACGCCAGTGACAGACCATGGATCTTTGCCGCGAAAGGTGGAACATGCTTTTTCAACGAGCTCCGGGAGATAATTAATGATGGCTTTTTAATCTTTGGTGGCCGCTAACAACTCTTATAAAAGAAGTATCTGGTGCCCAATTCAACATGGCACTGGCAGTTGGGCATTAGGCAATAAAGTCAGAGTCCAGAAGTTATCAAGTCTGCATATCTCTCTCTCTCTTTCTCTCTCTCTCTTTCTCTAGTTCTCTGACTCTTATTCTCTCTCGCTCTCTCTCTTGTTCACATTCTCTCTCTATCTCATTCTCTCGCTCTCGTTCTCATTCTCTCTTGTTCTCTTTCTGTCTCATTTTTTTTCTTGTCCTCTCTCATCCTCTTTCTGTCTCTCGTTCTTTCTCGTTCTCTTATTCTCATTCTCTCATTCTCTCTGTCTCTCGCTTGTCCTCTCGCTTGTTCTCTCTCGTTCTTTTATTCTTTTTCTCTGTGTCTTATTCTCTCTCTTACTCTCTGTATCTCTCTCATTGTCTCTCTCTCCTCTCTCTCATTCTCTCTCTTGTTCTCATTCTCTCTTTCTCTAGTTCTCTAACTCATTCTCCCTTCACCTTCTCTCTCATTCTCTCGTTCTCTTTCTCTTTCATCCTGCCTCATCCTCTCTCGTTCTCTCATTCTCTCTCATTCTCGTTCTCTCTTCTCATTCTCTCTGTCTCTCTCTTATTCTCTGTCTCTCTCTCATTCTCCTTTCTCATTCTCTCCCTCTCTTGTTCTTATTCTCTCTTTTCTCTCTCTAGTTCTCTCTCTCTGTTCTATCTGTCTGTCTCCTCTCTTTCTCGTTCTCTCTCTCTTGTTCTTATGCTCTCTCTCTTCTCTCTCTAGTTCTTTCTCTGTTGTTCTGTCTGTCTCCTCTCTTTCTCATTCTCTCTCTCTTGTTCTTATGCTCTCTTTCTCTCCTCTCTCTAGTTCTCTCTCTCTGTTCTGTCTGTCTCTCTCCTCTCTCTCATTCTCTCTTGTTCTCATGCTCTCTCTCTCTCTCTCATGCTTTCTCTTTTAAATGCAGACTACACAAGGGTGGGGGGAAAAACGGTGCTTTTCAGATATTACATTGCAAGGGTGAATAAGACCAAGGGCGAATCAAATAACTCCGGAATCCTTCCCAGCCTAAATTTAAGTAAGACTTTAATTGGATTTATGTCGGAAACAGCTCGTGCATTTTAAAAGCAGCAATCCAATTATACCACCCAGCAGTTCTGTTAATGTTTATTCACAGTATCCCAGAAGTAGGCAGGCCGAGGAGCGAGAGGCAGCAGCTCTGCATGTTCTTAGCCAGACGGGAGGAAAAAAATCTCGTCAGAGTAAAAACACGAACGCAACGAACGACAAACGTTGATATTGCTGTATGTACAGCAGAGAGGATTTTCCCCCTTATGAGCACCGTTGCAAGCCTCTCTCCTGCTTATTGTTTTAACATTATTTATTAGAAACTTATTTTTAGACTGCCATTAAGCCTGGAATCCTCCCACGGCAGCTGATAATTATAGAAAAAAATAATATTACCCAGGACGCTTCTGGACATTGCAAGGAATGAAAAGAGATCTTTTAGACCGTTTAGGTTACGAGATTCCGGGAAAAATCTAAACCCTGCTACAGACCACGATTAACAAGCATTTGAGCTCTGGCAAGCCGAATCCGGATGGCGGTTTGGCATTGGAAAATAAATTTTGGCCGATCTGCAGAAAAGAGCCAGAACGTAAAGCTAGCCAAATTCTCCACCAATGTGTCTTCACCAGATGCGTTTTCTCCAAACGTGTTTTAACAGGGAATGCAGAGAAAAGAAAGACGTTACGAGAAAAACTGAAGGAGGACGCAGGTGTAAGAAGTCTTCGACATACGACGATGGAGCCCACAATGTCTGTCGCTAAGCAAGACAGTTGCTAAGTGAGTTTTCACCCCATTGAACAACCGTTCCTGCCGCAGTTTTTGTCTGGAGACAAAAAGAAACGTATGAAGAACAGTTGCAGGATTTGGGTCTGGCCAATCCAGAGAAAAGAAGGACTCGGGGTGACATGATAGCAGGATTCCAGTATTTGAGGGGCTGCCACAAAGAAGAGGGGGGTCAAATTATTCTCCAAAACACCAGTGGGCAGGACAAGAAATAATGGTTGAAAACTGATCAAGGAAAGAAGCAGCCTAGAATTAAGGAGAAGCTTCCTAACTGAAGACAATCAACCAGTGGAACAGCTTACCACCAGAACTCCATCCATAGAGGTGTCAGACTTCGATGCTATCTCAAAATAAATGAATTTCCAAACTGCCAATCTTTAAGGAAATCTTTTCTTTAATTGAGCACAGCCACCGGATCATGACTCGATGCGGACAAGACTGACCTTTTGCCCCCCAATCCCTCCCTTTCCGATCCCCAAATCTCTGCTTCTCATTGGCTATCTTCCAAGTCATTCTTCAGACTTCTTGTCTCGTCATTTCCCAGGAATGTCTCCCCCCCCTTCATTTCCACGACAACCCGACTTCAAAGGGATTTAGCAGGCAAAAGTTCAGAGCTTATCTCTCTCCCTTCTGCTCTCTATGCCAGCGTCGAAGCGCTGACAAGAGGTTTTTAAGAAGAGACTGGACAGCCAGCTGTGTGAATGATATAGGATCTCCTGCTTGAGCAGGGGGTTGGACTAGAAGACCTCCAGGGTCCCTTTCAGCTCTATTCTGATTGATTTTTCTCATCCTCACTTCTTCATCAACTCCCCTCTCGTTTTTACATTATTGTTCTTTTTCTCTTAATATAGCTTCCTAGAACCAGCAGCAATCCTTGCCCAGCAGAATTCACGGGACAGCCTGATCCGGAGCGGGAATTTCCCCTCACCCCCTCCCACCTTTCCGACAGAAGCCTAGTTTGAACCCCCCCACAACCCGCCCCTGGAAGGCTTTGGAGAATTTCTCAAGCTCATCTAATTCATTTCATGTTTTCCTTCCACTGATTTGCTACTTTTAATTAAGCTTTTGTGTTTCTTACAGGCGTGAGGATTTAGTAAAAATAAATCTGAATACCAGAAAGAAAGAGAGAGACAGAGAGAGAGGGGTGGGGAGAATAACGCCAGACAGACATTAGCAATTAACATTAATAATGCATACTTTAACAATCTCTTGAGAAAATGTACAGGCTTGAGTTTGGAGCCTCTCGCCGAAACAGGCAAAATATAATACCTTTCGTTCCTTTTCAATTAGCAAACCGTACGTGGAATAGGCTCTCTGCCATCATCCTGACTCTCCAGCGAGTTTCCACCTCAAAAGTAAAACTCAACACAGGTAGTCCTTGACTTACAACCATTCCTTTAGTGACCAAAGTTACATCAGCACAGGAAAAAAAAATGACTTTCTGACGGCTTTTCACACTTACGACTGTTGTAGCATTCCGTGGTCACGTAATCCAAAGTCGGGCACTTGGTAAAATGGTTCCTATTGATGAAGCTCGTGGAGTCCCAGGATCAACTTTTGCAAACTTTTGACCAGCAAAGTCAAAAGATTTAGGAAGACCTATAAATAACCCCACCAAGGCTTTGAAATACCACGTCAGCAATGGACAATCCTGAACAGGGTTCGCACCTGACACAGCGTTCTGGAGGCACTCTCTTTTCTTCGTTATACTGTAACTGCTATTCTAATAGCAAATCCTTCATAAAAGTTATTGCATTACATTCTTGATTAAATTATCTTTTCATTGATATATAATTTTATGGTACTACTCCCCCAAAAAAGTGGTGTTATTATCTAGTTTTAGAAAATACACTTTTCCCAAAAGGTTCCCACAATTTTGGCCACTACTGTATATCTACCTATCTCTATCTATCTATCTATCTATCTATCTATCTATCTATCTATCTATCTATCTATCTCTATCTATCTCTATCTATCTATCTATCTATCTATCTATCTATCTATCTCTATCTATCTATCTCTATCTATCTATCTATCTCTATCTATCTATCTATCTATCTATCATATATACAATATTTATTTCTATCTCTCTCTGTCTCTCTCTCTATCTCTCTATCATATACAATATTTATTTCTATATCCATCCATCCACCCATCCATCTATCTGTCTATCTATCTATCTACAGTATCTTTCTATCATATATACAATATTTATTTCTATATCTATCTATCTATCTATCTATCTATCTATCTATCTATCTATCTATATCTAACTATCTATCTACAGTATCTATCATATATACAATATTCTATCTCTATCTATCTATCTATCTACCGTGTTTCCCCAAAAATAAGACCCTGTCTTATATTTTTTTGAACCCTGAAATAAGTGCTTGGCCTTATTGCCATGCACTCAAAAGCCCGATTGTGCTTATTATCAGGGGATGTCTTATTTTGGGAGAAATAGGGTGTCTATCTGTCTATCTATCTATCTATCTATCTATCTATCTATCTATCTATCTATCATTTTTTCCTAATTAGAGCAGCAATGATAAAATGAAGATTCTTGAAAAAGAAAAAAACAAGAGTTGGAAGATGGAAAGAGTAATCTGATATCGTCAATAAGGGCAGGAGTGCAGCCCCCAAAACTTTTGATGTCTCTCTCTCTCTCTCTTTTCCCTGTTAGAAGGTCTCAAAGTTGCCCACAATCAAAGAATAAACATTGCAGTCTTAGATCAAAGATTAAAGCGAGCCCTGAAAACAGTCACTTAGCCCAGATAGAACAAGTGGAGAGATTTGTCGATAACACAACAAGATCAAGAGAGGCGGGAAAGCTGCAGGTTGGTTGGATGGTGGATGAAAGTTTTACATCCAACGAGTAACAATAATATATATATATATAATATTATTATACCTCTCTTCCTAAACTGCAGGAAAATTAGGCAAATCTCTTCCGGAAGATAGAATCCAAAGCGTGTAATCTAAACCTAAAAAAAGATGTTGAAGCCCTAAAAAGAGTGAAGAGAAGAGCAACAAAGATGATCGGGGGGCTTGGGGCTAAAACATATGAAGAACAGTCTAGGGGGTGACATGAATAGAATAGAATAGAATAGAAAGAATTCTTTATTGGCCAAGTGTGTGATTGGACACACAAGGAATTTGTCTTTGGTGCATATGTTCTCAGTGTGCATAAAAAGAGAAGTTACGTTCGTCAAGAATCATAAGGTACAACACTTAATGGTAGTCATAAGGTACATAAGGTCCTTCTTTTCTTCCTTCTTTTCTTCCTTCTTTTCTTCCTTCTTTTTTTCCTTCCTTCCTTCCTTCCTGCTTTTTTTCTTTCCTTCCTTCCTTCCTTCCTTCCTCCCTTCCTTCCTTCCTTCCTTCCTTCCTCAAAATATTATGGAGAACCCATGTCCAAAGAGTTTTCTCTCCATGCTCTGTAGCCAAGTTTATAATTAGCAGCCACTCTCTCTTTAAAAAAATGCCTTTCACAGACAGACAGCTGCTGCTAAAGGATCTGATGCCCGGGAATATTCATAAACATTCCATCAACTAAGAGACGCCAAGAGGTTTCCTTGCTGCCATGCAGAATCCCCTTTCCAGATTATAATTTGGAGGTGTTTAGAAACAATGTTTTTCAGCCCTGGCAACTTCAAGCTGTGTGGACTTCAACTCCCAGAATTCGCCAGCCAGCATTCTAGAAAGTTGGAAAGTCCGACAAAGCTTAAAGCTGCTCTGGTTGGAAAGTACTATTTTTTTATTTTTTATTTTTCATGATCAATATCCAGTCCTGGATGATTTGTTCCGATATCTCAGAGGCTGCCCCAAAGAAGAGGGAGTCAAGCTCTTCTCCAAAGCACCTGAGGGTAGGACAAGAAGCAATGAGTGGAAACGAATCAAGGAGAGAAGCAACCTAGAATTTAGGAGAAATTTCCTGACAGTGAGAACAATTAATCAGTGGAACAGCTTGCCACCAGAAGTTGTGAATTCTCCAACACTGGAAGTTTTTCAGAAGAGGTTGGATAACCATTTGTCTGAAGTGGTGTAGGGTTTCCTGCCTAGGCAGGGGGTTGGACTAGAAGACCTCCAAGGTCCCTTCCAACTCTGTTATTCTATTTTCCCATGAACCTTGCAGATTCTTTATGCCAAGACGATGTGCCAACCAACCAACCTGTTGCCTCTCGTTTCAGGATCTCTGCAAAGAAGACTTGGCTCTGGAAGAATTAGCCGAACCGGTAGAAACCGAGCTTTCCAAAAAGTCGAAAGCAAAGGTAAGTTTTAACCCCGATCCGATGAAATGCTGGATTAGCTGGTCCTGCGGGCAGGAATGTCCCACAGGACAGGGTCAAAACAAGTCAAAATGGTGTCCAAAATGGCCAAGACGTTGCTATGGAAACTCCATCACAGAGTTTCCCCTTTTTTTGAAAAAAAAAAAAAAAACAAGTTCCCAGAATTTAGGCTGAGAGGAGACACGTTGGGTATAGCTGCCTCTGCTGGTTATTTTCAGTTACTCTCCCGAATTAGAGGGAAGATTAAGTCGTGGTTATTGTGAACTACAGTTTCCTTTTGTTTTCTGCTGGCCTTTGTTTAATTTAGCTCCTGGAACCAGAGAAGAAACTTCTGCCTATTCGACATATCGAGAAGGATTTGAGGACTCTCCCGAGAGACCTCGCCCAGATGAGGTAGGAAGCTCACCTTGAACTATGAACAAAAGAACCATTTCTCTCTCCCTCCCTCCCTCCTCTGTCTCCCTGTGTGTGTCTCTCTCTCCTCTCTCTGTCTGTCTGTCTCTCTCTTTCTCTCTCGCGCCATCCCTCCTCCCCTGTCTTTGTCTTCTCTCTCCCTCTTTGTCTCTCTCCTCTCTCTCTCTCTTCTCTCTCTTTCCCTCCCTCCCTCTCTGTCTTTCTCTCTGTGTGTCTCTGTCTCTCCTCTCTCTGTCTCTGTGTCTCTTCCTCCCTCCCTCCTTCTCTATCTCCCTCTCTCTATGTCTCTCTCTCCCCTCTCTGTCTCTCCTCTCTCTCTTCCTCCCTCTCTCTCTCTCTCTCCTCTCTCTCTCTCCCTCCATCCCTCCTCCCCTCTTTCTCTTTCATCTCTGTGTCTCTCCTCTCTCTCTTCCTCCCTCTCTGTCTCTCTCTCTCCTCTCTCTCTCCCTCCATCCCTCCTCCCCTCTTTCTCTTCCATCTCTGTGTCTCTCCTCTCTCTCTCTTCTCTCTCTTCCTCCCTCTCTGTCTCTCTCTGCTCTCTCTCTCTCTCTGCTCTTTCTCTCCCTCCCCCCTTTCTCTTCTCTCTGTCTCTCTCTGTCTCTTCATTGCTTTTTCAGAGAGCATCACACAAAGGAAGTGAAAGGCTTATCATTACACCAGGTAGGGCTTATCTGAGCCCCCTGAAGAAATGTAGAGAGCCATGGAAACGGTCTTGAAGCTTTAAGGCACCCTTCCAGAAACTGAATGTAGGCATTTGAATGAAGATATGTTGATCCAAGCATTCCCACTTGACTGGTAAACATATAGAGAGCTGGTTTGGTCTATGGTTAAGGCACCAGGCTAGGAGACTGTGAGTTCTAGGACTGGCTTAGCCATGAAAGCCAGCTGGGTGACTTTGGGCCAATCACCAGGAGACGGTGTAAAATGGGGCAAACCTCACTTAATGACTAACTTGCTTAGCGATAAAAAAGTTGGTCTCAAGCTGTGGTCGTAAGTCGAGGCTCACCCACCCATACCTTTATCCTCAAACTAATGATCAATTCATAATATTAATGTCCTGTCCTGAGTTTTGTATAGATTTCCAATTATTTTCTTTTTAAAAAAACAACAACAACTTGATACCATATTCTAATACAATCAATTCATTATGAAATAACGGAATTTTGGATTTCCCAACAGTGGCAAACTCCCTCTTTATTTCCTGACATTTTATTACTTTTTTTTTTTCCTTTCCGGGGGGGGGGGGTGGGGGGTTCCCCTTTCCTACGTCTGTAGCTACCGCTTCTGTTTGTTGATGTGTTTCAAAACTTTTTTTATAAATAAATCAAAGCGTTCCCTTCCAGGAGGAACAAGATGTCCTCCCAGGCATTTCTTCCCGGGGTGATCAAAGGAAGTAACATGAAGAAGATAGACGTGGTATAATTTAATGGCGACTCGGGTTTAATGTTAGGCCCAGATATTTCTTTTAAGTGAGCCGGTTCACGGATGAGCTGAGACTCCCCCCCAACCTCCGTCAACAGCCGCTGTCGGCTTTGCAAAGTGAAGACACTTCAGCGAAGCGTTAAGGCCCCCGAATCAATCACGACTCAGCCATGGCTAATTCTTTGTCTTGTACTTTCCTATTGCTCATCATCCACCCTTGCAAACCTCCAAAGGTCGTACTTGAATTGGGGCAATCAAGGCAGGGGTGGGGCTTCACAACTTTTAGCAAAGGGTTCTCCGCCCAGTTGCTGGGTGGGCGTGGCCATGGTGGGCGTGGCCTAGTCGGCCTCCTGCACCACGGCGGAGGGGGCGTTTTTGCCCTCCCCAGGCTCTGGAGGCTTTTCTTGAACCTCCGGGAGGGCGAAAACGGCCTCCCCAGGCTCCAGAGGCCCTCTGGATGCCGGAAAAGGGCCTGTTTCTGGCCTTCCCGAACTTCCGGTAGGCCCATTTTTCGCCTTCCCCGAGCCTCCGCACGTGCCCTGCACTTACCTTCATTCAAAACGGGCCACATGGGGACTCCTGGGAGGGGCGGGCAAGGCCAGCCAGGAGTGGGATTTGGGGGTTTCTTCAAACTGCACAGAATCTTAGCTAGAGGTTCTCCCTTTCGCTCCTCTTTATTCCCTCGGGGTGGGGGGCATTCACTGTCCACCTGTGGCTTTACTCCTGAGTTGACCCTTGTTCTTTAGCTGTTCCCTTCTCCTGGCAGCTCTGCGCATGCGCCCACTGGGAACAGGATCCAGCTGTTCTTCTGCCCCACTGATGTCCGACTCCGAAGGCAGCTGACAGCTGTCAGACGGCCCTGGCTCTCTCTCTGCCTCCGACGCAGAGCCCTCATCCGAGCCTTCCCCAGACTCCAGGACTGGCCCACGTTCCTCCCCAACCTCCTCACTGTCTGAGTCTCCCACTAGCTCTGCTGGCCGCTGGAAGGCCACAACATGTTCTTAGCACTCCAGTAAGCATTGGTAAAACCCATATTTTGAAAAACGCTTTTCCATCGCCGAAGGCTTAGATTTTATATCTTGAACCCTCCGCTGAACGTACCCCGGTCAGCCACTTCTCCTTTCCCACGAAACGTTCCTTTTAATTTTCATTACAGCCCAGCTGAGCTTCCCGCTGAGCCGAAAATGAATCGATTGCACATTTGCTTTTATTACATCTTTTAAAATAAAAAATTTCATCTTTCATTTCATCTTTTTATTTCATCTTGCTGTGTATTTCCCTGATACACAGATGTTGTGTATCAGGGACCTCGGTAAGACCAGAAGCAAAGATTTGTCTCGATCCTTTCTCAAACTCTGTCGGAATTAACAAATCGCTCGGGTTTAAACGTAATGAAACGCGCGTCTCGGCCTCGCCGAACCGGCCCCCAAAAGTGCATTTACAGTCAACTTATATACTTCCTTCGTCGCTGGGTCATTTTTATTTGGCAACAGCCCAAGGCTGACCTTTATCTATGTTAATTCAATTTCATAAAGCAGCTGGGGAATTCTGCTGCTGCAAATGATTAGCTCTCGCAAAAAAAAAAAAAAATACCTCTTTGTTTTTCCCCGCTGACGAAAGTTATTCATTTAGAAGGAAGACACTGCCCTTGTCTGGCAGGTGGCAGGAAAATATATGTTCGCAGCGTACGGTCAGCCGGTGCTCAATTACTCTTAATCGATGTATTGCGAAGTTCGTTTGAAATGCATTTGCATTTTAATGAGGGCAGTGCCGTTAAGATGCTGCAGAAGTCCAAAATTTGGGAGCTCTTAAGGGAGTCTACGACAACTTGCCCCCCTCTTCCCACCCCCACAGACAGGGATGAAATGCTCCCGGTTCGGACTGGATCGCCCGATCTGGTAGCAATGGAGGTGGGTGGTTCGGAGAACTGGTAGCAAAAATCCCTGCCTGCCCCCCCCTCCCATGCGCAGCTGAGCAGCGTGATCATCAGAGGCTTTTTTTTTCTTTTACATGCCTCTGACGATCCAAGCTGAGTTGCCTGATCGTCAAGCTGTGTTTGACGATCCAAGCTGACAATCCAAGACGATGCCTGACGATCCAAGCTGAGTTGCCTTTAGACATTTAAAAGGAAAAAAAAGCCTCTGATGATCAGGCAATTCAGCTCTTCCACTGGTTAATTGCTTTCACTGTTAAGAAGTTTCTCCTTATTTCCAGGTTGAATCTCTCCTTGTTCAGTTTCCACCCGTTGCTTCTTGTCCTGCCTTCAGGTGCTTTGGAGAGTAGCTTGACTCCCTCTTCTTTGGGGCAGCCCCTCAAATACTGGACTTGTCAAGATTGAATTGCTTTGCTTCTTTCAAAGTTCCACTTACCAACCACAATGGAAGTCGACATTTCGGTTGCTAAGCGAGACCATTGTCGAGTGAGTTCGGCTCCATTTTACGACTTTTCCGGCCACAAGGGTGGAGCGAATCCCCTGCAGTTGTTAAAAGTTAGTAAACACAGTTGTTAAGTGAATCTGGCTATCCCCGTTGACTCTGCTTGGCCGAAGGTCGCTAAAGGGGGAAATCACGGGACCCCGGGACTCTGCGACCGTCATAAGTGTGAGTTAGTTTGCCGAGCGTCCGAATTTCGATCGGGTGAGCATGGGAGATGCTTCAACAGTCACTTTTTTCCAGCGCTGTTGTGACATCGTAAGGTCACTAAACGAACCGTTGCACAGTAGTGGCCAAAATTGTGGAAACCTTTTGGGAAAAGTGTATTTTCTAAAACCAGCTGAAAACACCACTCAGTGTCCCAAATATCCCCAGGGCTGCCTGTACCTTTAATACTCAGCCGCGTGTCAATCTATTCTCCAAAATTTAATTACTTTTTTAATTTAATGTTTTAATTTAGAAAATTAATTAGATTTAATTTATGCTCACCCTGGATGTTTTTTAACCTGTTTATGGATTTTGGGAGTCAACCGCTTCGTAAATATCCCCTAGAGTTCTATTGATTCAATTGTATACAAGTGGAATACATGCATACATTTAAGAGGTTCTGGAGAGCTGAAACATAGGAAGAACGGTTGCAGGAACTGGGTATGTCTAGTTTGATGAAAAGAAGGACTAGGGGAGACAGGATAGCAGCCTTCCAATATCTCAGGGGCTGCCCCAAAGAAGTGGGGGTCAAGCTATTCTCCAAAGCATCTGAAGGCAGGACAAGCTGAATTGGATAGTAGCTTATCAAAGAGTGCCTTGGTAAGGCCACACTTGGAATCCTGCATCCAGTTTTGGTCGCCATGATGTAAAAAAGATGTGGAGACTCTAGAAAGAGTGCAGAGAAGAGCAAGGAAGAGGATTAGGAGGCTAAAACATATGAAGAACATGGTTCCAGGAACTGGGTGTGTCTAGTTTAATGAAAAGAAGGACCAAGGGAGACATGATAGCAGTCTTCCAATATCTCAGGGGCTGCCCCAAAGAAGAGGCAGTCAAGCTCTTCTCCAAAGCACCTGAGGGCAGGACAAGAAGCAATGGGTGGAAACTCATCAAGGAGAGAAGCAACCTAGAACTAAGGAGAAATTTCCTGACAGTGAGGACAATTAACCAGTGGAACAACTTGCCTCAAGAAGTTATCAATTCTCCAACACTGGAAGTTTTTAAGAAGAGGTTGGATAAACCATTTGTCTGAAGTGGTGTAGGGTTTCCTGCCTCAGCAGGGGGTTGGACTAGAAGACCTCCAAGGTCTCTTCCAACTCTGTTATTCTGCTGTTCTGTTAAGTATCATAATGCAATTGTGTACATGGGTGGCTTTTTCCTAAGGAGCAAGGCCAGCTGTCTTAAGAGGAGAGGAGAGGAGAGGAGAGGAGAGGAGAGGAAGAGAAGAGAAGAGAAGAGAAGAGAAGAGAAGAGAAGAGAAGAGAAGAGAAGAGAAGAGAAGAGAAGAGAAGAGAAGAGAAGAATAAGTAGAAGGGAAGGGAAGAGAGGAGAAGAGAAGAGAGGAGAAGAGTACAGAGCAGAGTAGAGTAAAGAGAAGATAATAGAGTAGAGTAGAGTAGAAGAGAAGAGAATAAGTAGGGGAGGGGAGGGGAGAAGAGAATAGGAATAGGAATAGGAATAGAAAAATAGAATAAAATGCAGAATAGAATAGAATAGAGAATAGAATAGAAATTAGAATAGAATAGAATAGAATAGAATAGAAAATTAGAATAGAATAGAATAAATAGAATAGAATAGAATAGAATAGAATAGAATAGAATAGAATAGAAAATTAGAATAGAATAGAATAGAATAGAATAGAAAATTAGAATAGAATAGAATAGAATAGAATAGAATAGAATAGAATAGAATAGAATAGAATAGAATAGAATAATAAGTAGAAGGGAAGGGAAGAGAGGAGAAGAGTACAGAGCAGAGTAGAGTAAAGAGAAAATAATAGAGTAGAGTAGAGTAGAAGGGGAGGGGAGAAGAGAAGAGAAGAATAGGAATAGAAAAATAGAATAAAATGCAGAATAGAATAGAATAGAATAGAGAATAGAATAGAATAGAATAGAATAGAATAGAATAGGTAGAATGGAATACAATAGAATAGTTTTATTGTCACTTTGAATGTACAGTACACTAATTGGCAGAGATTAAAAATGAAATTTCGTTGCTCTCAAAGGATCACCACCTCCCAATTTTACACTACATAAACATGACAGGATAAATAAATAACAATAAATACAAAATGATGTATATACCCACATGTATTCTATGACCAAGACATACAACACACAGTCTAGTTAAGTCCAGTTTATTCGCAGGATCTTCGCCGTAGATCGCCCGGCTTCCCAAGCTTTCACATTTCCATACAATTGCGGGGTTTTTTTTTCCCCCACAATCAACGCTCCCCCCCCCCCGCCCCCACCTCCGCCCGCCCAAATGCCATGTCTGGGAACGGGAGACAAAGAGCTGTCACGTCGCCCTGCTGTCGTACAAGCAGATGAATGTCGTTTCATTGTTTGGCCCTCGCAAAGCCCAACTGGATGTTCGAGGACGATTACGAGCACAAAGGACGTCAGCTTCCCTGCCCATTGGGAGGCTTCACCGTGCCACGTTCCACGTTCGGTGTGCTCGGTTTCCAAAAAAAACGGTGGAGGTGGCAGAGAGAGCTGCGGCGGTTACGCCAAGGAGAACCGAGGCCAGATCCTTGGCTGGCGGGGTAGCCAGTGGCTTCATCTGCCATCAGGGTACGTCGGCCTACGGGATGCTCCTTTGGCGTCAGGTTACACGGGGAAGCTTTCGCACTCGGCTCCCGCAGGCTCAGGGAGAGTTGACGATTTGGAGCAGGGCAAAGTCGCTCTCCGAGAACACGGCCAATTTGCGAATTAGCCAACTTTGGTGGCTTTGAATGCCCGTTTGGTCTAGTGGTAAAGGCACCAGGCTAGAAACAGGGAGACGGTGAGTTCTAGTCCTGCCTTAGGCATGAAAGCTGGCTGGGTGACTTTGAGCCAATCACCAGGAGACTGTGAGTTCTAGTTCCTCTATAGGCATGAAAGCTGGTTGGGTGACTTTGGGCTAATCATCAGGAGACGGTGAATTCTAGTTCCACTTTAGGCATGAAAGCCAACTGGGTGACTTTGGGCTAATCACCAGGAGACAGTGAGTTCTAGTCCTGCCTTAGCCATAAAAGCCAACTGGGTGACTTTGGGCCAATCACCAGGAGACGGTGAATTCTAGTTTCACTTTAGGCCTGAAAGCTGCCTGGGTGACTTTGGGCCAATAACCAGGTGACGGTGAGTTCTAGTCCCACCTTAGGCATGAATGCTGGCTGGGTGACTTTGGGTGACTTTCAGCTAAAACAGCTGAGTGGACTCCACTATGCTTGGAGACTCCACTTTATGCATCGTTTGACACCTCCTCCTTTTCGGCAGGCATCTGATCAACTCGGTGAAGATCGGGCGGGGATATTTCCATAGTCTTCGCCAAGAATCCATCAAGAGGAGGAACGTATCCAGCCTGGAAGAACGGAGGGAGGAACAGAGGAGAAGGACGGAGTTTCAGCCCCCTCGCTACCCATCCTCATCCTCGGAGGAAGACTCCGAATCCGAACCCGAGTAAGTGCCCTCAACCTCCCTCCTGCTGCATTGACCGATGACCTCTCTTCCCCCTAGTAGCTGCTTTGGGTTTTGACCTCAGCTTCCTCTTACCACCTTGACTGTGGACATCAGGAGTTGAAGTTCTCCACACCGAGCTCAAATCCTGCTGTGGGTGGTTGGGCCAGGTCTAATGTTACATTCAGACTGGCTGGGGGAATTCTGGGAGTTGAAGTCTACGCTCCTTAAAATAGCCAAGGTTGAGAAACAGTGCTGGCTGGGGGAATTCTGGGAGTTGAAGTCCACAAGTCTTAAAAGTCGCCAAGGTTAAGAAACACCTGGCTGGGGAATATGAGCCAGCCGTGTGCAGCGGCAGCCAAAAAAGCCAACGCAATCCTAAACTGCATTAACATAGGGATACGATCAAGATCAAGGGAGGTACTAATACCACTCTATAAAGCCTTAGTAAGACCACACCTAGAGTACTGCATCCAGTTTTGATCATCACACTATAAAAAAGATTTTGAGACTCTAGAAAGAGTGCAGAGAAGAGCAACCAGGATGATTGATTGATTTATTTATTTATTTATTTATTTATTTATTTATTTATTTATTTATTTATTTATTTATTATATTTCTATACCGCCTTTCTCCCGTAGGACTCAAGGCGGTGCACAGTCAAGAAAAATACAGATACACAAACATCGTAAAATTGCTAATTAAAATTATTATTATAGCATAGTTTGGCCCAATTAAATAGAACCTAAAATTAGATAACATTTTAAAAACATTCACATGTTCCTATGTTTAGCCCCGCTTGTTGGAACATCAGGGTCTTGAGGGCACGGCGGAAAGCACGGAGATCAGGGATATTTCGTATCTCGGGGGGCAGTTCATGATGAGGGGACCGGAGGCTAAAACCTACGATGAACGGTTGCAGGAACTGGGCATGGCTAGTCTAGTGAAGAGAAGGACCAGGGGAGACATGAGAGCAGTCTTCCAATATTTGAGGGGCTGCCCCAGAGAGGAGGAAGGGGATCAAGCTATTCTCCAAAGCACCCGAAGGCCAGACAAGGAATAATGGATGGAAACCAAGGAGAGATTCAACCTAGAAATAAGGAGAATTTTTCTGACAGTGAGAACCATCAACCCATGGAGCAGAAGTTGCCTTCAGAAGTTGTGGGAGCTTCATCACTGGAGGCTTTCAAGAAGAGATTGGACTGCCATTTTTCAGAAATGGTGGAGGGTCTCCTGCTTAGGCAGGGGGTTGGACTAGATGACCTATAAGGGTCCCTTCCAACTCTGTTAATCTGAGCTGTTTCCTCCTAAGTCCCTTTGCTCCGAAAGATTGCAAAGGGCCTCCGGCTGTCAGGAGATCGTCCCAGCTCTTGCCCAAAAAGGACGTTTCTAGCTGCCAGGGACTGAAAAATGCCAACACGGATTCGTGAGGACAACCAGCCACATTATTTTGCGGTCCTGGCAGGCGGGGTCATCTTTACTGGCGGGGGGTGAGGGGGTGTCAGGCGGCCCTTTAATGAAGATGGACTTCTGAGTGGGCAGAAATTGGGTGGCTGGCGGCTGGCGAGAAACACCCCCACACAAACACGTCCCTTTTTTACTGATGTACGTTGGTGTCTCTCTCTCTCTCTCTCTCTCTTTCTCTCCCCCTCCCTCCCTTTCCCTTCCTCTCTCCCTCCCTCCTCCTCTCTCTCTTTCTCCCTCCATCTCTCCCTCCCTCCCTTCCTCCCTCCCCCTCTTCTCTCTTTCTCCCTCTCCCTTCCCTCCCTCCTTTCTCCCTCCCTCCTCTCTCTTTCTCTCCCGCTCCCTCCCTTTCCCTTTCTCTCTCCCTCCCTCTGCCTCCTCTCTCTTTCTCCCTCTATCTCTCCCTCCCTCTCCCCTCCTCTCTCTCCCTCCCTCCCTCCCTCCCCCTCTTCTCTCTTTCTCCCTCTCCCTTCCCTCCCTCTCTCTCCCTCCCCCTCTCTCTCCCTCTTCTCTCTCTTTCTCTCCTCCTGCCTCCCTTTCTCTCTCCCTTCCTCTCTCCCTCCCTCCCCCTCCTCTTCCTCCCTCCATCTCTCTCTCCCTCTCTCTCTCCCTCTTCTCTCTCTTTCTCTCCTCCTGTCTCCCTTTCTCTCCCCCTTCCCTCCCTCCCACCCTCCCTCCCCCTCCTCTCCCTCTCTTCCTCCCCTCTCTTCTCTCTCTCTCCCTCCCTCCTTCTCTCTCTCTCTCTCTCCCTCCCTTTCCCTCCCTCTCTCCCTCTCTCTTTATCTCTCTTTGTTCCTCTCTCTCTCTCCAGGTTCTTTTTAACAGGAGGCTTCTTGGTGAGCGAGACAGAAAAGAAGAAGAAGAAGAAAATGGCTCGGCCTTTCACCCCCATCCATAATGGCTTGCTTTCAGAAAAGCATCCGGAAGCGCATTTGTAGGTTCAGCCACTCGTCTTGGGGGTTTTTTGGTCTCTAATTCTGTCTCACAAAGGGGGTAAAAATCTGTAATGGGCCCCTGTTTGTTTTAAAAAGAGAAAAGGGAGGGAGGGAGAAGAAGGAAAGAGGGAGGGAGGCAGAGCAAGAGAGGGAGGGGGAGAGAAATGGAGAGAGGGAGGGAGATAGAGATGATGAGAGAAGGAGGGAAAGGGAAAGGGAGATGGAGGGAGAGAGGGAAGGAGGGAGGGAGAGGAAGGAGAGAGGAAGAGAGGGAAGGAGAAGGAGGGAAAGGGAAAGAGGGAGAGAGGGAAGGAGGGAGGGAAGGAAAGGGAGGGAGAGAGGGAAGGAGGGAGGGAGAGGAAGGAGAGGAGAGGGAAAGGGAGAAGGAGGGAGGGAGAAAGAGATGGAGAAAGGAGGAAAAGGGAAAGAGAGACAGAGGGAGAGAGAGGGAAGGAGGGAGGAAGAAAGGGAGAGAGGAAGAGAGGGAAAGGGAAAAGGAGGGAAAGGGAAAGAGAGAGCGAGGGGGAGAGAGGTTTTGGATCCAGCTTTCTCGTTTGCTCCAATTCGGCCTTCAATTATGCCAAAGTCCCCAATTATTATCTCCTAGGAACTTGTAAAAATCCACGTTCACAAATCCTTCCTCGAAATGGTAACTTTTCCCGTCATTTCAGTTTCAAGGAAAACTGCTATAAAGATGCCAAGTTTGTCCAGTTGATCCCGGGATCCTGAAGCCAAAACTCTGGGGGGGGGGCCCTAGCCCGTGTTTCTCAGCAGCTAAGACCCCCCCCCCCAACTCCTTTTTCAAAACTTCTTCCCCTTAGCTGGATTCATTGGGGCAGAGGACAAGGCAGGTACCCTCTCCCCCCCATTGCTTAGAAATCTCTCCGGCAAGGGACGGGAAAGGATGATAGCAAATTAGCCAATTCCGGAGAGAAATTCAGCTGTAAAATGGATGTCAGCAGAACTTCTGGTCTGCATCTCTGAGCATTTCCCTTGGTCAGGAGAGCCTCAAGTCTTCCTGCATGTTCCTTCCATGCCCCTTCCCTGTTTCCCCCCCTCCCCCCTGCTGTCAATCAGTCCGCCTGCCTTTCTCTGTCTCAACAGCGACTCCATCTTCCGTCAGCTCTGCGCCCTCAACTGGCTCCTGGAAGCTTTGACGCTGGAGCCAAGCAGTAGCATGAAGCCATTGATCTCCTGCTGGAACCCCAAGTAGGTCTCGGGAGCCGGGAGCAAATTAAAAGCCTAGAAAAGTTGCAAAGAAGAGCAGCTAAGACGATTAAGGGGCGTGTGAAGGAGGGTTGTAGGAATTAAAGAGAAAAGTTCCCCTCGCGCATATATGCTAGTCGTTCCCGACTCTAGGGGGCGGTGCTCATTTCCGTTTCAAAGCTGAAGAGCCACGCTGTCCGAAGACGTCTCCGTGGTCATGTGGCCGGCATGACTCAACGCCAAAGGCGCACGGAACGCTGTTTCCTTCCCACCAAAGGTGGTCCCTATTTTCCTACTTGCATTTTTTACCTGCTTTCGAACTGCTAGGTTGGCAGAAGCTGGGACAAGGAACGTGAGCTCACCCCATTACACGGCACTAGGGATTCGAACTGCTGAACTGCCGACCTTTCAATCGACAAGCTCAGCGTCTTAGCCACTGAGCCCCCATGTCCCACTTGTAGGAATTGGGTACAGCCAATTCATGATCCACTGGAAGGGAAATAGTCTGTTCGGAAAAGCCTTGGAGTCCGAGGGGACGGTCACTTAAAACGCGAGCTAATCGTGCGCGGCGGCAGCCCAAAAAGCTAATACGATCCTGGGTTGTATAAACAGAGGCATAGAATCAAAATCACGTGAAGTATTAGTACCGCTTTATAAAACCTTACTAAGGACACGCCTGGAATGCTGCATCCAGCTTTGGTCCCCAGATTACAAAAAGGAGATTGAGACTTTGCAAAAAGTGCGAAGAAGAGCAACTAAGATGATTAAAGGCCTGGAGATTAAAGCATTTTTTTTTTAAATTTGATTTATATGCCGCCCTTCTCCGGAGACTCAGGGCGGCTTACAATGCGTTAAGCAATAGCCTTCATCCTTTTGTATATTTATACAAAGTCAGCTTATTGCCCCCACAAACTGGGTCCTCATTTTACCTACCTTAGAAAGGATGGAAGGCTGAGTCAACCTTGAGCCTTGAGCCTGGTGAGATTCGAACCTGCAGTAATTGCAGGCAGCTGTTCTTAATAACAGGGTGCTTTAGACCACTGTACTATCAACTACCCATTATAAATAATGGGTTTGGTTAGTCCAGAGAAAAGAAGGACTAGGGGTGACATGACAGTAAGATTCCAGTATTTGAAGGGCTGCCCCAAAGAAGAGGGGGCTCAAATTATTTTCTAAAGCACCGGAAGGCAGGATAAGAAACAATGGACGGAAACTATTCAAGGAGAGTAGAATTAACTGGAATTAACTGCTCCTCTTTTTGTGTGACATTGGATGGTAGCTGTTGCTGTTGTCCCTGAGGTGTTTTTTTTCCAAAAGGCAACTGGATTTTCTTGGTTTTTCCTCAAAGACATTTGTTGTGGCCCGTCAGCGGCCTGTGCAGCTAGTAGCTGATTCCGACAGCGAGGAGGCTGGTGTGATGCTGCGCCAGCAGCCTGTGCAGCTGGCACTCGAGTCGGACAGTGAGGAGGCTGGAGAAGATGTGGTGCCAGAGGCGGGGATTCAGCCAGGGCCTTCAGAACCTCCAGAAGCTCCCATAAGTGAAGAGCAAAGAAGAGGAGGAGCCTCTTCTCGATGCACGGGCGCGCAGAGCTGCCAAAAGGCAGGAGTGGCTCCTCAGGAGGAGGTCTCCTCGAGAGTAAGGCTTGGGGCTAATTGGCCACTCCTTTAGCCTATTTAAGGAAGGACGACGACAGGCAATTTGCAGGGAACAACTTCGTTCACTCTCCTTTGCGTCTTGATCTTAGTTCCCTGCAAATTGCTTCTGGGCTTTCTGCTAACCATAGTAAGGTTACGATTATTTATTCTTTGGATTCTTGTAGGCTGTTAAGAAAGTTAATTAACAGCCTTTGTCTGAAAAAAAGACTGATTTAATTTACTAAACTAAGGTTTGCACAGACTTTGTGTGTGCTGCGTTCTTTGGGGTCTGTAACTGGGGCAGAACAACATTTTGCTTCTCATCCAAGAAGCTCCTTCAGTTCTGAAGAAGAACTGGACTGAGAACCGAAGAAGCTTCTTGGATGAGAAGCGAAACGTCTTCAAGGAAAACCAAAGAAAGTCCAGTTGCCTTTTGAAAAAAACACCTCTGGGGACAACCGGGACCTGCTTGACTGAACAATCTCCATGAGATATTGGAAAGCCGATGAAATTCCATCTTTCTCAGGGACTACGGTGGCGGGAAAAGTTGCATGAAAACGATCAATAAAGAGAAGGCAGTGAAGAACCGGTGGGAGCATTTCCTTCAGCACGCAAAGGTAGATTTCCCTGGATGGGGAACTGCTTCTATCAAAAGGCTAATTTTTCTTGGGTGGGAGGATGGCTGATGCCTTACTTTGGTCCCTGCAGCTTTTTTGCAAATCCGGGTTATAGGGGTAGAATAATAGAATAATAATAATACTCTGTTTCTTCTTCTGGAAGCAAAAACACTCGATTTTTAAAAACAGCTAATAATAACATTTTTAAGCATGGAATTCCACCCCGAATCACATTCTAGCATCCGTTGTTACATTTGAGTCAAAAAAATTTTTTTGTTCCTGGGCAGCGTTTTTTCTGACCGCGGCATCACGCGTTTTCTTCTTCTGGGAGCAAAAACACTCGATTTTTAAAAACAGCTAATAATAACATTGTGTGTGGCCAGCTCAACATCATTCCTGTCGGGGGCGCCTATGGTGGCCCAAGCACTCTGCCAGCAAAAATTGGCTCCCGAGCTCCGTTTCCGGCTGCCAAGGCCTCCTGCAACCCTCTGCCAGTGAAAACAGAGCTCGGGAGGGCTGCACATGGCAGAGGGTTTCAGCCAGAAACATGGCAGAGGGTTTCAGCCAGCCCATCTTCACTGGCAGAAGCACTGCAGGCCGATCCTTCGCTGTTTCCAGGGCAGCCCCGCGGGCCAGATCTAAGTACCGCGGGGGACGTATCTGGCCCCCGGGCCTTGAGATTGTCACTCCTGGAATAGAAGAATGGCCATTTCAACTGCACCTAATCAGAATTTCCGTGTAAAGTTGGTAAAGCACACATAGCAACAAATGCTTGCGAGCTTCACAGTGCTTTACAACTCTCTCTAAGAGGTTTAGAAGGCCAGGCACAAAATTTTTACCGGCTTTGGTTCTCCACGAATCCTCCTCGAGAGCGGCTAACAAAGAAGGCAACACCAGCTTGACTCCGTGGGCGCTTAAGTTGCTCATCACAGCTTTGGCACAATCATCTGCAGCCTTGTGCAAAAAAAAATAAAAAAAAATGGGGTGGGAGGGAATCAAAATCTAACAGTAAGCTAAGAGGAAACAACAGCCTAATGAAGGAGACACCAAGACCATTTCCACTGTCAGAGAGCAAACCCCACTCCCTTCCAGCACTGATGATGTAACCTAGTTGGGTCATGAAATGTTTGCAAGAAAGCCACCAAACTCAGAGAGCACCAAGGACCCCACAAATCAAAACCTCAAGCTTCAATGGCCAACACAAAGCAGAACCTATTCTTGGTGGTGCCTTGGGGGTGCAGCGGACTAAAGTGCTGTTATGTAGCATTTAGCTGCCAGCTGCCTGCAATTCGTGCGAGTTCAAATCTCACCAGGCTCAAGGTTGACTCAGCCTTTCATCCTTCCGAGGTAGGTAAATTGAGGACCCGGATTGTGGGGGCAATAAGCTGACTTTGTATAAAAAAGAACACCGCTTTGGGGGGGGTGGGGGCGAAAGCCCTACTAAACAGGTATATACAAAAGTATGAAGGCTATTGCTTAACGCATTGTAAGCCGCCCTGAGTCTTTGGAGGAGGGCGGCATATAAATTGAACTAATAAATAAATAAATAAATAAATTCAAACTATGTGGAATTATGCATCACATCCAGCCAGGCGTTATTTTAAACACTGTTTGTTGGATAAACTACAATGGCTTGGGGTTCACACTTCGTGTTACAAGCACAGCCGATACGCTGCTGTGGTGAGATTCTCAGGGGGCATTTAGTCAACAACGAACTTGTGCAAAGGCTTCGCGATAGGAATGCCATCTGTGATAGCATGCACACAGATAAGCATGTAACATGCTAGTCTTTGGCTGACCTGCGGAACGAGCCACATGGTTTCACATACGGTTTATGAAACCACAATGGCTGGATTTACTCAACCTGGTGAACTCCCAAGTCCATCAAAGCACCCGATCATCATCTTCTTTTAACGACCCCATAATCCCATGCGAGATAAAGAGTCAGAGCTGAGTGTTTACTGGCCGGATGCCTTTCCTGTCGCCAGTGCGGAGTTTTGTTCAGCAGATATATTCTCAACATGCCCAGAAAGAGAAATATCTGCCTCTACCTAGGATCGAACTCACAGCCTCCTGATTGTGAGGCAAGAGCTCCACCTCTAGGCCACTGCACCACTCTCTCTCTCTGTGTGTCTGTGTGTGTATCCTTTTAATCCCTTGTGGGGTGGAGTCCAGGCAACTGAACGGAGCTAGCAGAGTGTTTAATGGCCGGATACCCTTCCTGTTGCCAGTATGGAGTTTTGTTCAGCAGATATATTCTCAACATGCCCAGAAAGCAGGGTGGATTTGATTTCAATCGAGTTGATTTAAATCACAATTTCAATCATGATTTAAATCATGAGTAAAAAGGCTTGATTTAAATCAACTCGATTTAAATCCTAATTTTGAAAGAGCAACTGTCATCTCTGCTACTCCTTTGACCCACTGTTGACTCACCGATAGTCCCAGTGTTGCAGAATATACAGCCTCCTGCTACGTAACTGAGCTCCATTTCATGCGGAATAAACTAAATTATTTATGTATCTTAAATAGAAAACTATCTTACGATAGATTTTTACCCCAAAAGCTTTTTATTAAAATAAGTGCGATAAAAATAAAAAAAAATCCGATTTAAATAAAAAAAAATCTGATTTTTTCAATTTTTTAAAAAAAAATCATTGATTTTTATCCACCCTGCCAGAAAGAGAAATATCTGCCTCTGCCTAGGCTCGAACTCACAGCCTCCTGATTGTGAGGCAAGAGCTCCACCTCTGGGCCACCGCACCACTCCTCCCATCAAAGCACCCGATGACCTACCAGAACCTCTGAAGCCAACCAGAATATGGGCAGAACAAGTCAAGGTTCTGCAGAACCCAAACTCTCTCTACTTCTCCGGGAACTGCCAGCCGAGGATGACTTACCTCCCGGACATACTGATTGCCGTCTCCGAAACAGAGCAGTAAATGTGGCAGTACATGAACCACATAGGGCTCAAAGAGCTTCCCCAGCATGGTGCAGAGCATCTCAAAGGCGAACAAAGCCCCTGGGATAAAAGAGAATAGAAACAGCTGCCTAAATATTTACCGACCAAGAAATAAAGGGAGACTAGTTGTTAGGAAATGATTTTACCTAACTTGTTGGGTTGGCAATCTATAAACCCTCAATATAGCTTTAAGACGGCTGTACAGCTGTATTGCATCATACTGTGTCCTGAATAAAGTATAAAGTATTCCATTTATTGAGTACGACAGATCTGGCCCCGACTTCGTCGTAGCCGATACTAACCCTCTGACCCCCAAACCCTTCCCTTTCCGTTCCCCAATTCTCATCTTCTCATTGGCCATCTTCCAAGTCAGTCTTCCCAGCTTCTGACCTCACCCCACAGGAATGTTCCCCCCTCCCATCCCATCTCCTAGGGGATATTATCTACAGAGAAAATAAGTAGGTGAAAAGTCAAACCTTGTCTTTTTATGGCAGCATCAGAATGCTGACATCTAGTTTGTTTCCCTTTACTGACTCTTTGCTTATCTCTTTGATATCTTTGCTGTTTTGCTGGGTTTGCTACTGTTTGCAACTGATTATTGTCTATGACTATGACAACTGGTAAGAAGACTTTGTTATTGGATTATCCCTGGACTATTGTTTGATATCTACTGCTTTATACGTGTATGACCTGGACTGTTTATTGGACTGTGCCTTATTACTATTTCCTGAAAGTAAACACAACTCAGTGTATCTGTGTGTTGGCTGTGTTATTTCCTCTCAATCGCTTTTCATGTGCACACCCTTGCTACTCAAGGGTTGCTCTGCGAATTCTTCAACATTGGTTATGGGCCCAGGATACTGAGAATTAGTGTGAATACACAGTACCATATTCAGACAGCTGTTTTTGTGGTTTATTGTCCAAGTGAAGATGGCACAAGAACAGTCAACCAATAATGCATTGGATGGCTGTGAAAGTTGGACCACAAGGAAGGCTGAGAAGGCCAAAGAATGGAGGCCTTTGAACTCTGGTGCTGGAGAAGACTCCTGCGAGTCCCTTGGACTGCAAGGCGATCCAACCGGTCAGTCCTAGAGAAGATCAACCCTGATTGCTCTTTAGAAGGCCAGATCCTGAAGGAGAAACTCAAATACTTTGGCCACCTAATGAGAAGGAAGGACTCCCTGGAGAAGAGCCTAATGCTGGAAACGACTGAGGGCAAAAGAAGAAGAAGGGGACGGTGGAGAACGAGGTGGCTGGATGGAGTCACTGAAGCAGTAGGCGTGAGCTTAAATGGACTACAGAGGATGGTGGTGGACAGAAAGGCCTGGAAGAACGTTGTCCATGGGGTCACGATGGGTCGGACACAACTTTGCAACTAACAACAGCAACAGGGGGTTAGACTAGAAGACCTCTGAGGTCTCTTCCAGCCCTAGGATTCTATGTCTTACCAGAACGAAGCAATTTAGGGCCTAAATCTGGAAGATCAAAAGTCCTCAAGAAGTTGAGAGGGGAAGAATGAGGATTCTTCGACTCACCTTCCCGCCGCCGGAAATTCTTCTTGTCCTGGATTGCATCGGTCAGCTTGGCCATCATTTCCTGCTGCTTCAGGGAAAGGATGCCCAGCCCTTTCACTAGGCCCGCCAGCCCGTAAGCAGCTCCTTTTCGCTCCGCGTACTTATCGGATTCCAGCAAAAGTTGCAGCAGCTTCTGGATCATGCTGCCAGCGTCTTCTTTGATGGCCGGCACGAGAGGCGGTAAGCAGCTGGCCACCGACTCCTGAACCTGCAAAAGACCCCCCAAGCAGATCGTTCTAGGTGGGCGGCTAAATGGCTGCTTAGAGTTCTGACCTAGGCGTTGACCCAAACCACGAAGCAGACTCCTTGTCCCGACAAAAAAACCCTTTTTATTAAGTGACTGTGAATTCCTCTCATTCACATCCAGCAAAGTCTTTCCAGGGAGAATTTACAGTCACGGACCTTATCGGGCTTGGAGAGCTGCCAGGCCGATATCTTCAAAACTTGGCAAGGAGTCACGATCCAATTAAGCGAATTAATTGCCTCCTGCAAACTCCACTCCCCTTTCGCTCCTCTTTTATTCCCTCTGGGAGAAGCCCTTCACTGTCCACCTGTGGCTTTACTCCTGAGTCGACCCTTGTTCTTTAGCTGTTTCCTTCGTCTGGTAACTCTGTGCATGCACACACTGGGAACAGGCTCCAGCTGTTCATCTGCGTCACTGATGTCTGATTCTGAAGGCAGCTGATAACTGCCAGAGGGCCCTGGCCTCATCTCTTTGAATTGAGGACCCGGTTTGTGGAGGCAATAAGCTGACTTTGTATAAAATATACAAAAGTATGAAGGCTATTGCTTAACGCATTGTAAGCCGCCCTGAGTCTCCGGAGAAGGGCGGCATATAAAAATAAATAAATAAATCTAATTCAGATGGTACCATGTTTAGGTGAATGGTGCTTTTACAATGTAATATTTCTCCAAGAGAAAGAAAGAAAGAAAGAGAGAGAGAGAGAGAGAGAGAGAGAGAGAGAGAGAAAGAAAGAAGAAAGAAAGAAGAAAGAAAGAAAGAAAGAAAGAAAGAAAGAAAGAAGAAGGAAGGAAGGAAGGAAGGAAGGAAGGAAGGAAGGAAGGAAGGAAGGAAGGAAGGAAGGAAGTTGTTAGAAAAGGAGGAAACACTTGTGAGTTCCTAAGCCACGTAGCTCCCTTTCATTGTGTTAGTAGGTGGTTCTAGAGTCAGGATGCTCACATCTCTCGGGAAACATCTCCAAGCCAAGGAGGGCTCACCTGTTGGGATGGCGTCGAGAGCGCTGCGATCAGCTTGGCCACGATGGGTTTCACTTTCGGATCGCTTTTGTCCAAATGTTTGGCCAGCGACCCCATGAGAATGACCACGCTCTGCCGGACGGCATCGTAGCTGGCATCGTTGGGGGCATTCTTAAGGAACTCCTCAAAGACTGGCAGCAAGGAGTTGACACTCTCCTGAAAAAAACAGGAGCCAGAGGAAGTGGGTGACTATGGAAAATGGCTGAAAAACCTAACTTTGGACTCCCAAGTCATTCATTACCAAACTAGGTAACGTCACCAGTGCATCAGGAAGGCAACGTCAGCAAGAAAAAAGTCAGATTATTCATGAACTGGCAGAGACATGGTAACAAGGTCAGCTAATGAATAGGCATAGCAACTAAGTCAGCCAATTGGGAGCTGAGACAGACTGGAGCCAGGGCGTGTCTTAGTCTGCAGCTTCTGAGTCTGTGCAGAGAATTGAAACTGAAACTAAGCAGTCTGTGCATGCTGTCTACTCTGCTGAAATGAAGCTAACTGTTCTCTCCTGCCTTGTGCTCTGCCTGTAAATTCTTACCACGTTGGAAGAACCAACTATTGGTATTGTAAATACTTCATCTGTTATTATGTATATAAAGAAGTGAATGAATACAGCTGAATCAGTTATCTGTGTGCGCTTCTGGATTTGATTTTGCAAGAAACTCTGATAGAACACCACGCTCAGAGAGCACCAAGGACCCCATCATTGGATTTAATCGAACAAAAGATCCACTTGTCCATTTTGGCTGCTTCTCTGAGAAAGCTCCCAAACATTTCACTCAAATGTTAAAATTTATTTTTATCGACAAAAGAAATACAGGGAGAACTAGTATAGATCTATTTCAAGCTATTTGGCTCTCGTCAGCTAGCCCTATCCTTCTGGGATTCGAACCCAGACTGCTTGCATATTAGGTAGATGTATTAACCTCTAAGCCACGGGCTCTCCTGGCTTTTGTTGGCTACACCCAAATGTTAATGGTTCCCTGATGGGAACCTCCCTGCACCGTCAAACAGTTCCTGAGCTCAACAGACAGGATTTTGGACGAAGGACAACCTACCTTGCCATGGGTATTAAGGGCTGAGAGGGCAGCGTCCAGCATGCACTTTCGAACTTCGGGGTGACGATCGTTGAGGGCATCGGGGACAAAGAACTCAAAAAGAGGCTTCACCTGGCAGCTTTCCAGGTGCTGAGAAAGCTTGTTCAAGGCCAAAGCGATGCCGCACCTGAAGAGAGAATTTCATTCAAGTTCATATCATCATATCATCATCAACAGTTGTTGACAAGAGATGTGGTGGTACAGTGGTTAGAAGGCGGGATTGCAGGCTGACTCTGCCCATTGACAGCAGTTCGATCCTGACCGGCTCAAGGTTGACTCAGACCTTCCATCCTTCCCATGTTGGTAAAATGAGGACCCCGATGGTTGGGGGCAAGAGGCTGACTCTGTAAATCGCTTAGAGAAGGCTGTATGAAGCAGTGTATAAGTCTAAGCGCTGGTGCGGTGGTTAGAGTGCAGTACTGCAGGCTACTTCTGCTGACTGCTGGCTGCAGTTCAGTAGATCGAATCTCACCGGCTCAAGGTAGACTCAGCCTTCCATCCTTCCGAGGTGGGTAAAATGAGGACCCAGATTGTTGGAGGGCAAGAGGCTGGCTCTGTAAACCGCTTAGAGAGGGCTGTAAAAACACTATGAAGTGGTATATAAATCTTAAGTGCTATTGCTATCTATCTATGTCTCTCTGTCTCTCGATCTATCTGAATGCATTATTGCAGACTAACTCTGCCCACTGCCAGGAGTAAAATGAGGACCCAGATTGTTGGGGGAGAGAGGCTGACTCTGTAAACCGCTTAGAGGGCTGTAAAGCACTGTAAAGCGGTATATAAGTCTAAGTGCTATTGCCCTTCCTTCCTTCCTTCTTCTTCTTTTTTTTTTTTGATTTATATGCCGCCCTTCTCCGGAGACTCAGGGCGGCTTACAATGCGTTAAGCAATAGCCTTCATCCTTTTGTATATTTTATACAAAGTCAGCTTATTGCCCCCACAATCTGGGTCCTCATTTCACCTACCTTTGAAAGGATGGAAGGCTGAGTCAACCTTGAGCCTGGTGAGATTCGAACTTACTTTAATTGCAGACAGCTGGTGTTAAATTACAGTGCCTTGTCTGCAGAGCTATCCAGGCCCTTCCCTTCCCTTCCCTCCCCTCCCTCCTGTGGTGGAACAGTGGTTAGAATGCAGGATTGCAGGCTAATTCTGCTCACTGCCAAGAATTCGATCCTGACCAGCTCAGGTTGACTCCGCCTTCTATCCTTCCGAGGTGGGTAAAAAGAGGACCCAGATTGTTGGGGGGCAAGAGGCTGACTCTGTAAACCACTTAGAGAGGGCTGTGAAGCGGCATATAAGTCTAAGTGCTTTTGCTATTTTTGCCAGTGTAGTGACATTCAATCATACAGAATTTTATTCTCCCTCAAAGCCCAACTAGTAGGCCCTTGGGTTGAATTAAAACCATCTGCCAACTTGCAAAGCTTTCAAGTTGCCATGAGCAGGAGGGAGGGAGAACTGAAGTGAATTCCATACATTCTTTCTGACCGCAATCAGAAGGAGGGTGTTAGGTTTCACAGCCAGCCAAAGTGGTTAATTGGAGAATGTGATTTATGACATGGCCAGAGAGGAGGGGAGAGACAGGGTCATAGGGGAACGTAAATCTACGGAGGATCAGTCCTAACTGCATCCCAGTATTGCCGGAATGTTGCTCCTAATAAATGATTATATTTCCTTTGAAGTTTGGATCATGGCTCATGAATTAATTAGGGCATCTTTCGGAAACTTGACACCATCTGGAGATGTTTATCCTTAAGTTTCTACTACCTTGCCTTGAAAAAAAAAAACTCTGAAGTTCACCATTTTGTGTGGAAAGGATGAGAAGGGTAAGTAGTCCTACCTGGCTTCCCACTGGTCAGGGGGAGACTCCAAGATCACCCGTCCCAAGGCATCCAAAACAGGCGGGGGTCTCTGGGGAAGGAGGAAAAGCATTGGATGACGATCCTTGTCCCACCACCGTGAGGTCAGTAAGCGTTTCAGATGCTGCATTTCTTCAGTGGGAGTGTGTTCTTAAGCGATTACTCTGTTCTTTACTGTTAGGAACTATCAAGAATACTCCCGCCAACACTGACAGGGCAAGCCTTGTATATAAACAGAGAACGTACCCCCATCCAGCACTGATGACGTTATATAGTTGGATGATGAAATGTCCAAACGAAAACTACTAAGCTCAGAGAGCACCAAGGATCTCACAATTGTTGTCTTCCTCCTCCCTTCCTTCCTTCCCTTCCCTTCCTTCCTCCTGCCTGCAAACCCCACTCCCTTCTAACACTGATGATGTTAGCTAGTTGGATAATGATCTGCCAGAAAACCATCCAGCTCAGAGAGCATCAAGGACCCACAATCATTGTCCTCCTCCCCTTCCTTCCTCCCTTCCCTTCCCTTCCCTTCCTTCCTCCTGTCTGCAAACCCCATTCCCTTCTGGCACTGATAATGTTAGCTAGCTGGGTAATGAAACATCTGCAAGAAAACCACCAAGCTCAGAGAGCATCAAGGACCCCACAGTCCTCCTCCTCTCTGCAAACCTTCCTAGCATTGATGATGTTACATAGTTGGGTAATGAAACGTCTAGCAAGGAAACCAAGCTCAGAGAGCACCAAGGGTCAATTCAGAGAGCTACAAATCTTCCATCGGTAACATATGGACTGATGGATCAACCAGGCACATGCTTCCTACTACCAGGGCTTACATAGAGCTTCTCTTGATAAATCTCCATCAGTTTGGCTATGACATCCTTTGTCTGGCTTCGATATTGTTCAACCCCCTTGGAAAGGGCTTCGGCTCCAGCCTGGCGCACCGCCTGCTCGTGGTGGATGACATCCTTGATGAGGATGGAGCAGATGTCTGGCTGCAACTCTAAACCCATCGATACCCACAGCCTAGAGAGAGAGAGAGAGGGAAAGTGGAGCATCGTCATCTTCCAGAAAGATCTTCTCGGGTGAAAAGACTGGAGTTGCTCGCTCGGTCTCTGCCCTTCCTCCCCATATAATGCCGGGAGCCACAAAACCCTTCCTGTGCCTGACTATTTCACTCCAAAACTAGCATATGTAGTCAAATTAAACGTTCTGTTTTCTTCTGAAACTTTTCTTTTCTGGGATTTATCCATGGTTGGCCTACCAGGGGTTGAAAAGCTCAATAAATCGTGTGCCGGTGTGTGTGTGTGTGTGTGTGTGTATGTGTGTGTCGCACATTGGCGATTGTGACGCACATTTTGAGCGACAGGGAGCCGCAGCAGAGGGGTGAAAGAGCCACATGCGGCTCCAGAGCCGCAGGTTGCTGACCCCCTGGCCTAGGATTATGAGGTTATGGTTTCCTCTTTCAAAGGACAGGCATGCCTACCTCTCTGCCAACATGCGGATTTCTTCTTCCCTGTCAAACTTCACCACCCAGAGCCGGCGCAAAAGGTTCATGCCGTTCTTCTCATCGCTGTCCGGAGTGGGCAAGACCATCTGGAGTTCCGTCAAACCCTGCGGGCAAAGAATTAAGACTGTTATGAGCAGAATTCTTCTGAATTGAAGCTGTATTTTCCACCCCCCCATACAGTTAGTCCTCGGCCTACGACTTTAGGGCAATCATTAGGAGATGGAGAGTTCTAGTCCCGCCTTTGGCACGAAAGCCAGACTGGGTGACTTTGGGCCAGTCCCTCTCCTCTCACCTCACAGGATTGTTGTTGGGGAGGGGGGGAGGAAATAAGAGGAGGAAGGTGAATATGTTTGCAGCCTTGAGTTACCGTATTTTTCGGAATATAAGACGCACCTTTTTCTCCCCTAAAAGGGGGTGAAAATTTAGGTGCGTCTTATACACCGAATGTAACCCCGCCCACCCACTGGCCCCCACCCTTCGGCCTCTGCCTCCCAGCAGTTTAACTCCTTGCAGCAAACAGCAACAAGAAACAGCTCGTTTCAGCTTCAGCACAGCCTGATTAGCACCAAGTTGATTGGATCGGCCTCCCGACACTCAACTGTTTTGCTCTCAGCTGTTTTGCGCAGGGCTCTGCTGCTTGCTGCAAGGAGGTAAATTGCTGGGAGCAGATTTTTTTTTTCCCTTGTGCTAATCAAGCGATGCTGAAAACGAAAGTAAAGCAGGCTGTTTGCTGTTTGCTGCAAGGAGGCAAAATTGCTGGGAGGCAGAGGCAGATTTCTTTTCCTTGTCTTCCTCACCAAAAAAGGTAGGTGCGTCTTATAGTCCGGTGCGTCTTATACGCCGAAAAATACGGTATTTGTAAAAAATTTGTAAAAATAATAAAGGCAGGGTACGAATGAAGGCGGCACCAGGTGAGTGGCAGGGTACGAATGAAGGCGGCACCAGGTGAGTGGCAGACAAAACATTCAGATCCTGTCCCCGAATGTCCCCTCAACTCCCAAGAGATTCCCACTGACCCGGAGAGCTGCATCTCGAACGTTCATGCAGGGTGACTGCAGAGCCTGAAGAAGGACATTTATCTCCTCTTGTTCCGCATAGGCGCAGCCATCTTCGCCGCCGCTACTGGCGCACAGGGCTGTTAGCGCCACCGAACCCAAAACCTGGCCAAGAATAAGAGCTTTAATCAGGTGAGGATGATCCAAGGGCATGGATGGATGAAGCAGGACTCTTCCTTGTCTTTTATTTTTAATGTCAATTGATCCATCTTCGCACATTCTAGTATTTTTCTAATTATATTTTCACCCGTGGGTAGGACTCTCTTTGAGGATTTGCATCTCCCCCCCTCTCACTTCTCTGATCAAAGGGGGGGGGGGTGACCCACTGCCCTGTACACGGGGTGATCCTGTCCCGATAACTTTAGTCAAGAGCAACAGCATGTCCGTACGAGGAAGTAACTCGGGACCGTTCTGGATGATGGCCGCAAAAAAACAGAGAGAGAAGAGTTTGGTTGCTATCGAACTGCAAAGGTAACTTAGTCCTCCGGCTTATGACCACAATCAAGCCCAACATTTCCGCCGCTAAACAAGAACTATTGTGACACAAGCTTTGTCCCATTTTACAACCTTGCTTGCTGTCGTTAAGTGAATTGCAGCACTTTGTCAAGTTAATCACACAGTTGTTAAGTGAATCCAGTTTCCTCTTTGACTTTTTTTGATTGTCAGAGGGTCGCAAAAGGGGACCACGTGATTTTCCCCCCAGGACGCCAAAATCGTCATAAGTCAGTTGCCAAGCAACTGATCACATGACCAAGGCGATGCTGCAACGGTCATAAGTGTGAAAAAATTGTCATTTTTTTTTCCTGTGCTGTTGTAACTTTGAATGGACACTAAACGAATGGTTGTAGGTTGAGGACTTTTAAAAAGAAACCTTTAGTTAAGTTGATTCAACGGAGGGTAGGGGTGGGGAGGAGGAAGAATCCCACTTTGAAAGCAACGTAATAAAATATTTTCGGAGATCAACACAAACGCCATGAATAGAGTGGGATTTTCAAATTCTCCAGAATAGTTTGGGAAAATGTGAGAAAGAAGGAAGAAAAATGTGAGAAGGAAGGACGAAAAATGTGGGAAAAGAGGAAGAAAAATGTGGGAAAGAAAGAAGAAAAATGTGAGAAAGAAGGAAGAAAAATGTGGGAAAGAGGAAGAAAAATGTGGGAAAGAAAGAAGAAAAATGTGAGAAAGGAGGAAGAAAAATCTGGGAAAAGAGGAAGAAAAATGTGAGAAAGAAAGAAGAAAAATGTGAGAAAGAAGGAAGAAAAATGTGGGAAAAGAGGAAGAAAAATGTGAGAAAGAAAGAAGAAAAATGTGAGAAAGAAGGAAGAAAAATGTGGGAAAAGAGGAAGAAAAATGTGAGAAAGAAAGAAGAAAAATGTGGGAAAAGAGGAAGAAAAATGTGGGAAAGAAAGAAGAAAAATGTGAGAAAGGAGGAAGAAAAATGTGAGAAAGAAAGAAGAAAAATGTTGAGAAAGGAGGAAGAAAAATGTGAGAAAGAAAGAAGAAAAATGTGAAAAAGGAGGAAGAAAAATGTGGGAAACAAGAAACAAAAATGTGAGAGAGGAGGAAGAAAACTATGAGAAAGGAGGAAGAAAAGAGGCAAAGAAAAATCAGAGTTAATGGAAATCCTCGATTTACAACCGTCCCTAATCCCAGAATTATGGCCGTTAAGTGGTGGGCGGGGGATTAAGAAAGTCACATGACCATGCCCAATTTTACGTCTCTTGGCGGTCGATCACTTGGAAAAGAATCAAAGGAGCTTCACCTCATCCACCAGCCAGTTCTCGTCATTCGTAGAGGACCGCAGCTGAGCGTGGACGGTGATGATCTGCAAAACCTTCACCATGAGCTCCTCCTTCTCTTCGCTGTCGTTGGGGGTTTCCAGTAGCACCATCTTCAGAAGAGGAAAGACTAAGGAAAAGGCCGGGGCCGATAATGGCATGGGACCTGTCAACAGAAGGGCGAGAAAACAAAGAAGGATGTAGACCAATCCCAAATATTTACAGGGAATCCTCGGCTTATGACATTCCCCCTCCCCCAATCATTTAATGACCCTGTAATCCAGTGTTTCTCAACCTTAGAAGCTTGAAGATGGGTGGACTTCAACTCCCAGAACCCCCCACCCAGCGCTGCTGGGTGAGAGCGGTTGGAGGGCCAGTCTCGCTGAATCTGATCGAACACTGGTAAGGTCGCATATTAAGGCCTACCTAGTGGCGATAGAGACGGCAAAGTCTAACTACTTTTCCGCCTCTATTGCGTCATCAGGGAATCGTCCGGCTGCCCTGTTTAGGGTGACCCGCGCCCTGCTCCATCCAGGAGTGCGGGAGGATCCCTTAGAAGGCAGGGCGGAGGATTTCGGACAATACCTGTATGACAAAATCGCCCAGATCCGGGGGGATTTGGACTCTGACTGGGTAGATCAGGGCAGGGTGACGAGGAATAGTCTTGAGAATGTTATCTGGGAGGAGTTTGATGCTGTGACTCCTGATGATGTGGACAGGATTTTGGGGAGACTTAGTGCGGCCACATGTTTACTGGACCCGTGTCCCTCCTGGTTGGTACTGGCTTCCCGGGAGGTTACACGAGGCTGGCTTCAGGGTGTTATCAACGCTTCGTTGAGTGAGGGTTACTTCCCCACCGCCTTGAAAGAGGCGGTGGTGAGGCCTCTCCTCAAGAAGCCGTCCCTGGATCCGGCAATATTGGCCAACTATCGTCCTGTCTCCAACCTTCGCTTTATGGCGAAGGTTGTTGAGAGTGTGGTCGCACGACAGTTTCCGCAATTCCTGGAGGAAACATCTTATCTAGATCCGTTCCAGTCGGGTTTCAGGTCTGGGCACAGCACAGAAACGGCATTGGTCGCGTTGGTTGATGATCTCTGGAGGGCTCGGGACAGGGGTTGTTCCTCTGTTCTGGTCCTGTTAGACCTCTCAGCGGCTTTTGATACCATCGACCATGGTATCATGCTGCACCGGCTGGAAGAGTTGGGGGTGGGAGGCACCGTGTTGCGGTGGTTCTCCTCCTTTCTCTCCGACCGGTCGCAGTTTGTGTTGGCAGGGGGGCAGAGGTCGACCTCGAGGCCTCTCATTTGTGGAGTGCCGCAGGGATCGGTCCTCTCGCCCCTTCTGTTCAACATTTATGTGAAGCCGCTGGGTGAGATCATCCGTGGCTTTGGGGTGAGATACCACCAGTACGCTGATGACACCCAGCTGTACATCTCCACCCCAGGCCACCCCAACGATGCCCTTGAAGTGATGTCCCAGTGCCTGGAGGCTGTACGGGTCTGGATGGGGAGGAACAGGCTCAGGCTCAACCCTTCCAAGACTGAGTGGCTGTGGCTCCCGGCATCCCGATATAGTCAGTTGACTCCATCACTGACTATTGGGGGCGAGTCATTGGCCCCCACAGAGAGGGCTCGCAATCTGGGAGTCCTCCTGGATATGCAGCTGTCCTTGGAGGAACATCTGACGGCTGTAACCAGGGGGACCTTTTGTCAGGTTCGCCTGATTCGCCAGTTGCGGCCCTTTCTTGATCGGGATTCCCTGTGCACAGTCACTCATGCCCTCGTCACCTCTCGCCTTGACTACTGCAACGCTCTCTACATGGGGCTCCCCTTGAGGAGCACCCGGAGGCTCCAGCTGGTCCAGAACGCAGCAGCGCGGGTAGTGACGGGAGCAGCATGGCGCTCCCATGTAACACCGCTCCTGCGCGAGCTGCACTGGCTCCCAGTTGTCTTCCGGGTGCGCTTCAAGGTGTTGGTTATCACCTTTAAAGCGCTCCATGGCATAGGGCCTAGCTATCTCCGAGACCGCCTGCTGCTACCGACGACCTCCCAGCGACCCGTGCGCTCCCACAGAGAGGGCCTCCTCGGGGTGCCATCAGCCAAACAATGCAGGCTGGTGACCCCCAGGGGGAGAGCCTTCTCTGTGGGGGCTCCCACCCTCTGGAATCAGTTGCCCCCCGGAGATAAGGAGAATCCAAGACCTCAGTGCCTTCCGTCGCGCCCTTAAAACCCATTTATTTAAACAAGCCGGGCTGGCTTAAGATGAAATTTTTAACTGTTTTTAAATGTTTTAAACGTTTTTAATTGGTAAATGAGTTTTAATTGGGCCAAATTTATATATCTTTTAATTGTTTTTAATATTTGTTCTGCATGTTTTTTTTAATCTGGCTGTACACCGCCCTGAGTCCTTAGGGAGAAGGGCGGTATAGAAATCCAATATAAAATAAAAAATAAAATAAATAAATAGGGGCCAGTTGCCAAGTTTGATCGTGTGATCGTGGGGATGCTGCAACGGTGGTGCGAACGACGGTCGTTAAGTCACTTTGTTCAGCGGCGTTGTCAGTTTTGAACGGTCGCTAAACGGAAGGTCGTTAAGCCGAGGAGTTCCGGCACAAGAATGGTTACACGTTGAGAAGGTCATCAAAAGGGCCTCACCTTCCTCTCCTTTGGTTATCCGGGTTGGCACGGTGTGTGCGTGCAGCAAACCGATCACTCGGTTCACAGCCGTGGGCAAATCTTCCTGGCACCAGGATTCATCCAAATCGCATTCGGGTTTCATCATTCGCAAAGTCACGTGACTCGCTACGGTCCCTGGAAGACGAAAGGAAAGGACACTGTTAGGAAATGATTTTAACTAACTTGTTGGGTTGGCAATATATAAACCATCAATATAGCTTTAAGACTACTGTATTGTTGTGTCATCCTGTGTCCTGATTGGTTAGCTCTGTAGCCAATGTTCTTAAGAAGAAGCTAGAAACATGGTTTGTTTCTCTTTACTACTCTCTGACTCTTTGACACTCTTTTGAATGCTCTTTGAAGCTATTTTGCTATTTGCTACTGTTTGCAACTGTTTATGTGTATGACTACAACAACTGGTAAGAAGACTTTGTATATTGGAATATCCCCGGACTATTTTTTACAATCTACTACTTTATCTGTGTATGACCTGGACTGTTTATTGGACTGTGCCTTATAACTATTTTCTGAAAGTAAACACAACTGTATCTGTGTGTTGAAACACACATTGAAACCATGGCGGAATCTCACCGAAGAAACGCCATTTGCTGACTGCAGAATAACAGAGTTGGATGGGACTTTAGAGGTCTTCTAGTCCAGGGGTCCCCAACACCCCACCCCCACCCCTGGTTTGTGGACTGGCAGCGGTCCAGAAACCAGTCTGTGCAAACAAGTGAAAAGCAAGCAGAACACAAAACCACGTCCCTCCCAATCCATGGCAAAACTTCTCTCCACCGAACCGGTCCCTGGTGCCCAAAGGTTTGCACTGCACATTGCAGCACTGGTCAAAAGGGCCCAGCAGAGATTATACTACCTGGGACTTCTCAGGAAACAACAACTGAATGGAAAACCGCTGGAGACCTTCTACCGCTGCACCATAGAGAGTATTTTAACTTAACTCCACCTGTGTCTGGTTTGCCAATGGCACAGCGGCAGATAGGTCGGCGCTCTAGAGGGTCAACGTCATTGCCCAGAGGATCATGGGTTGCCCTCTCCCCCTCCTTAGAAGAGCTTTTATAGCTCCCGCTGCCTTAAGAAAGTTCAAAACATTCTTAAAGATCCATCTCATCCTGGGTATCCTTTTTTTTTTTTTAACTATTACCATCTGGCAGCCGGTACAGGACAATAAAAACGAGGACAAAAGGGCTGAAAAACAGCTTCTATCCCAGGGCAATGACCTTATTGAATTCTACTGTATAGTGCAATATTAACGCAATATCAGGGGTTTTCAGTTCAATTGCATAGAATGTGAAGGATGGGTGTTTTTGTTTTATTTTTATAGCTATAATGTACACTGAACTCTGCATTTAATTTCGTTGTACGAGGTTGAATGACAATTAAAGTAAACTACAACTACACTCTTCTGCAGGAATCTGAACTATTAAACGCAGTGGTCCCCAACCTTTCCAGCTTGAGGTGGAGGGCGTGTGAGTGGCAGGCGCACACGCATGTGCACAGATCCACTGGCGGGCAGAGGCCCAGGTTCAAATAGGCCGTGACCCAGTAGTGGGCTCTGAGGCCCTGGGGTTGGGGTGTAGAAAGCCTTAGCTTGCGATCAAACTCTGGTCGTTCGAACGGCCTTGCTTCCTGATTTATTGAGCCGAATAGAGAGTTTGAAAAAAAAAAAACAGACTCACCAAAAGTCTTTAAGTGATCGGGCATCACGCACGACACCAGAGAAAGGAAGGGGGCCTTAATCCTCGGAGCTGCCAGCGGGGATTTGAACAGAGGTAGGAAGCAGCCGACAAGGGCAGGGATGTACTGGGAGAGGCTGGGAGGGTTCCTCTTGAGGACGGCGTCAAAAAGACCCAGGGTGGATTCCAATTCAGTGTCCAGCTGCAAGAGAACAACAGCACAAGAGTTCCAGATGTGCCTTTTGAAAAAATAAAGCACCTTTGAGACAACTATGAGCTGGAGGACTGACATCCACAGACATCCAATAAGACTGCAATCTGTCCTCAGATCTTTCCTTCTTCCACTCCTTCCTGCTTTTCTTAAGTGTTCCATAAAAAAAAGAAAAGAAAAAGACTCGGAATTACCTCTTTCAATTGCTTTCTCATCTGAGATTCCTTCTCCAGCTGGGCAGTCAACATCTCCTTTTGTTTACTCGTCAGCTGAATCTCTTCCTTGATTCCTTTCTTCTTCTTGATCTCCTGCAATGGATGGCCATTTAGTTCGTCAAGAGGGAGGGGAGATCTTGTCGACAAGAATACAGAATACCCAAGTTCAAAGGGACCTCGGAGGTCGTCTAGTCCAACCCTGTTTAGGCAGGAAGCCCTACACCAGGGAGGGCAAACCTTTTTTTTTTTTAATTTGATTTATATGCCGCCCTTCTCCGGAGACTCAGGGCGGCTTACAATGCGTTAAGCAATAGCCTTCATCCTTTTGTATATTTATACAAAGTCAGCTTATTGCCCCCACAATCCAAGTCCTCATTTCACCTACCTTAGAAAGGATGGAAGGCTGAGTCAACCTTGAGCCTGGCGAGATTCGAACCTGCAGTAATTGCAGGCAGCTGGTCTTAATAACAGGGTGCTTTAGACCACTGTACTACCAAGGCTCGTTTTCAGCACAGAGTGCCCAAACTGGAATGTGTGCACGCAAGCACACACCGGCCAACTGGCCTTCAGATTTCCGGTGCTCCAGCGTGCACGAAAACTAGCTGGCTGGTGCACATGCGCACGCTGGAAACCAGAAGACCAGCTGGCGATGGCGCGCGTGCCCACAGAGAGGGTTCTGCGAGCCACCTCTGGCCTGCATGCCATAGGTTTGCCATCACGGCCCTACATCATTTCTTCTTAAAAGCCTCCAGTGTTGGAGCATTCACAACTTCTGGAGGCAAGTTGTTCCACTGGTTAATTGTTCTAAATGTCAGGAAATTCCTCCTTAGTTCTAAGTTGCTTCTCTCCTTGGTTAGTTTCCACCCGTTACTTCTTGTCCTGCCTTCGGGTGCTTTGGAGAATAGCTTGACTCCCTCTTCTTTGGGGCAGCCCCTGAGATATTGGAAGACTGCTATCATATCTCTCTTAATCCTTCTTTTCAATAAACTAGACATACCCAGTTCCTGCAACCGTTCTTCGTATGTTTTTGAATCCAGATCAATCCCAGACCAGCGTCTCACTCACACACACACACACACACATCCCTTTTCTCCCCGTCGGCTGACCAGACCATACCTCTTTGAGTTCCAGTTCGATGATCTGCTCCTTAAAAGAGTAGGCCTTGTTCTCTCTCTTCATGTTGGCCTTTTTCAGGCTATCCTGCTGGGCACTGAAAAGAGAGGAGACATCGCCCTTTCAAACATATGGATCAACCACACAGCCAAGGGCATAAGAATGTCCTTAAGTGCCACCCCAACTCAGGGGTGGAACTGTGAACAGTAACAGAGTTGGAAGGGATGACCTTGGAGGTCATCTGGTCAACCCCCCCACCCCCGTCACGCAGGAGACCTGTACTAGGGATTCGAACCGCCAAACTGCTGACCTTTCCAATCGACAAGCTCAGCGTCTTAGCCTCTGAGCCTCCTACTAAGCCACTAAACCAGATAGAAAAATAAAATAGGGACCCTCTGGAGCTGTCGGTATGTAACGGACTGTCAGGCTTGTCCCAACTAGGTCCCTAGGAAAGAAAAACCCTCGACTCCCTTTGGTTGAAGTGATAGGTACTTTTACTAAGGATTGGTGGTTGCAGCAAAAGCGGTCAGCAACCTGCGGCTCTGGAGCCGCATGTGGCTCTTTCATCCCTCTGCTGCGGCTCCCTGTCGCCGGTCGGCTCCACAATTGATAGGGCTTTCGGTTAGGACCGGTAGAGGAAAAAGGACGCTGCGCTAGGAGGAGATTCTATGGTGGGGGAACCAGACTTCTGGTCGGCTCCAGAATTGAATTGGGGGGGGGGGGGGGGGGGGCTTCTGGTTAGGACAGGGGTTGGCAACCTTAAACCCTCAAACAGCCACAAAGGTCCTAACCGGAAGCCCCCCGTTCAATTCTGGAGCTGACCGGAAGTCCAGTTTCCCCCACCATAGAGTCTCCTCCTAGTGCGGTGTCCTTTTTCCTCTACCCGTCCTAACCAAAAGCCCTATCAATTGTGGGGCCGACCAGAAACCCTTCCCCTTGCCATAGAGTCTCCTCCTGGCACGCCGTGCTTTTCCTCCCCTAACCGGAAGCTCCTCTCCAAATTGTCGCACCGAAGAATGACAGGGAGCCGCAGCAAAGGGATGAAAGAGCCACATGCGGCTCCAGAGCCGCGAGTTGCTTACTCCTGGGTTAGGACCTTTGTGGCCCTTTTGAGTGTTTAAGGTTGCCTTTAAGGACCCCTGCACTAAACCATGCTAGCTGAGCAATTGGGGGAGTTGAAATTTACAAAGTCTTAAGGTTGCCAAGTTTGGAGAGCCCTGAGTTATGTAAAGGATTTAGGAATTCTAAAAGGGGGGGGGGAGAAGGTCTGGCCTCTGTTGCTTCCTTCCCTGAAAGGAGCTCAAATTCTTTTCACCGCTCCCCCGGTGACATATACCGATTCTTCCCAGCCGAGTTCCTTTATAGTTTCACTCCTGTAGACAGAATCTTGCCAGACTGAAGGCTCTACGCCCTCCATCTACAATATACTCTGGGAACTCTTGAGGAGGAGCTATCTTCACTCTCTTTTTTTCACACCGGATGGCGATTCCACCATATCCTGCCACATATGTGCACTTCAAGGTGTTGGTTATCACCTTTAAAGCGCTCCATGGCATAGGGCCTAGCTATCTTCGAGACCGCCTGCTGCTACCGACGGCCTCCCATCGACCTGTGCGCTCCCACAGAGGGGGCCTCCTCGGGGTGCCATCAGCCAAACAATGTAGGCTGGTGACCCCCAGGGGGAGGGCCTTCTCTGTGGGAGCACCTACCCTCTGGAATCAGCTGCCCCCAGAGATAAGGAGAATCCAAGACCCCGGTGCCTTCCACCGTGCCCTTAAAACCTTCTTTTTCCAGCAAGCCGGGCTGGCCTAACACTTTTTAAAATGTTTTTAATTGTCTGTTATTGTTTTTAATCATGGGGCCAAATTTATATATATCTTTTTGATTGTATTTTAATGTTTGTAGTTTATGTTTTTACTTGGCTGTTCACCGCCCTGAGTCCTCAGGGAGAAGGGCGGTATACAAATTTAAAAATAAATAAAGAAATAAATATCAACCTGCCCAGATTTCCTACTGACTGACCTGTGCAAGATAGACTTGTCATAGAGTTCCCCTTCCGGCATCTTCATGATCGCGAATTCTTCTTGGGTCACGAGACACAGGGCCGGGTTTTCAAGGGAGGCGGAAATGGTGCTGATCAGCTGAGGGAGGACTTTGGCAGGTAGAAGGACAGAGATCAAGCCAACTGCATTCAGAGAGGACTGCAAGAAGGAAAAGAGAGAAGAACGTTGGGTCTTGGGTCTCCTCTCATGAAGAATTAAACTCGCAACATTCAACATCGATGCTCTGCGACATTTGTTCTGGATTTACTAATTGCAGGAGAGCGGCCGCAACTCGGTCATCACACCGAGTCTGGTGTTCCAGACACAGAAGTGTGATCATTGTTGGAAGCCAAGAATGATTTGGAGCTATTCTTCCAAGCCGAGTTCTTTATTGTTTCACTCCTGTAGACAGAATCCTGCCAGACTGGAGGCTCTACCCTCTGCATCTACAATATACTCTGGGAACTCTTAAGGAGGAGCTGTCTTCGCCCTCCTTCTCTCTCACATAACATCCGAGCTAAGTTGCCTCTTCCTCTTCTGGAATGGAATGGAATTCTTCAGCCACCATGTGTGGACTTCAACTCCCAGGATTCCTCAGTCACCATGGGTCAGGTCCCAAACCAAGAATGACGCATAGTGATTCTTCCAAGCTGAGTTCTTTATTGTTTCACTCCTGCAGACAGAATCTTGCCAGACTAAAGGCTCTCCTTTTTGCATCTATGATATCCTCTTAAGGAGGAACTGTCTTCACTTCCTTTCTTTCACCACCTGATATCTGGGCTGAGTTGCCTCTTCCTACTCTGGAATATACACACACACACACACACACGCCCTCCTGGGGATCCACTTCCTCATTCCATTCCATCCCATTCCCCCTGGTCAAATTCAGTCACCTGATTCATTGGGCTCTGAGTGACGACGATGCGGTCGAAGATTTTTTCCAGATGTTTGGTGATGAAGTCAATAGGGTCCAGCTTCATCTTGATCAGGAGGGCAGGCCAAAGGCCAGGCTGTCCTGCCACTAAAAAGGGAGAAACTGTCAGTGTGTATGAGAGTTCATGATCGGGAAGACATGGTGACAAGGTCAGCCAATGAATAGGCATAGCAACTAAGTCAGCCAATGAGGGCTGTTTGGAAGCTGAAACAGTTGGGAGTCTGGGCGTGGCTTGGCTGTGCTTAGCTCTGAGTGCTGTGCTGAGAATTGAAACTGAAACTAGTCTGCAACACTGAACTAAAACTGTTCTCTTCTCTGCCTGTGTTTTGCCTGTAACTACTACCACGTTGGAAGAATCTGATGTTGGTATTGTATGTGTTATTATGTATATAAAGAGAAGTTAATGAATCCTGCTGAATCAGTTATCTGTGTGTGATTTCTGGATGTGATTTCTGCAACAAACTCTGACAGAAAGCCAGGAGCATCCCCAAAGCCCACCCAATGCCCTTCTTTCGCATGCCCGGGTGCGACCTCTCCCTCTTTTGCTCACCCAAAGAAGGATGACTGCTCACGAGCAGCATTTCCAAGACCAGTTTTTCTTTCTCCTCCGGTTCTCCTTCCATCCCTGGCCCACAGGCGATGACGCACAAGGCTTCCTGAAGTATACGCGGAGGGATGTATGTTTTGCCCTGTTCCGACAACTCTCCAGATTCGGTTACCAAGGCCTCAGGTGGGAGCACCTAACAATGAAGCACCGGATGGTAATTTGGGGTCCAAACAATTTGGAGAGCGTTTCAATACAGGAGAATGACAGCATAAAAAAACAACAACTATCTATCGGGCCACAAGTTAAAAAGTGACATGAGCACAGCCAGGGGTGGGCTTCAAAAATTTTAGCAAGGGGTTCTCTGCCCGGTTGCTGGGTGGGTGTGGCCATGGTGGGCGGAGCCTAGTCAGCCTCCTGCACCACCACGGGGATGGGCATTTTTGCCCTCCCCGGACTCCAGAGGCTTTCCTTGAGCCTCTGGGAAGGTGAAAACTGCCTCCGCAGGCTCCGGAGGCCCTCTGGAACCCGTTTCTGGCCTTCCCAAACTTCCAGTAGGCCCATTTTTCGCCCTCCCGAGCCTCCACGCGCGCCCTGCATCCAAAACGGGCCATGTGGGTACTCCTGGGAGGGGAGGGGCCAGCCAGGAGTGGGATTCGGGGGTTCTCCAAACTGCACAGAATCTTAGCTAGAGGTTCTCCCGAACCCCTGCGAAGCCCCAGAGCACACCCCTGTGTAGTTTTCTTGGCTACAGGGCAAAAGGTTTGTCATCACTAAGCAGCTCTGAAGTTAGCTACGAGGCCAGTTTTTTTTTTTTTTTACCTTGTGTGAAACGAGAACCGCTTTTAGCTCTTCTAAGAGGCCGCAGGCTAACTTGAATCCTCTTGGCAAAGATAAGAGTTTTCTCACAGTCTGCTGAGCAAGCCTCCGAACGCTCCAGGACCGGCTGAGGAGGACAGCAGTCAAGGCTCTGTAATACTGCCTAGAAGTGAGAAGACAGCCAGTTCAAAATAGGAAGGGGACAAAACGGGAAGTGAGTGAATGACAGTAGGTGACAACGGAAGAGCCCAGAAACTATGATTATTTGGGCTAAGAACTTTGGCTGTACGATAGATTTGGACGGGTGGCAGAAATTGTGGGACAGAAATCATAAACTCACAATGTCAACAGCGTATAAATAAAACCTCTGTAAAATGTTTTACAGATGGCATTACTCACCCGCAAGATTAGTGAATATGCATAAAAATAAATCTGTGAAATATTGGAAAGGCAACCAAATACCAGGCACATATTATCATATGTGGTGGACATGTCCCAAAGCAAAAAAAAAAAAAAAATACTGGAAGAAAATACACGTGGCTGGAGATCATGACAAAACAACACTGGAAAAATCCAGAAACCCCTACAGATGATATTGTAATCAAAAAAATTCTGAAATGTGCAGAAATGGATAAGTTAACCCTAAAAATCAAAGGAAAAGAAGACTCGGAATATTTTATAAAATGGGAACTGTTCTACAAATGGTTAAGTGACAGATACTGAGGTTAGAGGAGTGGATTTATGTGAAATATGGACTACATGACAAAGAAAAATTGATGAGTAAATATTTTGATGGTTATGTAATCGATACTATAATGGAAGATACTATACTTTTCAATAATGACTGATATGATCGCATACATGTTTATGTATATATGAGTATAATGTTTATGTTTATATGTTAGTACTTTGGACACCTAGAAAACACACTGTTCAACATAGAAATGGAATATGTGATATAAAACAATAAAAAATATTTAACAAAAGAAGAGCCCTAGTGGCTCAGTGGTTAAAGCGCAGGATGGCAGGCAAACTCTGCCCACAGCCTGGAGTTTGATCCTAACATGGATCAAGGTTGACTCAGCCTTCCATCCTTTCCAAGGTCAACCTTGAGGCGGTGAGAATCGAACTGCCGGCAGCCGGCAGTCAGCAGAAGTAGCCTGCAATACCTCATTCTAACCACTGCGCCACCACAGCTCTTAGATATATCCAACCTGTGTGAGGTATAAGTAACAAAAGCACGCTAAGGTACACTTACTGGATTTTAGCTCCAGGTAGCCGAGATTCGTGGTCTAAGAGAAGGCGTTCGGTCAGCTGCAGAACTGTACACATCACTGCAGGGAAGGGAAAATAGGCCTTCAGTGTATGGAAATCAGTTGGCATCCGTCCAAACTTTGAATGCTTGCTAAGTGACCGGTCCGAAATTGAAGGCTATCTGTGGATGCCTTCTATATCGGGGTCTCCAACTCTCGGGCTGGGACCGGGGAATTCTGGGAGTTGAAGTCCACGCATCCCAAAGTTGCCGAAGTTAAGAAGCACTGATGTAGAATACGCAGCACAATTGATAAGAATTGAGGGCCAGAATTGATGGCTTGGAAAGTACCCTACCTCTGTTCTACAGACTCATTCGGCGCAGTTGGGATCTAAAGGATCTGCAGATCTCCAGGGGTTTAATAAGGAAAAGAACTAACCAAGGAACAGCAACACATCTGGCCTTTGGTGTCCCTAACAGTTCGGTTGTGCCAATAAAACCGTTTTGCCGAATTCCAGAATTTGGTAAAGGTGCCATTTATCAGAGGTAATAAACTGGTTTTGTTTTTGACGGAAAGAGGGCTGAGAAAGTATCTACGGACCCCTCACATCCTGGGCATAAACTATTTAAATTTCTCCCCTCACTGCTCCAGGGCACAGCATGCCAAGACAACAAGACACAAAGATAGTTTTTCTCCCCTGTGGCATCTCTGCTGAGTTCCCTCAGCACTGCCTTATAAAGATATTGTGTTTTGCTATTATCCTTCACATCTTTCTCATTTCCTCATTTTTCTCATCTTTCCTACTACCTTCCCCTATTAGTTTCTTATGATTTATCCCTTGTCGTTTATATCTTATGATTTATGACTGCTGTTGTGGCCCGCCAGCGGCCAGCAGAGCTGGCAGCAGATTCGGACAGTGAGGAGGTTGGGGAGGAACATGGGCCAGTCCTGGAGTCTGGGGAAGGCTCTGATGAGAGCTCTGCGTCGGAGGCAGAGAGGGGGCCAGGGCCGTCTGACAGTTATCAGCTGCCTTCGGAGTCAGACATCACTGAGGCAGAGGAACAGCTGGAGCCTGTTCCCAGTGTGCGCCTGCAGAGTTGCCAGATGAAGGAAACAGCTAAGAAACAAGGGCTAACTCGGGAGTAAAGCCACAGGTGGATGATGAATGGCCCCTCCCAGAGGGAATAAAAGAGGAGCAAAAGGGGAGTGGAGTTTGCAGGAGAAAATTAGTTCGCTTAATTGGTTTGTGACTCTCCGAGACTCCTTGCCAAGTTTTGAAGATACCGGCCTGGCAGCTCTCCAAGCCAGATAAGGTCTGTGACTGTCAATTCTCCCTTGAAAGACTTTGTTGAAGGTGACTGAGAGGAATTCACTGTTTGTTTAATAAAAGGGGTTTTGTCAGGACCAGGATTCTGCTTTGTGCTTTTTGGGGAAGCCTAGATCAGAACAATTGTACCTGATGATTTATGCTCTATGTCTTACCAATATGTTGTTTGTAGTTATACTGCGAGAATATTCTTATTCCTATTCCACTCTACTCTACTCCTACTCCTATTCCTTCTTACCTTCCTCTGAAGCAGACTGCAGGAACTTCTCGGAAGTGAAGATCTGTTTTTTCTCATCCAAAATAAGCTGCCATAAGCTGTTCAGTTTGTTTTCTGAAAAGTGCAGGATTAAAAAAAAAAAAAGGAAATTACAACTGAGCCGATAGTTCAACCCTATACTTAACGGCTATCACACCTTCTGTAAGGCAACCTGAGCCAATCCGTTTATTTATTTCATTTGTATCCCACCCTTTATTATTTTTATAAAAATAAAAATATGGATAGCCTTAAACAGATTTCAAATCCTCCAGGAAAGACGAATCTGGTTAGCATTAACTGCCATTGGTCGCCAGAAACAAGTTTTAATAATCAGTCAATATTACAGGGAGAGATAAAATGTCAAAAGAGGAGGAATTATGTATCACAATTCTGCATCAAGGTGAGGGCCAGGATACTAGGTGAGTTTATCCTGGAGGGTATATAAGATTATCCCTCAATTGTGTGATATTCATTCATTCATTCATTCATTCATTCATTCATTCATTCATTCATTCTTTCTCTCTCTCTCTCTCTCCCTCTCTCCCTCCCCCCCTCTCTCTCATTATTGGTTTGTTATTGTTGAGACAGTTGTGATTTGCTTTATGGCTGCCTGGAGTTGCATTTTTGTGAGTTGGGTGGTACTACAAATCTTTTAAAAAATATCCAAAGATTACAGGATATGGCACAGAAGACGGGAGCGAGTGGGGCCAATTACACAATTAAGTCCTACAGATGGTACCTAATAATTCATTAGCCTAAAGGAAATGGAACTCGGTGTCAGCACTTCAAGTTGCATTTACTCTAGTGCTGAGATAAGAAGGAGAAGCGGAGGCGTCTGGAAAGGGACGTTTGACTTTTCACCTCCTTATTTTCCCTGGAGGTAATATCCCCTAGGAGATGGGATGGGAGGGGGAAAATTCCTTTGAGCTGGAGCAGTAGAGAAGGGGAGAGTGACTTGGAAGATGGCCAACGAGTGCAGGGGAGTGGGGAACGGAAAGGGAGGGTTTTGGGTCTGGAAGTCAGTGTTGGCTTCGATGGAGTCGGATTTAGAATGTCGTGCTCAATAAATGGGAGTTTTTATCAAAGACTTTTGTTTGAAATGCAATTTATTTGAGACGACCTCGAAACCTGATAGTCGGCTGAAAACAGCTGAAAGCAGCTTCCATTTCACTGCAGGGGGGATCTTACCTATTTGCGCATCGGCTACCGAAAGTCTGCAGATTAGCAAAGCTGCAGCAACGCCTTCAGTTACCAGGGGAATCTGAGTGCTCTGAGCTCCTGCTTTCTCCACGGTCTGGATCAGTAAGGGCAGCATCTCTGCCCCTTGTAGGAGGACATTGCCTACAGAAGCAGAAAATAAAAAAAAACCCCATATATTCTAGTTGGTGAGCTTTCCCGTTCAGAAAAAAAAAAGAACTGATCTGATCAAGATACCGTGTTTCCCTAAAATAAGACCCAACTGGAAAATAAGCCCTAACACGATTTCTTCAGGATGCTCGTAATGTAAGCCCTACCCCAAAAATAAGCCCCAGTTAAAGACGGTCAGCCAGGGCGCATTTAGTACCGTATAAAATAAGACCGAACAGGAAAATAAGCCCTAATGCGACCTTCTGAAGAGCAAAGTCAAGGGGAAAAGCCAGATTCACTTAACAACCTTGTGGCTAATTTAAGGATTCATTTAACCGTCTTGCTTAGCAATGCAAATTTTGGGCTCAATTGTCGTAAGTCGAGGACCACCAGATTGACATCGGCCTCGCTAGCTTAATAACTGCAGCGATTCGCTTAACAACTGTGGCCCGAAAGGCCGTAAAATGGGGCAAAACTGACCTCACAACTGTCTTGCTGGGCAAAGTAAATTTTGGGCTCGATTGTGGTCCTAAGGAGAGGACTACCTCCCAAAAAGTTTTGGAATAGTCATGAAGATGACTTCCATGATGCTGACCAATGGCCCGTTTTAAACCACCATCCAGGGGTGGGCTTCAAAAAAATTTAGCAAGGGGTTCTCTGCCCGGTTGCTGGGTGGACGTGGCCATGGTGGGCGTGGCCCAGTTGGCCTCCTGCACCACGGCAGGGGTGGGACACGTTTTTGCCCTCCATGGGCTCCGGAGGATTTCTTCGAGCCTCCGGGAGGGCAAAAGCAGCCGCCCCAGGCCCTCTGGAAGCCGGAAACGGTAAAACTCAAACTTCCGGTAGGCTTGTTTTTAACCCTCCCCGAGCCTCTGCGCGTGCCCTGTACTTACTTATCCAAAACGGGCCGTGTGGGGGACTCCTGGGAGGGGTGGGGTGGGCAGGGCCAGCCGGGAGTGAGATATAGGGGTTCTCTGAGCTGCACAGAATCTTAGCTAAAGGTTCTCCCGAACTCCTGCAAACCCCCAGCAGCCCACCCCTGCTACTATCCTACTCTCCATCTCAGCCAAGGAGATGCCTCCAAAAAGACCCTGGTCCCACCGTCTCTTTCTTACCTTTGAAGGAAGCCAGCATACACTGGAGATAGGCGTGCCTGACAGCAGAAGTGCAGGCCTTAAGGCTGAATGCTTTCTTGAACCATTCCACTAGCGTTTTGGGGACTTCCGTGACGAATCGGCCGCACCAGAGAGCAAGGATGGAAATGGCGTGCACCAGAGTGCCTTCGTGGACTGCGGAAAGAGAAAGCGCTCTTTAGAAAGAGAAAAAAATGGGATATCGTATAACTATAGCCTGGGAAGGAGTTCCATGAATCAGGTGTAGGCCAAACTCACTGCAATGCGTAGGAAAACCAATTGTATTTTATTTTGTTTATATCCCACCTTTTTTTTTTTACTATTTTTTAACAAATAAGGCAGCAAGCGCATGCAACGTATCCTTCTCTTCCTGTTTTCCATATAACAACAACCCTGCAAGGTAAATTGGGCTGAGAGAGAGAGTGACTGGCTCAAAGTCACCCAGCTGGTTTTCATGCCTAAAGAGGGACTAGAATGCATAGTCTCTCCGTTTCCCAGGTGCCTTAACCACTCATCCCAAACCAGCTGTGCCTTACTCCTGTTATTTCTCTCCTAATTTCTGTGGAAATGGAAAGAAGTTCCCATTTTTATATATAGTGTGTATTAAAGTTTATTTTTAAAGAGGGAGGGAGGGAGGAAGGAGAAAGAGGGAGGGAGGGAGGGAGGATGGATGGATGGAGGGATGGATGGAAGGAAGGAAGGAAGGAAGGAAGGAGAAAGAGGGAGGGAAGATGGATGGAAGGAAGGAAGGAAGGAAGGAAGGAAGGAAGGAAGGAAGGAAGGAAGGAAGGAAGGAAGGAAGGAAAGACGTGTGGGAGGGAGGGAGGGAGGGAGGAAGGAAGGAAGGAAGGACGGGAAGGAGGGAGAGAGGGAAGGAAGGAAGAAGGAAGGAAGGAAGGAAGGAGAAAGAGAAGAGGAAGGGAAGGAGATCACCAACTGTAAGTACAGCAGCCCAGATTCAGTTTAAAGGCTGAGTCAACAACTAAGGAAGATGATCTCCAAAAGGGCTAAAGCATTTTTTAAGCCAAGAACAGCCAGATAATATGGGGAAGCAACCCAGGCAGAAGCCTCCCTAATTAACTGAATTATTAAGGAGAAGAAAGTACAGCACAATCAGATTTACAAAATTCTGTTAATCTCAGATAAAGGTAGCTTTCGCCTTCCCGTGGAGTGGATTTCCAGGTCTGGTTTATCTGGGGGGGTGGGGTGTGGGGGGGGGGGGCGGACAAAAGAGTCTTAGCCAAAAGCTTCCTAGATTTGATTCCGGTAAAAGCTCGGCTTGCTAGAAATCCCACAGCCAGAATAGCTTTTTGGGGGTGGTCTTAGAAAGAATTGCCAAAATGTTCTTACCTTCCTGCTGAAGGAAAGGGATGAAGAGCTCGACCATGGTGCCACTGAGAACCTGATTGGATGCCCCCGAGACTGCATGATGGCTGCAACTACCAATCCCTAAAAGGAACGAGAGGCCACAAATTCAATTTTCCATTCCTTCATGAAAACAAAGGCGACGGCAACAATCTGGCAGCCGCCAAATGACAAACGCTCAATTTCAAAACGGATCCGGAGATTGGCCTCCTGAAACCCTGCCCCGCGCGTCCCGTTTTTGCCAAAAACAGGCCCGTTATTGACAAAACCAGGATGCGCGGAGCGTTTGGGAGGCCTGCAGAGTGTTCCTGGGGGCTGGGGAGGGCAAAAACTGGACGCATGGGGGATTTGGGAGTCCGGGCCTGTTTTTGGCCCCCCAAACCCCCCACGTCACGTTTTTGCCCTCCCCAGGCCCCAGGAGCACTCTGCAGGCCTCCCAAATCCTCTGTGCATTCCGTTTTTGCAAAAATGGGCCCGTTTTTGTGAAAAACAGGCCTATCTTTGGCCTCCCAAACCCAGCATGTTTTTGCCCTCCCCAGGCCCCAGGAGGACTCTGCAGGCCTCCCAAACCCTCTGCGCATCCCATTTTTGCAAAAATGGGCCCATTTTCATGAAGAATGGGCCGTTGTTGGCCTCTCAAACCCCCCACACGTCACTTTTTTGCTCTTCCAAGCCCCCGGAGCACTCAGCAGGCCTCCCAAATGCTCTGCGCATCCCATTTTCTGCAAAAACAGGACGCGCAGAGGGTTTGGGAGGCCTGCAGAGTGCTCCTGGAAGCCGGGGAGGGCAAAAACTTTTTTTTTTGTTTTTTCCTCTTAGAAATCTTGGTGTGTCTTAATAGTCTGAAAAATACTGCAATTCCATTCTCTACGATAGTCTCTTTTAAGAACTTTACCTGAGAGGACGCTGATTTTTTGAGCCACCACCGTCAGCTTTCCTTCCGCACCTGTCAAAATTGGAGTTGTGAGGTTAAGACAAGAGTTTTAAAGAAATAATCCTAAACTAGATTCATTCAGAATGGTGAGAGACGGTTTCGCCTGAATGATTTGTGGGCCTTTTGTTGGGATTTTAGGAGAAGGGAGGTCAAGTGCAAGCAAGCACGTAGAAAGAGAGAAGTATGTAAGCCAGGAGTATTTATTTATGTATGTATGTATGTATGTATGTATGTATGTATGTATGTATGTATTTATTTATTTATTTATTTATTTAATCAAATTTCTATACCGCCCTACTCCCGAAGGACTCAGGGCGGTGAACAGCCAAGATAAAATACAGATAATACAAATATTAAAAATCCCTTAAAATTATTAAATATTTTGGCCGAAACACAAATTAAAACACCCAATTTATAAAATCACGAATTAAAAAATTTAAAAAATAATTTAAAAGAGGGGAGTTAGGCCAGGCCAGCTTGCTGAAATGTCCCAACTTTGTCCCAACTTTTAAGATTTATGGACTTCAACTCCCAGAATTCCTCAGACTGCAGGGCTGTCTATAGGGGAGGAACAATAAGGAAATCTGCTTGGGAAAATCACAATGGGCCTTTGCTTGTTTCTGGAGCCTGGCAAAGCCCTTTCCCCCCAAAGAAAGAATTACTGACCTCCCAAAATGGCGAAGAGGTGTTTCCCGAATGCCTCCACGGTGGACGGGTCGCTGCACTGCAGAGCCAAATTCTTTAGGGCAACTACAGCCTTGTCCATCAGGTGAGAACTGTTGGATTTCAACTGGCCTAAAAATCAAACACGGAAGCCGTTAAAAATGTAGGGATTTCTTTTGGGGAAGAGGTGCAACAGGAGGAGGATGCCGAATGGAAAAGAACTGTGCAGCCCATAGGCCAGAGATGGTCTATAAAATCACTCCATCCTGCCTGTTATAAGGGCAGGTGAAACTTCCCAGGGGATCATTCCTCAGATGTAGTTGCTGTCCCCTGGAATCATCGTATACCCGAGTCCTATACTGGCAATCCTCCATTTACAAGCATTTATTTATTTTATTTATTTATTTGTTTCAATTTCTATACCGCCCTTCTCCAAAAGAGCCTTGATAGTACAGTGGTCTAAGCACCCTGTTATTAACACAGCTGCCTGCAATTACTGCTGGTTCGAATCTCTCCAAGGCTCAAGGTTGACTCAGCCTTCCATCCTTTCTAAGGTAGGTTAAATGAGGACCCAGATTGTGGGGGCAATAAGCTGACTTCGTATAAATATACAAAAGGATGAAGGCTATTGCTTAACACATTGTAAGCCGCCCTGAGTCTCTGGAGAAGGGCAGCATATAAATCAAATTAAAAAAAAATAGGACTCAGGGCGGTGAACAGCCAGAGTAAAAAACAGGACATACAAAATTTAAAAACAGTTTAAATAATTAGATATTTTGGCCGTAAATTAAAACAACCCGATTTAAAATCAATTTAAAATTTAACTCAAGCCAGCCCAGCTAGTTGAAATAAATGGGTTTTCAGGGCCTGACGAAAAATCCAGAGGTCTGTTATTGTACGTATCTCTGGGGGGAGGTTGTTCCAGAGGGTGGGCGCCGCCACAGAGAAGGCTCTCCCCCTGGGGGTCGCCAGCCGACATTGTCTGGCGGACGGCACCCTGAGGAGGCCCACTCTATGTGAGCGTACTGGCCGGTGGGAGACTATTGGTGGCAGAAGGCGGTCTCGTAGGTACCCCGGCCCTAAGCCATGGAGAGCTTTAAAGGTGGTCACCATTTTTATTTTTTTTTAATTTGATTTATATGCCGCCCTTCTCCGAAGACTCAGGGCGGCTTACAATGTGCTCAGCAATAGCCTTCATCCTTTTGTATATTTATACAAAGTCAGCTTATTGCCCCCACAACTGGGTCCTCATTTTACCTACCTTAGAAAGGATGGAAGGCTGAGTCAACCTTGAGCCTTGGCGAGATTCGAACCCTGCAGTAATTGCAGGCAGCTGGTCTTAATAACCAGCTTAATAACAGGGTGCCTTAGACCCCTGTACTACCAAGGCTCTTTTATTTGTTACATGACCAATGGAAAGGTTAAGTTTTCAATCTACTTGAAGCCACGAAGATGACCAGCGTTTCAAGGTAGGAAGCAAGAAATTAAAAAAGGGGGAATACAGGTAATCCTCAACATACAACAGTTCATTTACTGACTGTTCAGACTGTTACAACAGCACTGGAAAAAGCGATTTACACGATCATTTTTCACCTTCACGACCGTTGCAACATTTCCACGGTCACATGATCACGGGATCCCCTTCCGCGAGCTTCCGACAAGCCAAGTCAACAGGGAAGCCGATCCACTGAACAAATTCAGCATTAGTAATTTAATAACAGTAATTTGTTTAACAACGGTGGCAAGAAAGGTCGTAAAGTGAGGCACTTAACAGCTGCCTCGCTCAGCGATGGAAATTTGGAGCTCAGTTGTGGTGGTGAAGTCGAGGACTACCCGTGTTCTCTCCTTGGTTAAAAGTAGTTTTTATTGAATATAAATATTAAAAAAGACATACGTAACTTATACACAACAAACATTTATACAACATATACACAAAAAGAGTGTAATTTCTTCTTAAGCATTTTTTCAGAGTGACGTTCTACAATTCTACTTATGATATATTCCTTCACCTCTCTTTAATCTAATAATATTTTTTATTATATATATATGTATCAATCGGTAATATATCCCCTATATTTTTTGTATATTTCTGATTTTTAACCAATTATACCAATTATTCCATATTTTATAATAGTCTGATTCTTCTCTTTCTTGTAATTCTTTGGTTAACCAAAGAAATTTTGGTCTAACATCAAAAAATGGTTGGAACAAATAACAAAAACACAGATTGAAAAAGAACCAGAAACATTTTTATTAGGAATCTTTAACAAATCATACCCTAAGGATATCAAATATCTTACAATTCACATATTAACTGCTGCAAGAATAACCTACGCAAGAAATTGGAAACAAGAAAAAATACCAAGTGAAACAGAAGTAATAGGGAAAATTTTAGAATGCGCTGAAATGGATAGGTTAACCGTGTTCTCTCCTATTGGAATTATAACACAGCAGCAAAGCCCACAATAATGAGAGGTTGAGGTGAAGAAGGTAGACGCCCTAGAGAGAATCTTACCTAAAAGGAACATATACGTAAACAAAAGCACTTACTCGCTAGTCCTTTCAGGATGTCCAGAGCGTACTGGCTGAGATCGAGGGTGACCGATGCCAGTAAACAAGAAATTGCTAAAGAAAAGGAAAAGAATGTTCAGTCCAAAAGCTTTCTGACTCACCAACAGCCACACTAAAACCAACCACTGCAGCCAATTTTGCCTTCACAGCTGCGGAGGTGTTATGACTCCGACCCCCAAGCCCATCTTATCAGAGGGAGAAGACTCCGAAAGTGAAGGAGAGGAGTTGGCAAGGCCTCCCTCTCCAGGACCCTCCTCTCTGGCAATGCCTCAGGTGTCTCCCAAAGGAGAAGAGATAGGCCAGGAGCCAGGCATCTCCGAGCAGCCGCAGTTAGACAGCGACGGAGATAAGTCTTGGCTGGATCCCCGCCAGCGTCAGAAAGACAAGCGCACGCAGCAGAGAAGGAGGCATGCCAGAGATTAAGCTGAGTCACTGGACCACACCCCACAGGGGATAAAAGGGGGTGTGGTGGCCATTCAGGCTTTGTGATGGACAAAACTGAACAGCTAGCAAGTCATACTGTGTTCCTGAAACTTCGTTACATGCCTTCCTTGGATTTATTATGGACTGGACTTGACAATTCTTTGGCTTTGTGAATTTATTTTGGTTTATCTGACGGAGGAGAAACACCTCCCTCTGTGAGTAAAGTTTTTGGCAAAAAGCTACTGGGTTGCTGCCAATTCTGTTATCAAAGGAAATTATTGTCTGCAAGTTTATTTTAACTCCTGGCTGACTGTTTGTGTGCGTGTGTGAGACGGGGGCAGAACAGGAGGTACCGATAGAAAAATAAAATAGGGACCTTCTGGAGCTGCCGGTAAGTAATGGACTGTCAGGCTTGTCCCAATTAGGTCCCTAAGAAAGAAAAACCCTCGACTCCCTTTGGTTGAAGTGATAGGTACTTTTACTAAGGATTGGTTGTTGCAGCAAAAGCGGTCTAGAACAGGGGTCAGCAACCCACGGCTCTGGAGTCGCATGTGGCTCTTTCATCCCTCTGCTGAGGCTCCTTGTCACCGGTCGGCTCCACAATTGATAGGGCTTTCGGTTAGGACAGGTAGAGGAAAAAGGACGCCGCGCTAGGAGGAGACTCTATGGTGGGGAGACCGGAGTTCCGGTCGGCAGAGGGAAAAGGACACTGTGCTAGGAGGAGACTCCATGGTGGGGGAATTGGACTTCCGGTCGGCTCCAGAAATGAACAGGGGGCTTCTAGTTAGGACCTTTGTGGCTCTTTTGAGTGTTTAAGGTTGCTAACCCTGGTCTAGAACAAAAGGTCCAATGCAGAAGGTTACAGATTTTCCCCTTCCTGGAAGCTACAATGCCAGTCCTAAATAAATACCAATTTTCTTCTCCTGCTGGTGTCAGCGTCCCAGCACTGACATATAAAGAGAGAAGAAGCTTGAACTTTTGCCTACTAAATCCCTTTGAAGATTCTGTCTCCTCGGAGATGGGAGAGGCGGGGAGACATTCCTGTGATCTGATGAAGAAGAGATCAGGAATGTGACTTGGAAGATAGCCAATGAGAAGCAGAGAATTGGGGATCGGAAAGGGAGAGATTGGGGGGCAAAGGTCAGTACTGACCGCGAAAGAGCCAGGGTCAGATCGCTGTGCTCAAATAAAGAGAAAATTTCCTTAAAGATCGGCAGTTTGGAAATTCATTTATTTTGAGATAGCATCGAAACCTGACAGCTGGGATCTCCTATCAGCAGGATTCGGATCAGAGGTGGTATTCAGCCGATTCGGACTGGTTTGAGTGAAGCGGTAGTGGGCGCAATCCTGTCCTATATCGCTATTTTTGACACTGCATGCAAGCACGGATGGCGCACGAGAGCAAAGCAAGCGTACACGCACGCGCGCTCACATTTCCGGTGCTGAGCGAACCGGTTGCTGCAGTATATGAATCCCACCTCTGATTCTGATCTACTCATACCAGCTATGCTTCACAAGGTGCTCCATCTGTTTCCCTCAGTCACTCACTTTCAATGGCGTTCTCCGGGCTCCTCAAGAGAGATTTCTGCAAAGCTGGCAACATGAGGTCCTTGAATTCGGAATGAGACACATACCGGAGCAGAGGCGCGCAATTGTCCTGCAAGGAACCAGCACCGTTTTAACAGCAATAGCAGTTAAGACTTATATATACCGCTTCACAGTGCTTGAGGTTTACAGAGTCAGCCTATTGCCTCCAGCAATCTGGGCAACCTTTGGGAGGTTCACGTTAGTGACCGTTCGGAGTTGCAACGGAACTGAAAAAAGTGACTTGATGACCATTTTTCACACTTAGGACCGCGGCAGCATCCCCATGGTCACGTGATTTACATTCGGATGCTTGACAACTGGTCCCTATTTACGACGGTTGCAGTGCCCCAAGGTGCACGCAATTTCTGACCACCTGACAAGTAAAGTCAATGGGATAGCCAGGTTCACTTAACAACCGTGTGACTACCTTGACAGCTGCAGTGATTCACTTAACAAACGCGGCCAGAAAAGCTGTAAAATGGGAGCAAAGCTCACTGAGCAAATTTCTCACTTAGCGACACGAATTCTGGGTTCAACTGTCGTCGTAAGTGGAGGACGGCCTGCACCTCAGATGCCACAGGCAAAGCAGACTCCGGTCTACAAAAGCTTTTGCTAAAATTGGTTTATGGCACCGCGAGACTATGCAGAGTTTACTGGGGCCAAATTAGCACCTGACTTCATGGTTTGAGGGGACTTTTGAGGAATTTCTCTCACCAAGACGTGTTTATGAGGCTTGGTCTTGCTCATCAGGAGGGTCTTCACGTAGAAAGCAAGCAGGGCAGCCTGAATAACGAAAATAGTCATGATCCTGACATGTAACAACACACATCACTTCCTAGTAGGTCAGGGAATGTGGGTTCGCTATGAAAATCACAAACGTTATACAGCCTCTGTTTCAGCGGTGAAATTCAAAAATTTCCCCTACCGGTTCTGGGGGCGTGGCTTGGTGGGCATGGCTTGGTAGGGGAGTCATGTGACTGGGTGAATATGACCAACTTTTTTTTTTTTTAGCATTTTTTAACTAAAAAAAGTTAAAAACATTTCCGCCAATCAGCTGTGCCAAGCGATCGTGGGAACCTTTTTTTTAAAAAAAACTTTTTTAAAGCATTTTTTTTTTACTACCTATTCGCCTGAACTGGTAGCATTTTTTACTACCAGTTTGGGCGAACAGGCCTGAACCGATAGCATTTCACCCCTGCTTTGTTTATAACTTCGTGTGTGTGTGTGGGGGGGGTGTCACATTGGTACTCGGTTCCACTCTGGCTTAAGATCCCGTTCCACTCCAGTTAATATGGAGTTAACCTTAACTTAACAACATATACAGAACAGCTGCAGGAATTGCGTATGTCTAGTCTAGTGAAAAGAAGGACTAGGGGGGACGCGATAGCAGTCTTCCAATATTTGAGGGGCTGCCACAAAGAAGAGTTGGGGGTCCACCTACTCTCCAAAGCACCAGAAGCCAAAAAAATAAACAATGAATGGAAACTAATCGAGTAGAGAACCAATACAGAATTAAGGAGAAATTTCCCAACAGTTAGAACAATTAATCAGTGGAAGAGATCGCCTTCAGAAGTTGGGAATGCTTCAGGTTTTTAAGAAGGGATTGGACAACCGTCTGTCTGAAGTGGTGTAGGGTTTCCTGCCTGAGCAGGGGGCTGGACTAGAAGACCTCCAAAGTCCCTTCCAATTCTATTGTTCTGTTCCTATTCCTATTCTGTTCAATGCAGTGGTTCACTTAACAGTCGTGGCAAGAAAAGTTGTAAAATGAGGCAAAGCTCACAACTACCGTCTCGTTTAGCAATGGAAATTTTGGGCTCGGTTGCGGTCGTTAAGTCGAGGTCTACTTGTCTCTCGCCCTACCGCACTGCTCGCCATTTCCTGAGCAGCCGTTATCTTCCTCCAACCCCAAATGGCCTTTAAAAAAAAAAAAAAAAAAAAACTTGCCTTGTGTTTGTTGATGGTGCTGAGATCTTTCTGGCTAGTACAGAACTGCACAAGTAGGCCCAGCATGATCGCATATCCCTGATTGGCTTCCAAATGAAGAATGATGGAGAGATACTGATCCACCAGCCCAGGATTCTGAGGTCAAAAGAAGAAGAAAAAAAATAACTGCTTATGAGAAGCCAAACAGAAGAGCCTGCTTTGACCTGCAATCCCTATACCCCCAATGCAGATATTTTTTTGTATTTTAGTTGTGTCCGACCCATTGCGACCCCATGGACGATGTTCCTCCAGACCTTCCTGTCCTCTACCATCCTCTGGAGTCCATTGAAGCTCAGGCCGACTGCTTCAGTGTCTCCATCCAGCCACCTCGTTCTCTGACGTTCCCTTTTTCTTTTGCCCTCAATCGTTCCCAGCATTAAGCTCTTCTCTGGGGAGTCCTTCCTTCTCATTAGGAGGCCAAAGCATTTGAGTTTCCTCTTCAGGATCTGGCCTTCTCAAGAGCAGTCAGGGTTGATCTCCTCTAGGACTGACCGGTTGGATCGCCTTGCAATCCAAGGGACACTGCCTCAATGTATTGGATCATGATTTCTTCCAAGCCCGGTCAAGATATACAATCTCAACACATCCGGAAGATATGAGATGGATGGGCCTAATTGAAACTCGGATGGCGTTTGCCGAAAATGTAACTTCACCTCTTTCCAGAGTCTGTTCAATTTCTTCACGGCGCCATTCACCACAGGTTTGCGGGAGCCGCCCAGGATCTCCAACAGAAGGAAACACTGAACTTCAACCTGTTAATAAAGACAAGCAAAGGGATCATTTAATATCACGGACAATCCTTGATCTGTTTCTAGTTTGTGGAAACTGCTGGTCAGCAGCCATATTTCATGGGGTCATTATTTTGAAGCAAGCAAGGGCTGAGGGGACCAGGAAGTCTGCCTCAGTCTTCCCCAGGATGATGCCCTCCCGGTATTTTGGACTACTTAGTAGTTTGGTATCTTGTCATCCCTCCAGATATTTTGGTCTAGGAAACTCATCATCTACAACTTCCATTGTTTTTGAATACTATCGTATTTTTCAGACGATAAGACACACCTGACTATAAGACGCATGTAAATTTAGAAGAGGAAAACAACAAAAAAAGGTTTTGGCCTCCGCGTGCCCCCCTTTTGGCATGCAACAGCAAAAAGGTTAGCCATTACTGGTCTATACTATCAAATAATCAAATGTAGAATGTTTTACCTACAAGGCCTACAGCATGATGCCTGCAAGTACCAAGTCATCCATTAGTCCTCAACAACTGCAGTGATTTGCTTAACAATCGGGGCGAGAAAGATCGTAAAACGGGGCAAAACTCAACCTAACAACTGTCTTGCTTAAACAACGGAAATTTGGGGTCCAGTTCCTAAAGGACCACAAAGGACTACCTGTAATCCAACCAAGATTAAGGTCTCACAGGAGAATCAAGGCATGGATCTGCATGATGGCCAATGGGACATTGGGGTTGGAGAGTGGAAGGGGAGGGTGTTGGAAGGAGGGGCCAGTTTGGCTGTCTGTCAGGTTTCATTGCTATCTTAAATAAACTTCATTTTCAAACGCAAAGTCTCTAATGAATCTTTTTTCTTTATTTAAGAATAGAGAACGACATTTCTGAACTCTGTTGCAGCCAAACTGGCCCCTCCTTCCAACACCCTCCCCTTCCGCTCTCCAACCCCAATGTCCCATTGGCCATCATGCAGATCCATCTCTTCATCCCAAGCACGTTCTTTCACAGGAATTTGCCCCCTCCCTCCGTCACCCAGGTAACACTATCTGCTGTATGCAGAAAACTAGGTAAAAGTTCATCTCAGCAATAAATCAACGCTTCTTCTCTTTCATTCATTTCAATCATGTCAGCGCTGGAAAAGAGCCTAATTTGAAACGCTGACACTTCATACCAGTTTCTCCCATGTCTCTCCATGCCTCTTGTCTTGCGTCGGGAAGACAATGCGAACGAGCAGGCAGGTCCATGAGAGAGCCAGCGAAGCAGCAGAAGCACTGCTCTTGCTGTGACAAGAAAGGAAAAAAACAAGGGAATTATATATTTCAGGGTTTTGGCAGCATCATGTGATTCCCATCGCTGGGTGCAGACGGGAAAGTTAGTCAAACGTTACAGAGTAAGCCGAAGGATTGCAGCTGTACCAAGACGCACACTTCTAGTGTACCATCGATTCACGTGAATTCATTTCATTGCCCCCTGCTACAATTTGATTACAACTTCCTCAACTGCTTGTATAATGGCCAGGGACAAATAAAGCCCAAGGCATCTGATCATCTCATTATCATCTTCTTTTAATGACCCTGTAATCCCCCGCCAGCAGCCAGCGGATCTGGCAGCCGATTCGGAGAGTGAGGTTGGGGAGGAACGTGGGCCAGTCCTGGAGTCTGGGGAAGTGCTCTGCGTCGGAGGCAGAGATGGGGCCAAGGCCGTCTGACAGTTATCAGCTGCCTTCGGAATCAGACATCAGTGAGGCAGATGAACAGCTGGAGCCTGTTCCCAGTGTGCGCATGCACAGAGTTGCCAGACGAAGGGAACAGCTAAAGAACAAGGGTCGACTCAGGAGTAAAGCCACAGGTGGTCGGTGAATGGCCCCTCCCAGAGGGAATAAAGAGGCACGAAGGGGAGGGGAGTTTGCAGGAGACAATTAGTTCATTTGGGTGAAGATCTGTTCCTGCATTCTTGCCAAGTATTGTCAGTTACAGCGTGGAGTCTGAAAGATATTGGCCTGGCCACTCTCCAAGCCTGATAAAGGTCAGTAATTGGGAACTAATCCCAAAAGTACTTTTTTTCCAAAAGGCAACTGGACTTTCCTGGGTTTTTTTTTTTAAAAATTTCGCTTCTCACCCAAGAAGCTTCTTCAGTTCTGTTCCCAAAGAGATCTTTGCCCAGCGCGCATCTCTCACCTGGATCCCCCAGACTTGCTGCTGATTCCTGAAGATTGCAGGGAGCACAAAAGATTCTTCGCGGTCACTTCTGGCTGGCATTCGGCAAGCTGCCGAAGAGCTGTTTGAAGGGCTCTGTGTGATGCGGCATCTCTAGCAAAAATGCGGCAATTGAGAGACAGGAAGGGGGGAGATTGTGAGCTGAAAAATTTTGGTTCTGAAATATCCTGCCCTCAATCAAGCTTTCCTAATAACCTGCCTGTTTATTTCTATAGCAAAGGTTTATTCTTTAACAAGAGGATTAGGGGCTTGGAGGCTAAAACATATGAAGAATGGCTGCAGGAATTGGGTATATCTAATCTGGTGAAAAGGAGGATTGGGGTGACATGATAGCAGTCTTCCGATATTTGAGGGGCTGCCACAAAGAAGAGGGGATCAACCCCTTCTCCAAAGCACCTAAACGCAGGACAAGGAACAATGGATGGAAATTAATCAAGGAGAGAAGCAACCTAGAACTAAGGAGGAATTTCCTGACAGTGAGAACAATTAACCAGTGGAACTGCTTGCCTCCAGAAATTGTGGGCGCTTTTAAGAGATTGGGCAGCCACCTGTCTGCAATGGTACAGGGTCTCCTGCTTGAGCAGAGGGTTGGACTAAAAGACCTCCAAAGTCCTTTCCAGCTCTGTTATTCTGTTGTAATATTTTTACAATTATATTTATAACTATACAATATGTCTGAGTTCCCTTTTGTAACACAGAAGAGATTACAACGTACATTTTAAAAAGCAGTAAACAGAACCGTGTTTTGTATTTCCATCTCTTTTAGATGGAAAAGTCAAAATATGAGCCAGACTTGCAAATTTCTGAATAAAAGCACTCTTTCATAATTAATCCACAAAATGAATGCTGGGCAGGAATTCTGCATCCAGAAGGAACAAGTTGTGCAATGCTATTGTACATGATCACTAGTTAAAAGTTTCATCTGTGAACTGAAAACATATTTCTTTATTTACAGGAATCTGCTTTGCTTTGTCTTCGGTCCTTATAAACAATTTTGCAGCAGACATGTTAAAGATAAAAGAAATGCTTTTTCAAAACCATCTCATTTACTGTGTATTCTGGTAGTCTGGTGAGACCATATAATTTTTTTAAAAGAATGGTTTGGAAAAAATCAAGTTTTTAATATTATTATAGCTTTATTGATTAGCCTATAGGCCATATCAAAGCACAAGGTTCATAAATAAAATTGTATACATATTGGCTAAGCACCCTACATTACAATAAAAAGGTAAAGGTTCCCTTCACACATATGTGCTAGTCGTTCCCGACCCTAGGGGGCAGTGCTCATCTCCGTTTCAAAGCCGAAGAGCCAGCGCTGACCAAAGACATCTCCGTGGTCATGTGGCCGGCATGACTCAACGCCAAAGACGCACGGAACGCTGTTCCGTTCCCACCAAAGGTGGTTCCTATTTTTCTACTTGCATTTTTTACCTGCTTTCGAACTGCTAGGTTGGCAGAAGCTGGGACAAGTAACAGGAGCTCACCCCATTACGTGGTACTACCGTGTTTCCCCCAAAATAAGACCCTGTCTTATATTTTTTTGATCCTTGAAATAAGCGCTTGGCCTTATTGTCGTGCGCTCAAAAGCCGATTGGCCTTATTATCAGAGCATGTCTTATTTTGGGGAAAACAGGGTAGGGATTCAAACCACTGAACTGCCGACCTTTTGATCAACAGCTCAGCGTCTTAGCCACTGAACCACTGCGTCCCTATTACATTACAATACTATACAATAAAACACAAATAATATCTCACACAAAAAATTTATGGCCAATCGGAACAGTGCTAAAAAAAAAAAAGCAGACAATTTTAAATGAGAGAGAAGTCTTATCATTAAGCCTCTAAATCTGCTTCCATACACCGCGCCAGAACAAATAAACATTATCTGAACCGGAGGGCAAAGTCTCCCGACTATCCAGTTTGACACAATTACCTGTATCGATGCAGAGTGAGGCAGAAAAGTTTACACAGTCCCTTCACTGCGCCTTCTGGCAGATCTACGAAAGACCAAACCAAATTCAACACAGTACTTAAATGAAAAGCAATGCTTAAAATCAAAAACAATGTTTTAACGCCCTACGTCAGGGGTGTCAAACTCGATTTCATTGAGGGCCGCATCAGGGTTGTGTTTGACCTCGGGGTGGGGGCACGGGGGGGGGGCATGGCCAGCTGAACAATCGTGTCAGGGGCACCTGTGGTGGGACGACCCATATTCTGACATCGTATAAGTACCTTTCCCAGTAATGCATCTTCCAAGTTCGCTGAGGATTTCTCTGCGCTCCTTCACGCTGGAGGTGGTCACTTTCACTGCAAATCTTTTCAGCGTTTCCGAAACCTAAACAAATGTTAAGAGATTTGGGGTAGGGGAAGAGAAGATCGTTCCTGTGAGGTCCCTTTTGGAGATGCAAAAGATAATCAAAAGGATCAAGAATAATCCAGTAAAGATCATCAAAGATCCCTGTGTTCAACAGGTGAACAGACACAGGGCAGAAAGCACAGCTCCACAACACAGCTCCTTTCAGCAGTTCCAAGAAGGCTCCAGAGTGTCTTATATTTTTCCGAACCCTGAAATAAGCGTTTGGCCTTATTGCCATGTGCTCAAAAGCCCAATTGGGCTTATTATCAGGGGATGTCTTATTTTGAGGGGGAAACAGGGTATTTATGTTGTTTGTATTTTTTGTCACGGATTGCCACCAGTGAGGCTAAAACCAATTTCGTTGTCTATATGATATACAAAGTACAAATAAAGGCTATACCAGTGGTTCCCGGGCCCCAAAAGAGGGGCAATTTGATTTTTAACTGGGGCAATTGGAACCTTGTTTAAACCAAGTTAATGGCCTTTAAGACTTCCTCCAAGTGAGTTGCAGTTCACTTTTTGAATAAGAATTATATGTCACGTTTGGGGGGGGGGGGCAGGGCATCAGGATTTTAGAGATACTTAGGTGGGGCATGGCCAAAAAAAAAAAAAAAAGGGTTGGGAACCACTGGGCTATACTCTACTACTTATAGGATACTATATGCCATCGTTAAGTCGTTAGTAGTAATGACTTAACGATGGCGGGGACTCGCTTAACAAAAGCGGCTAGATTAAGTCGTAAAATGGGGACAGGGGAAAAAACACTCCCTGAACAGATTTCTCGCTTAATGATGTGAATTTGTGTGTGTGTGTGTGTGTGTGTGTGTGTGAGAGAGAGAGAGAGACAGACAGACAGACAGACTGCGGTCGTAAAGCGAGGACTACCTGTCCTGCTTCTCCCCCCCCCCCCCCCGGTCGACTTGCAAGGCCCCCCCCCCCGCCGTTGCCCGGGGCTTGTTGACTACAAAACCCATCATCCCCCTCCTGATGTCTACCCCGACGCCCGTGCTGGGAACCATGGGGCCACCACGGGCTCCTGATAGTGCTGGGATCCATAGAGAGAGAAAGAGAGGCTCCCTGCGGCCCTCTGCAACCCGCACGGAGCCTCCTTAGAACCGACCCAAGCGAGGAGCCGACGGAAGGAAACGCGGCTTCTCGCCCGAGGAACAGAGCCGAGCCGGGCGGCGGGCGGGTTGCTTTGCCCGGCTTCTTTTTTTTTCTTTCGGCCTTCGGTAGAACCCACCTGCGTGTCAGCCGCCATCGCGCCGGCTCCGCCCGGAAATTGTTCCGCTTCACTTCCGGCGCGGGTTGATAGCGTCACGAAACGCGCACTCGAGTGGCGGGAAGAAGAGAAACCTTCGATACTTGAAGACAGGCGGAGGCCTGAGCGCGCCTGCGCATTGAGCTTCCTCCTCCTTCCCCCCCCACTTTGGGAGCAATGAGCTTGTGATGGGAATTGGGTGTTTTTGACTCGCCAAAAAAAAAAGGGAAACGGCCAGATTTTCCTTCAATCTATTTTATTTCATCCCTTTATTTATTTTATCCCTTCCCTTTCCCTTATTTTTATTTCTATCCTTTCCCTTATTCATCAGCCCTCAATGGGTTTTTCCCTTATTCGAATCATGGCATAAATTTCCAGACCTCCCATGAATTCTTACCAGTTTCAAAATACAGTATTTTTAAAATTACATGTTGTTGGGAGATCCCAGAAGGGCTTTTTTTCCAGGACTTTCTGGGTTTTTTTTTCCTTTGAAGAGGTTTCGCTTCTCCCCTAAGGAGCTTCCTCAACTCTGACTAGAGTGTAAGGGATCTGAAGAAGCTTCTTGGAGGATAAGTGAAACCTCTTCAAAAGAAAAAAAACCAGAAAGTCCAGTGGCCTCACTTTTATACCTTTGGGATAACCGTGACCTGGAGGACTGAGAATCCCTACAGACTTTTAATTTAATTTAATTTAATTTATCAAATTTCTATGCCGCCCAACTCCCAAGGCGGGACTCTGGGCGGCTTACAGCAAAAAATAATACAACAAAGAACATAGGAAAATTATTTTAAAAACCATTATAAAAACATTTTAAAAACATTAAAAGTCCATGCACACCATTCGTTTAGCTGTACAATTTGGGATGAACACCCTTGGAATGATGGGAATGGTAGGAATGGATTTCCGGAGGAAAAAATTGTAAACTACAGGAACCAGGAGCACCGTTCAGGTGAGCCTGAGGACACAGATAAACCTCCAAGTGGCCTCAAAGACCCTCTAAAGGTAAAGGTTCTCCTCGCACATGTGCTAGTTGTTCCCGACTCTAGGGGGCGCTACTCATCTCCGTTTCAAAGCCGAAGAGCCAGCGCTGTCCAAAGACGTCTCCGTGGTCTTGTGGCCGGCAGGACTCAACGCCAAAGGCGCACGGAACGCTCTTCCCTTCCCACCAAAGGTGGTCCCTATTTTTCTACTTGCATTTTTTTATGTGCTTTCAAACTGCTAGGTTGGCAGAAGCTGGGACAAGTCACGGGAGCTCAGCCCGTTACGCGGCACTAGGGATTCGAACCGCTGAACTGCCGACCTTTCGATCGACAAGCTCAGCATCTTAGCCACTGAGCCACCGCATCTTTTTAACGACCCTCTAAAAGGATGCAAATGACCCGCTGGAATATAAATATATAAATCCTTCCATCCTCCACCATCCAGTCCAGAGCTGAAGCTACTTGAATGAGAAGCGAAATATCTTCAGAAGAAAAAACAAGAAAATCCAGTTGCCTCCTTAAAAAAACCACAAACTGTGACCTGGATGACAAGACAATCTCCATAGACATGTTGTTGGCTATTCTTCAAGGGCACCACTTCCCACCTATCTGTCTTCAGATCAGACTTGACAATTATTGCCTTTCTTTCAGTAGTTTCATCTTCAGAGTTCCAAAATCCACTCTGGACACCACAAAGGATTTGTCCCGTTCGTATGTTTTCAACCCTTTGTACCCTTCAGCAGTTGGTCCTAATATTTTATCAAATGTTAGCTAAATACACTAAACAGAGATAGTCAAGGCGATGGTTTTCCCAGTTGCAATGGATGGCTGTGAAAGTTGGACCACAAGGAAGGCCGAGGAGGCCAAAGAATGGAGGCCTTTGAACTCTGGTGCTGGAGAAGACTCCTGCGAGTCCCTTGGATTGCAAGGCGATCCAATCGGTCAGTCCTAGAGATCAACCTTGACTGCTCTTTAGAAGGCCAGATCCTGAAGAGGAAACTCAAATGCTTTGGCCACCTAATGAGAAGGAAGGACTCCCTGGAGAAGAGCCGAATGCTGGGAACGATGGAGGGCAAAAGAAGAAGGGGATGGCAGAGAACGAGGTGGCTGGATGGAGTCCCTGAAGCAGACGGTGTGAGCTTTCAATGGACTCCAGAGGACGGTAGAGGACAGGAAGGCCTGGAGGAACGTCGTACATGGGGTTGCGATGGGTTGGACATGATTTCGCAACTAACAATACATCATGCAAATGTTGCAAAGGATTATTCCTATTGCTCCAGAAACGGAGATCTAAATTGAAGTGATTCTAAAAACTTTTTTTAAAAGGTTTCTGGTTGCCATAATTTAAAAAGTTGAACCATTTCAAAACCTGGAATTAAGACTAACAATTTTGCCTATATAATGAAGCAGGAGGAGTACTCTACTCCAGAATGACACCAATAGTACCGCGTTTCCCTGCTAACTCAGGCAAAATAATTCGGACAAACTCAACCGGCCACTTCCATAGGATGTGGTAAAGAAGTATACTTTTTATTTCTCTCTTTTGAATTTCACTCTACCCGGCCTAGGACAGGTGGGTTAGTCAAAAAGCCCAAAGCCCATGTCCTCATCAGATTCTTCAGATTCTTCCTTGACCTCTTCTTTGGCCGGAGCTGCTGCAGCGGGAGCGGCTGCTTCGGTCACTGCCGGGGCAGCAGCGGCAAAAGCTGATGGATCAGCCAAGAAGGCCTTCACCTGCAAGGGGGAGGGAAAAAAAATCAGTCATGTTTCAAGTGTCAAAATATCCTTCCAAAGCTGGCCGTTTTCTGCTTTTCCAGACTTTCCACAGAACGTTGAAAGGTCTTATGGGGACATGGAACTGAGCCCAAAGGAATTGTTCTGACCGAGGCTTCCCCAAGAGCATGAAACAGACTCCTTATCCCGACAAAACCCCCTTTTTATTAACTTTATATTAAGTGACTGTGAATTCCTCTCATTCACATCCAGCAAAGTCTTTCAAGGGAGAATTGACAGTCACGGACCTTATCGGGCTTGGAGAGCTGCCAGGCCGATATCTTCAAAACTTGGCAAGGAGTCTCGGAGTCACAAACCAATTAAGCGAACTAATTGTCTCCTGCAAACTCCACTCCCCTTTCGCTCCTCTTTTATTCCCTCTGGGAGGGGCCATTCATCGTCCACCTGTGGCTTTACTCCTGAGTCGACCCTTGTTCTTTAGCTCTTCCCTTCGTCTGGCAACTCTGCGCATGCGCAACTGGGAACAGGCTCCAGCTGTTCGTCTGCCTCACTGATGTCTGATTCTGAAGGCAGCTGATAACTGGCATATGGCCCTGTCCGCATAACGCAGAGCCCTCATCAGAGCCTTCCCCAGACTCCAGGACTGGCTCCTGGTTCCTCCCCAACCTCCTCACTGTCCGCTGCTGTCCGCTCCACTGGCCGGCCACGACAGGAATAAAAAGCCAACAGTAGACTGGAAGCTAGCCTCAACAGACTTGCAAGTCCTCAAAACGTACAACAGTTTGTGTCATTTGTGCAGCAAGGTTATCCTGAAGAGCACAGTGAACCATATTTGCCAAAAGTAAGAGTAAATTTCTCTGCAAGGGATAACCCAAATACAGAGGCAGGCTTAATTCCTCAGGTTTCTCACTGCGCTTGGGAGTTATGTGGGTTTGGTTTTCCATGGGGTGTATACAAATTTTGTTCAGGGACAAGAGCCTCGTGATTTGAGATCCTAAAAAACTCAAACCTGCCAGCAAGACGACTCCAATCCTTCTAATGTTCGAAGTCAAGATCCCTTAAACCAGCAGCTCCCAACCTTTTTTGGGCCGCCGGGACCGGTTCCATGGAGGTTTTCCGTGGACCGGAGAGGGGGGCGTGGCTCCGCCTGCATCTCGCGGATGGGGCTTTGCTTGTTTGTGTGGACCGGTTTCTGGCAGGCCAAGGACCGGGAGTTGGGGAGCCTTGCCTTAAACAACCTTACCTTTTCAGCTAATGGGAAAGAGTAGTTTGTCTCCACGGCCACAGCCAGGACTCGCTTGTACCCATTGATGATGGAGTGGGGCAGGGAGGCCACAGTAGGGTAGCCGATCTGCAGGCACACGCTGGCTACGTTACGGACGCCCTACAAGGGACAAAAGAGACAGGTTGCAAACATCCCATTCTCAGGACAGTGTTCAGATGCTTTCGGTCTGGCCCCCTAACCTCCACATTCAAGCAGCAACTGAAAATAAAGGCTGCTAGTGGTTCACCTTAGTAACACATAAAGGTAAAAGTTCCCCTTGCACATATGTGTCAGTTGTTCCCGACTCTAGGGGACGGTGCTCATCTCCGTTTCAAAGCCGAAGAGGCAGCGCTGTCCAAAGATGTCTCCATGGTCATGTGGCCGGTATGACTAAACACCAAAGGCACACGGAACGCTGTTCCCTTCCCACCAAAGGTGGTCCCTATTTTTCTACTTAATCAATTTAATCAACAGAGATAAAACTCTCCCTAAATTTCTCTCCGCCATCCTACTCTCTCCTCAGCTGCTTTGTTCTGATCCCTCACAAGGGCCGTGGCACAGATGGGATGGGTCATTGAAGTCGTGAGAGCCTTTGCTTACTTCCAAAAAGCGCTTGTGCAAAGTTTCCTCAGTGATATCCAGAACTTCCGGGTTGTAAATGCTGCCGTTATCAAACACTTGCTGGATGATGAGCCCGAAGGAGAAGGGCGAGATGTTCAACATGTTCAGCAGAGTGGCTTCGCTGGCGCCCACTTTGTCTCCGGTTTTGATCAGCTGCACGTCGCTCTAAAGAAACGAGAAAGGGAGGGAGGGATCAGAAGACAGGGCAATTTCAGGAAGCCGTTATCTTGACAACACGCTACAGAGGGTCTAGGACAATTCATTCGCGGCCAATTGGCCACACCCCATCACCGCAGGACAAGTTAATATCAAAGAAACGGTGAAATAGAAGAAGAATGAAAGGAAGGATGCAATAGGAGGGACAGAATGAAACGTGAACGACAAAAATTGGGCAGCTTGCCACGAAATAAAATGGTTGAATTGTCCCGTGGCGAGTTTTCCCATGGCCGATAAGCTGCAGTGAATTGTCCCGTGGCAAGTTGGCTGTGCCAAGCTGGCCAAGGAGCCCCTGCTCAGTTTTTGCACGTTGGGCATTGCTGTTTTAGTCTAAAAACCAACTATGTGGTTTTTAATCTGTTTTTATTGACTTAATCGCAAGCAGCCAGTCTTCTTGGGAGTTTGGTGGCCTTAAGAGATCCAACAAATGAATAAATAAACAATGCAGCCAAACATAAAACCAAACTTAAGCCAAATTTAAGAAAGTTCAAAACTTTCTTAAAGATCCATCTCATCCTGGGCGCCCTTTTTTGGAACTATTACCATCTGGCAGCCAGTACAGGACAATAAAAACAAAGACAAATAGGCTGAAAAACAGCTTCTATCCCAGAGCAGTAACTATATTGGATTCTACTAGTATAGTGCAATATTAATGCAATATCAGTTTTCAGTTCAATTGTATAGAATGTGAAGGATGGGTGTTTGTGTTTTATTTTTATAGTTATAATGTACACTGAAGATGGCATTTAATTTCGTGCAATGACAATAAACTAAATTTGGCTACAGGAGACCTTGACTTACGTTTATTATTTAATGGCAGTTCAAAGTTACAATAACTTGCAACAGGTCCTCACACTTATCACCCCCAAAGTGTCCCCGTGATCAAAACTGGGGCACTTGGTAACCGGAATACATCACATGATTGCCCTTTGGAACCTTCTCAGGGGGGCTTACAACGAACCTAAGTTAGAAGCTTAACGTGACCAGGTGATTCGCTTAATGTCCGAAGAAAGGTTAAAAAGTCACACACCGCTCACTGAAGAATTGGGATTTGGGTTCCCCGTTAATCGGATCTCACAACTAAGGGAGGGCTAGAATTCCCAAGTCTCTCGATTTCTAGCAAAGCTGGGCGACCCGGTAACCCATCGCACTAGCCAACGCGTGGCAAGGGGCCCTTAACTCAGGACTCACCAAGATTTCAATGGTGCCTCTGGAGATTTTGGTGGTGATGCCCAAAGCTTGGAAAAAAGAGGTCTTTTCAGGACCCAGGCCAGTGTTTTGAGCTGGCACAAGGACATCGCAGGGGGCAATTGCTCCAGCCCGGGCAGCAGCTGGCACCTAGAATGAGAGAGAGAAAAGAATCCGCAAATATTCATCCTCAGCTCGGCTATACCTGTGTCAGGCCTGGAAGCCATCTTTTTCGTTGGATCTTCAGGCCTGCCACATTTACTACTGTGGGAAACTGGGAGGGGGGATTGTATGGAGCATGGGTGATATGTAGTCATAATAACATTCCTTTCTCATAGCGTCAAGGCCATCTTGCCCTGCACCTGGAGGGGTGTGACTGGGAGGCATCTCCAGTTGGGACGGTGCTTGGATTGGACCATTTGATGGACATGTGGGTGATTGACAGAGACTTGGACTTTCCTTTGGGTGGGAAAACCTGGAAGCTTTCAGATTCAGGTTTTCCCAGATGTGCCAATATGACATCTCTTAATAAAATGGAACTTTGAGGAACTTCAAGATTCGGAGTCTTCTTTCGTTGGGGGTGTTCCTTGAAACCCTTTGACAGCTTGAACCATTTCTATCCCCAGCTTCCATTTACCTTGTTGGCCAACAGCATATCCCTGATTTCGGTCAGATCCTCCTTGGTGAACACAAAGCCCACGTTCCCACGGATGTGAGGCAGCAGCCTAAAAACACAGCCAGCGTTATTTGTCATCATTCCAACCGAGCAACTTTAAAAAAGAATAATGTGTGCTAACCACTTGCGGAATAGAAAAAGCTAATTTTGGAGGGATTTAACTAGCTCGGGAAAGGCAACCTCATTCGGCTAGAGGACCAGAAGTCAAAAGGAAGGCAGGTCTGTTGCGAAATTCTCGTTTTGCAACTAAGATGTCGTGATTCATTCAGGTAAAGTCAATACAGGCTGACAGAAAAGGTCTGGGCTGGCCGTATTTCGTAGAACTGAAACTCAAGACTTACAAGACGAGTCAAGTTTATGTCTGGACCAAAACTACTTTGTGAGCAGAAAATTAATGAAGATTTTTTTTAAAAAAAAAATCCCACAAGCATGCTTAATACTCCCTTCTCCTCTTTTATTTTCCTCACAACCCTGTAAGGTAGCTCGAAGTCACCCAGCCGGTTTTTATGCCCAGGGAGGACTAGAATCAAGTCTCCTGGTTTTTAGCCTGGCAGCTTGTCTTTTAAACTTTTTTTCCCCCCCAGGTGTTAAGGACTGGCTTGTTGTGATTATTTTAGAAAATAAAAGCTAAGATCCTATGGGGCCTTGTCCACAACCAAATCTTATTCTGTTTGACCCAAGGAAGAATTCCTCTAAAACAGTGTTTCTCTACCTGTAATCCTCGACACACACACACACACCGGGAGATTGATGCAGTTTAGTGCTTTATATCTTGAGCTTAACTCTTGGGGGTCCGTGAAGATATTTAAAAGGGGTCCATGGTGAATAAAGCTGGAAGGGACCTTGGAGGTCTTCTAGTCCAGCCCCCTACTCAAGCAGAAGATCCTAAACAATCAGAGAAGTGGCTGTCCAGTCTCTTCTTAGAAACCTCCAGTGATGAACAATCAACATCTGGTTGCAAGCTGTTCCAGTGGTTAATTGTCCTCACTGTTAGGAAGTTTCTCCTTAATTCCAGGTTGCCTCTTTGGTTAGTTCCCACCTGTTGCTTCTTGTCTTGACTTCAAGTACTTTGGAAAATAAATTGACCCCCCTCCTTCCTCTCCTTTGTGGCAGCCCCTCAAATACTGGAACACTGCTATCATGTCATCCGTAGTCCTTCTTTTCTCTAGACTAGCCATACCCAGTTCCTGAAAACCGTTCTTCATCTATTTTAATCTTCAGGCCCTTTAATCATCTTAGTTGCTCTTCTCTGAACTTTTTCCAAAGTCTCAACTTCTTTTTTTTTGTCGTACGGTGAGCAAAACTGGTTGCAGGTGTGGCCTTATTAGGGTTTTATAAAGCGGTACTAATACTTCCTCTGATCTTGATTCTAAGCTAAGATTCAACCTGAAGGAAAGGTTGAGAACCACTGCTCTAGAACACTTGAGAACCGCAGAAGCTTTGGAGTACTAACTTTTCCAGAGCAGGGTTGTTTTCCAGATGGCCTCGGATGGCTTTACGCATCATGGTATTCTTCCCCATGAGGACAACTGCCTTCCCACGCAGGGACATCCGGATTTGCTGCATCTGCTTGGAGCCGACATTGTCCGCTCCCACGATGAAACATTTTGGATAATCGTCCAGGAGTTGCTGAAGGAATAAAACGAGGATTTGGGGTTATCGTTATTCAAACAAGTAGGCAAACTTCAAAGGGAATTGACATACTCCAATCCCTTCAATCTGTTTTATTCCTGGAGGGAGAAGGGTGTAATGGCATTATTCCAGATCAGGAAAAAGGAGGAAATTGTAGGGATGCCTCACGAAAATACAATTTGCATTTTCTTCTATTCGATTTTTTTTTTACGCTCTTCTAACGTAAGGTGACAATACAGTTCTGTATTTTGTCCTTTGCATCCAATATGGCCTAATGAATAATCCACAATGTGTCATTATTATTGTTGGTATTAGTATTATATATACCATTTTATTTCTTGGTTTCTATATACCGTTTTTATTTTATATATACCGTTTGATAATCTGCCATCTTTATTTTATTTATTCATCATTTTATATGTCATTTTAATTTTATTTTTAATATATACTGCTCAAAAAAATAAAGGGAACACAAGCAGAAAACATCCGATATGAATGAATGAAATAGCCTTATTACATACTTTGTTCTTTACATACAGTAGTTTATACACTGCTCAAACAACTAAAGGGAACACAAAACTACTGTATGTAATGAACAAAGTATTTAATAAGCCTATTTCATTCATTCATTCAGATCTCAGATGTCTTCTGCTTGTGTTCCCTTTATTTTTTTTGAGCAGTGTATATACCATTTTATAATATACTATCTTTTAAATTTATTTTGTATAGACACCATTTTTTAAAATTTATTATTTCTCTATACCAGCTTTCTTATATTTTATTTATCTATACCATTTTATTTTTATTCACTTTATAGTTTTACTTTTTATCCATACCATTTTTAAATTTTATACCTACTTTATCTACACCATTTTATTTTTTATTTCTCTATACCAGCTTTTTAATATTTTATTTCTCTATGCCATTTTATTTTTATTCATTATATATAGACAGTTTTACTTTTTTTATCTATACCATTTTTATTTTATCTATTTTATCTATGATAATGTATTTATTTTTTATTTTATATATACCATTTCATCTCTGTTTTTAATAGGCTGTACACCGCCCTGAGACCTTCGGGAGAAAGGCAGTATAGAAATAAAATTATTCTTATTCTTATTCTTATCTATATACCATTTAATTTCTTTTTATTTCTTTTTTTCCCCTTTTCTTTCTTTGATTGGGGCTAATATCAAAGCGCAAAATTCCAGAAACCAATTATTACTAAAAAAAAAAAATTGATAAAAGCAATTTTAAAGGAAATTGGAATAAAATACAATTTTAAAATGAAAATGGAATAAAATTCCATTTCTACAAAAAAAAAAAAAGTCTTTTTCTCTTGGTTTTCCTCCTTGGCTGATCCTAACAAGAGAGAGAGACGGGGACACAGTTGCCCCCCCCCCCACTCCCCAGCCAGGCACTCTGCACATGCTCAGGAGCGCCCCCGCCCTGGAGACTCACGATGATCTTGAGGAAGTAGTTGGACTTCCACGTGGCTCGGTCTTCCCTGGGCATCGCGGTGTCCCAAGGATCGCACGGCGGGGCGGCGGTTTAAAGACAGCGGCGTTTCTCTGGAGAAGGGAGAAAAAGAAAGAAGGGGGGGAGAAAAAAATCAGGGCCAGCCGAGGTAGGCCGCAAAGCAAGCCAGCCGCTCGCGTAGCCTCGCAGCGAGGACTTACCTCACGAGGCCACGAGAAGAAAAGGAGTGGCGCGAGTCCCGCCGCTGCCTTTTATACCCAGGACGCGGCGACCAATCAGCGGGGCGGCCTCTGGAGGGCCCCGCCTTTTCCTTCCACGGATTGGGCGAGCCGTGAAAGAAGAGGAGGAGACAGGAAAATGGAGGCGCGAGGTGAGGTCCGCCCCTCGGGTCTGATAGGATGGTTGGGACGGTCACTCAAAGGAAGGGTTCTGTGATTTTTTTTTTTTTTTTTTAAAGGACTTTAAGATAACTTTTACTGTCGCTTTCAATGCAGGCTAATCGGGCAACACATTAAAATTAAATTTCCTTTTTTTTTTTTTTTAACAGCTCTCCTACAGCTGATCTGGAGTTTAGCAGCTTTATCACCTCTGGCTGGCCCCAGTGGGGTGGGAATGGAGATTTTGCAATATCCTTCCCCCAGGAGTGGGATGGGAATGGGGATTTTGCAATATCCTTCCCCCAGGAGTGGGATGGGAATGGGGATTTTGCAATATCTTTCCCCCAGGAGTGGGGAGGGAATGGAGATTTGCAGTATCCTTCCCCCAGGAGTGGGGTGGGAATGGAGATTCTGCAGTATCCTTCCCCCCAGGCGTGGGGTGGGAATGGAGATTTTGCAGTATCCCTTCCCCCCAGGAGTGGGGTGGGAATGGAGATTTTGCAGTATCCTTCCCCCCAGGAGTGGGGTGGGAATGGAGATTTTGCAGTATCCTTTCCCCCTGGAGTGGGTTGGGAATGGAGACTTTGCAATATCTTTCCCCCAGGAGTAGGGTGGGAATGGGGATTTTGCAATATCCTTTCCCCCAGGAGTGGGGTGGGAATGGAAATTTTGCAATATCCTTCCCCCCAGGAGTGGAGTGGGAATGGAGATTTTGCAGTATCCTTTCCCCCAGGAGTGGGGTGGGAATGGAGATTTTGCCCCCCAGGAGTGGAGTGGGAATGGAGATTTTGCAGTAATGTTTCCCCCAGGAGTGGGGTGGGAATGGAGATTTTGCAGTATTCTTTCCTCCTGGAGTGTGGTGGGAATGGAGACTTTGCAATATCTTTCCCCCAGGAGTGGGGTGGGAATGGAGATTTTGCAGAATCCTTCCCCTGCCACACCCACCAAGCCACACCACACCACAGGTAGTAAAAAAAAAAGTGAATTTCACCACAGCTCTGCCCCCCCCCCTCCTCATTTATTGCTTAACGCATTGTAAGCCGCCCTGAGTCTCCGGAGAAGGGCGGCATATAAATCGAACCAATAAATAAATAAATAAATAAATAAATAAATTTGTGCGTTCCGTTTTTATCCCCACACACAGACGCAAGCACAGTCTAAGCCACAAACGACACCCAAGCCTGATTTCCAAATCTTTTATTTAGCATCATCACAGGGACTTTTGGGGGGGAAAAGAACACATTGCAAAAAAAGGAATACAGAAAATGGAGAGGGGGGGGAGAGAAATATATAATTCCACAGGAAAACCTCTCCTTCTCTTCCTGAGCACAAAAGCTGAAGTTTTCATCAAGAGCCACTTCATTTTGAGGCACTTAAAGAGTTATGGTTGTGTTTGTTTTTTTTAAAGGGAGTGAAGCACAGGAATTTTTTAACAAAAAAAAAATGCCTCTATTGCCAAAGCTACAGTAACATAGGATAGTCCACCCCAAAAAGATGGGAAATGTTCTTTGAAAAGCACAGAAAACGAGGGAAAAGGCACATATTTTATTTTTTTTTGTTCTAACAGATCAAACCATTCTCGTGTTGAAAGCAAAATAAAACAGCTGGGATTTTGAAAGAACCTTCAGCCCAAATTCAGGCTTTGGAAACAAAAGGGAAAAAAATAATAATAAGGAAAGGAACGGTAATGAAATCCCTGCAGATTTTATTCTGCTAATCGTTGCCGACTCTAGGGGGCGCTGCTCATCCCCGTTTCAAGGCCGTTGAAGCCAGCGCTGTCCGAAGACCTTTCCGCCGTCGTGCGGCCAGCATGACGTCACGGTAGCGCTGTTATCTTCCCACCGAAGTGGTACCTATTGATCTACTCGCGCTTGCATGCTTTCGTACTGCTAGGTGGACAGGAGCAGAGGCAGGGATGGGAGCTCGCCCTGTCGTGTGGCGCTCGGGTCTCAAACATGGGCTGCCGGTTTTTGCAGCTGACAAACCCAGCATCTTAACCACCGACCGCCTCTCAGGTTTTGAAAAACCTTTCTCCCTAAAAAAAAAAAAAAAAATCGGAGAATCCATGCAAAAATGCATTGAAGACTCGGCTGCATGGAACAGCGCAGGACATTTTTCCCAGCAGCAACCGATTTCCGCAGTAGGTGGGAGAGGATATCGCCAGTTTGATCCTAAAAGGAGACACCGCCCCCCCTCGTAGCTTGTCTCTATCATACGGGACCCCGAACCAGTGAGGCAAAAAGGAATGAAAAATTCTATCTGTCAAAGGGTAAAATCTACATGGCAAACCACATCCCAACAGCAACATCTGAACTTAAAAGCAAATATCTTAATAGGTGTGCTTTTTAAGTGAACTTAAGGCAAGGGTCAGCCGCTGGGGGTTCGGGAGAACCTCTAGCTAAGATTCTGTGCAGTTTGGAGAACCCTCAAATCCCACGCCTGGCTGGCCCCGCCCACCCCATCCCGCCCCGCCCCTCCCAGGAGTCCCCACGCGACCCATTTTGGATGCAGGTATGTGCAGGGTGCGCACGGAGGCTCAGGTAGGGCGAAAAACAGGCGTACCGGAAGTTCAGGAAGGCCGGAAACGGGCCTGTTTCTGGCCTTCAGAACCTGGGGAGGCCGTTTTCACCCTCCCGGAGGCTCAAGAAAAGCCTCCGGAGCCCGGGGAGGGCAACCCCCCCCGCACTGTGGTGCAGGAGGCTGACTAGGCCACGCCCACCATGGCCACTCCCACCCAGCAACGGGGCAGAGAACCCCTTGCTAAAATTTTTGAAGCCCACCCCTGACTTAAGGCTCTTTTGAAAATCCAGGAGAAGGCAAGACGAACAAGTCTTTCTCTCGTCTTGGCTTGTTTTTACAAAATCCATTCCAGTTGAACCCTGATCCGTACAAAACTACTTAATAAGCAAAAAGAGAAGGAAAAAGAAAAAAAGGAAAGGAAATATACACACACACTCCTAATAGATTCCTCCAGTTCTCCGACCTCCCCTATTTTTAAAAAAAGGATTTATATATATATATATATTTATATATAATTAATAGTTGGTTTTAAGAAAGCGTCAAGGCTCATCAAGACAGGAAACTAACAAAGATTAGGGTCCTGCCCGGGGAAAAAAACCCAGATACTTATAAAAAGCATCCGTCGAAAAATTGTTCATAAAACTAAAATTTCCATATAAGAGATTTAAAAGCTTTGTTTTTTCTTGTTTTGTTATGCGTTCAAAGCCCAGTGTAAAAAAAAAAAAAACACGCCACATTCCTCACCCAAACACACAGCATTCGGCTGAATAGCAAAAAAGTTGTGTTATCTCACAATCAAAAATACCCCGGAAGGGGGGAAAAAAGGCTCGAGCAGAACATCAAAGGTTTTATGAAATTGTTACGTCGATATAAAAAGTTTTGAAATTATTGCTCAGAAGGTCCTGTCTGGGGAGAATCTTACACAGGCACGAGAGACGGGCTGGAGAAGAATCAAAAAGGCAAAAAACCGAAAAAAGTCAAAATTCGTGGTTTTTTACGCTTCTCCCTTCTCTCGGGTGCAACCACAAAATATAACAGAACTCCTCGACTGACAACGAGAATTAAGATCGGGATTTCTATTGCTCCAGCAAGGCAGCCAATTTTACAACTATTTTGCCCTGGCTCTTAAGTGAGTCACTCAGTTGTTAAGTGAATCCGGCTTCGCCCTTTGAATTTGCTTGCCCGAAACCGGCTGGGAAGGTTGCAAGAGGCATTCAGATGACCCCGGGAAGCTGCAACCGTTGTAAATACAGGTAGTCCTCGACTTACGACCGCAATTGAGCCCCGTGTGGCTAAGTGGGACATTCGGGAAGTGAATTTTGCTTCAATTTATGACTAACCCCGTGTCCACCAAACCCACCCCAACCGTCCTTCGTGGCTCTCAGATGTCATGAAGACCCATCTTCCTACTCAACTATCTCTTCGGACTTGGGCATCTTCCAAAACCTTGGCATCTTAGCGTGCCGACGTCATGGAACCAGAGTTCCCCAAATCCCAAAACAAAGCTGGCTCAGAATGCAGGGAAGTCTGGTTCCCCTGTTCTCCAACGGAGGAGAAGTTGGAGTAGATCCAACCTCCGTAAGTCCCTTGTGCCTCTTTTCTCTGGATGATCATCCACCTTCCCAGAGCAGCCGCGAGCATCTCATTCACATTCACACAACACACACACACACACACACAATTCCTCTTCTTCCTCATCTCCTACATCAACCCGCTCAAGTTGCTGGACGCGGGACGACCCGCCGCAAAATAAGGCGAGGGTTTCCTGGCAGGAGACACCACGGATGGTGAGGTGAGCCTCAGCAGAAGAGTTTCAGGAAGCAGTTCTGGCAGTAAGGCTTGTCGTTCTGCTCTTTGAAGGTTCCCTTGTTGAGTTGCTTGAGACAGAAGGCGCAGACGAAGTGTTCCGGGTGAAATTTCTTAGCCATGGCGGTGATGCAACGGCCCGTGATGGGCTTCTGGCATCCGGAGCAGAGCGAGCCGCGGCGTTCGTGGTAATGCACTTCGCAGTAGGGCTGCCCGTCGTGTTCGAAGAAGCTGCCATTGATGAATGGGGTGAAGCATTCCTGGCAAGGAAAACAAGGAGTACGATCAGGGGTGGGGCTTCAAAAATTTTAGCAAGGGGTTCTCTGCCCGGTTTCTGGATGGGCATTGCCATAAGTCCCTTTTTTTCAGTGCCGTTGTAACTTTGAACGGTCACTAAACAAAGTCGGGGACTACCTGTATTACTTTAGTCTCCGTCGTTAAACCGGAAAAATCGTCTTCTTCAAAAACGTTGGAAATGTTACCATGGAAAATGGAAGGAATCGCGGGGTCCCTTACCCGGCAGACGAAACACTCGGGGTGCCAGAGAGTATTCAAGGCCGAGATATAGTTCTCCAAGATGGCTCGGGCACAGCCGCCACATTTGGGCGCGAACATATCGAAGTAATCTTTACGGCAATAGGCTTTGCCGTCTTTCTCGTGGAAGCCTAGGAGGCAAACAGAAGAGAATCCTGGTTAATCGGTTGAAAGAGCAGAATAATATAAGGTAAAAGGTAAAGGTTCCCCTCGCACAACTGTGCTTGTCGTTCCCGACTCTAGGGGGCGGTGCTCATCTCCGTTTCAAAGCCGAAGAGCCAGCGCTGTCCGAAGACATCTCTGTGGTCCTGTGGCCGGCATGACTCAACACCAAAGGCGCACAGAACGCTGTTCCCTTCCCACCAAAGGTGGTCCCTATTTTTTCTACCTGCATTTTTTTAAGTACTTTTGAACTGCTAGGTTGGCAGAAGCTGGGACAAGTCACGGGAGCTCACCCCGTTACGCGGCGCTGGGGATTCAAACCGCTGAATCAAACCTTTATTGTCAACGCACAACATGCGTACAATGAAATTGAATATCATTGTACACACGTGTACAATGTGGTGTAGGGTTTCCCGCCTAGGCAGGGGGTTGGACTAGAAGACCTCCAAGGTCCCTTCCAACTCTTGTTATTCTATTCCAGGGGTGGGCAACTGCGGCCCTTTTACAACCTGTGGACTTCAACTCCCAGAATTCCTGACCCAGCTTGGCTGTGGACTTCAACTCCCAGAATTCCTGAGCCAGCTTGCTGTGGACTTCAACTCCCACAATTCCTGAGACAGCTTGGCTGTGGACTTCAACTCCCACAATTCCTGAGCCAGCTTGGCTGTGGACTTCAACTCCCAGAATTCCTGAGCCAGCTTGGCTGTGGACTTCAACTCCCAGAATTCCTGAGCCAGCTTGGCTGTGGACTTCAACTCCCAGAATTCCTGAGCCAGCTTGGCTGTGGCCTTCAACTCCCACAATTCCTGAGCCAGCTTGGCTGTGGACTTCAACTCCCACAATTCCTGAGCCAGCTTGGCTGTGGACTTCAACTCCCAGAATTCCTGAGCCAGCTTGGCTGTGGACTTCAACTCCCAGAATTCCTGAGCCAGCTTGGCTGTGGACTTCAACTCCCAGAATTCCTGAGCCAGCTTGGCTGTGGCCTTCAACTCCCACAATTCCTGAGCCAGCTTGGCTGTGGACTTCAAACTCCCACAATTCCTGAGCCAGCTTGGCTGTGGACTTCAACTCCCAGAATTCCTGAGCTGTCTCAGGAATTCTGGGAGTTGAAGTCCACAGGTTGTAAAAGGGCCACAGTTGCCCCCCCCCCCGTTCTATTCTATTCTACATTTTCTCAGATGACCATCTTCCAGGATCCATACCTTCAGGGCCAAAGAAGGCTCCGCACTGCGCGCAGAAGAAGTGCTCGGGGTGCCATGTCCTGTCCAAAGCCGTCACCACTTTCTGCGAAGGAAAAAAAACCCACACAAACGATGAATATAAGCCCATCGTTCTCCATCCAACCTGGTCACTATTCGGAGATTGTGGAATTCCACGTGTGGAATTTACTCGTCCAGCCTGATCGACAGCCTGAGGGATTTCCGGTGGGTCCTCGACTTAAACGACCGCAACTGGGAACCGAGCTTCCATTGCTAAGCGAGGAGGTTGCTAAGCGAATCATCGCGACGGATTTTTACTTTTCTTCCCCCCCCCCACTGCCGTTACGCGAATCATGGCAGCCTTTAAAGCAAATCGTACGGTCATTAAGTGAAACGGGCCTTGCCCGTTGACTTGGCTTGTTCGAAGCCCCCTGTGAAGATGATTACATGATCCTAGGGCAGGGGTCAGCAACCAGGGACTCTGGAGCCGCATGTGGCTCTTTCATCCCTCTGCTGGGGCTCTTGGTCACTCAAAACGTGTGTCGCAACTGCCAATGTGCGACACCCCGGCACACAATTTTTTATTTTTTTTTAAATTCAAAAACTTTTTTTTTATTTTATAAACAAACAAACAAACAATACATAATCAATCATTCCTGATTTTATGATGGGGTTTTTAAAATTTGAAATTGGTTTTAAATTGCAATGTTTTAGTTATGGGCCAAATTATTTAATTATTTTAAATCTATTTTAACTTTTGTATATAAAGTGTTTTACTTGGCTGTTCACCGCCCTGAGTCCGAAAGGAGAAGGGCGGTATAGAAATTTGAAAAATAAATAAATAAATAAATTCAATATATCTTCTGAATACATCTTCTGTATCACCTTTTTGCTCCTCCAATATTTATCGTATCTTAATATTATCATTTCCTTTATTATAACATTTCCCCCGCTTTTCTTACTTCTCTATTAATACATTTATTTATCTTTTAATTTTATTGAAAATTTAGACAACCATTTTATCCCCACACAACCTTCCTTTCCCCACCCCCACATGATTTATTGAGCTTTTCGATGCCCGGTAGGTTTTGTGGCTCCCGGTGTTTTCTTTTCTGTGGGAAACAGATCCAAATGGCTCTTGGGAGTGTTTTAAGGTTGCAGACCCCTGCTCTAGAGGAAACAGATTAGGAAAAAAAACAAAAACGAGTTTCATAGTAAATCGTCACATCTCAGGGACTTACATCCAGGATGGGACCGTTGCAGTAGTAACAGCGAGGGGAAAAGAGGTTGTGGTAATCTCTCTCGCAGTAAGGCTGGCCGTCGCGCTCGAAGAAGTTGCGGGAGCCGATCTCCTCCTGGCAGTGGGTGCAAACGAAATGCTCGGGGTGCCACGTCTTCCCCATGGCTGTGACTACCTAGGGGTGGGAGAAGGAGGAGGACAATCCTGACTCTAGGAAACGTTCCACCTTCCGGCTGAAGGCATCTCGTTGGACATCACACGCCGGGCAGAGCTCAGCGCCGAGGAGAAGAAGAAATGCTTAGAAATGTCTATGTCAGCGTTCCAGAACAACCCAACTCCAATTAAAAACTCAAAATCTTTCATTTATTGAAGGTGGCAGCGTGGAAGCTTCCGGGGTTAAATAGGGCTTCCAAAGCTGACAGTCTATGGAGATTCTCCATCATCCAGGATTGTCCCAAAGGTGCTTTTTGGAGAGGCAACTGGACTGGTTTTTCTTTTGAAGAGGTTTTGCTTCTCCTCCGAGAAGCTTCTTCAGTTCTAACTGGAAGAATCCTGAACTGAGAACTGAAGAAGCTTCTCGGGACGAGAAGCGAAACGTCTTCAAAGAAAAAAAAACCCAAGGAAGTCCAGCTGCCTCTTGAAAAAATAATAATAATAATGCACCTTTGGGACATTCTTAGAAATGGAATAGCACCTGGCCTGGATTGGGAAGAAAATTATGAATTGTCTATATCATCCCAAAAAAGGAATGTCCTTCATGGGCCAGAGAGAAGCTCTGGAGGGGCTCATGCTAGGACCCCTTGCTAGGACATAGAGAGAGTTTTCTCTAGGTTCTTCCATAGTGCACTATGGAAATGCACTTCCATAACTGCATTTATCTGCATGATTTTAATAGCCCTCTCTGATCTTTTTAACATTTGTGTTTACTTGCCTCCCACCACAAGGTGGCGCACATAATCCTTTCACCTTCTATTTTCACAGCAATGGCGCCATGGGGGGGGCTTGGGCTGAGCGTGAGAGAGAGGGACTGGCTCAAAGCCATCCAGGTAGCTGGTCATGCCTAAGCTGGAACTAGAACTCACCATCTCCTGGTGATTGCCCCAAAGTCAACCAGACACCTTTCACGCTTAAGCTGGAACTAGAACTCACCATCTCCTAGTGATTGACCCAAAGTCACCCAGCCAGTTTTCATGCCTAAGGCAGGACTAGAACTCACCATCTCCTGGTGATTGACCCAAAGTCACCCAGCCAGCTTCCATGCCTAAGACGGGACTAGAACTCACCATCTCCTGGTGATTGACCCAAAGTCACCAAGGGCGCTTTCATGCCTAAGGTGGAACTAGAACTCACCATCTCCTAGTGATTGACCCAAAGTCACCCAGCCAGCTTCCATGCCTAAGACAGGACTAGAACTCACCATCTCCTGATGATTGGCCCAAAGTCAACCAGGCAGCTTTCACGCGTAAGGCAGGACTAGAACTCACCATCTCCTAGTGATTGACCTAAACTCACCAAGAGGGCTTTCATGCCTAAGGTGGAACTAGAACTCACCATCTCCTGGCGATGGTCCCAAAGTCACCCAGGCAGCTTTCATGCCGAAAGCAGTACTAGAATTCACAGACTCCTGGTTTCTCCTCCAACCCCTTCACCATAACACCAAACTAGTTCTCAACGGTTAAGAGCTGAGGTTCCCTCCTTGAGGCTTACCTGCCCGGCAATTGGCTTCTTGCAAGCTCCGCAGACACCTTTGGCGACCGTAGCTACTCCGAGTTTGTTCAGGTCAGACTGGAGGCTTCCAAGCATGCTGTCCAACTGGCTGCCGGGTTTTGGAGGGGTGGTGGACGGATAGCTGCCAGCTCCTTTCCCCTGGGACATAAACTAAAGGAGAGACGCAAGCACAGAATGGTCAGATACAAAAAACCACAACCTCAACGTCCTCCTATCCGTTGGAACGTCAAAGCAAGCTGTTTGTTGTGGTCCGCCAGCAGCCTGCGGAATCGGACAGTGAAGAGGCTGGGGAGGAACATGGGCCAGTCCCGGAGTCTGGGGAAGGCCCGGACGAGGGCTCTGCATCGGAGGCAGAGATGGAGCAGGGCCATCTGGGAGTTATGCACGGAATCAGGAGCCTCCAGAGTCGGACAGCAGAGAGGCAGAGGAACAGGAGGAGCCTGTTCCTAGTGCGCCCATGCGCAGAGCTGCCAGAAGGAAAGAAGAGTTAAAGCTAAAGGGACAACTCCAGAGTAAGGCCTGGAGATGATTGGCCCCTCCCATAAGGCTTAAAAGAGGAGCAAAGGCATGTGGGCCCTTTGCAGGAAAGCAACGTTGTTAATTCTGTTCCCAGTCGGCATCTCTGTTTGATTCTGGACTCCGTGGGGCTTTGCCAAGTAGGTCTTTAGCAGCGTGTCAAGGGAGATAAAGGCTGGTGATTATCCCGAAGGGACTTCTCCCGAAGGACTTCTTGCAACTAATTGGGACTCAGCTGTGAATGAACGTAATTCACAGCTGTCGCAATAAAAGAGGTTTTTGGGACTACTCGGGTGTCTTAATGACTCATTAAGCCTAGGTTACAATACTGTTTGGAATTTCCATTCGCGGGTCCTGGAACGGTTGATGCAACTGCAGAAGCTAGCAAAGAGTCACACCCTTGAGGATACATAGGAAGGGGCGGTTATTTTAAAAAAAACAAAAAACTGTGTCAGAACTTTCTCAAGAAAAGGGCCCACACACTCTAAGCATTTTGCAAGCACGGACGAGGTTCAGAGCACTTCCACACCACGAGGCCTTCCTCGGCAGTTCTACTCATCCAAACCACAACACACAGCAATATTAAAAAGAGGGCTAGAGAAAGGAACCGCTTTAAATTCGAGTGTTAAAAAAAATATATATCTATTTTCGGAATAGCGTTGTCGAAGTTTGGAATACAGAGTCGCGCTCGAAATGGACGCCGTTCCAGCGAGACATTTTACAGAAGGATGGAAGGCCGTGTCCAACCTTGAGAGCCGGTGAGAATCGAACTGCTGGCGGTCGGCGTTTCAGCAGAATTAGCCTGCAATGCTGCGTTCTCACCACAGCGCCACCAGGGCTCCTAGTAACTTTTGTAGGCTTATAAGTAACTTTTAGAGTCATTTAGAATTCGCTTCTCACCCGTGGCTAGCAATTTAAGTGCACACGGCATATAATTTGAATTTTTACTAGCTCATTGCTGAATGTCAGTTGCCTTCTCGGCCTTTCTCCAGCCCCAAATTTCTCCGCGAGCCTCAAAGACGATCATGCCGCAAGACCTCCAAAATCATGCGAGGTTTAAAAAGCCGACCGCCGTTTCTTTTTAAGCTCGCAACGAAACAGACCAACAAAACCTTAGGAAAAACCCAGCAAACTAACTAACCCCTCGCAACTGCATGCAAGATCCACATACGGGGTCAAAGACATTTATTTTATTTTTTTTCCACTCAACATGCCGAAGCAGGAATTAAAGCAAAGATCCTGCCTTCTCGGGAGTAGGTGGGCGAGTAGCAAGGAGGTGATCCAAAGATGGAATAGGAAGGACCTGAAAAAGCAGAATTCAGAATGAGACGAGCAAGGATGCATCCGTTAAAAAAAAAAGCTGGCTGGATGGTTGAATTTTAAGAAACTTTTGATTTAAAGTCATGTTTTTTTTAAAAAAAAGGGGGAGGGGGGAAAGGGGGGATTCTTAGTGTAAAAACCTGGATCTAATTCTGCATCTAAAATGCAAGTTAGTCCTCGACAGCTCATTTAGTGACTGCTCAAACGGCACAGTGGTGAAATCCAATTTTTTTTTTTACTACGTTATGTGGGCGTGGCTTGGTGGGCATGGTGTGGCTTGGTGGGCGTGGCAGGGGAAGGATACTGCAAAATCTCCCTTCCCACCCTACTCCAGGGGAAGGATACTGCAAAATCCCCATTCCCTCACATATGTGTGAGGGGAACCTTTACCTAATTTTTTGGGGGGTGGGCCTAAAATTACCCCTACCCTGAAAATAAACCCGGGGGATGAGCGGGGTGGGGGGGGCAACTGTCTGGTTACAGCCCGCAGACCCTTTGGGGCAGCGTAAATACCGCTTTTGCCCTTCTCTTTCTGGGCGCAGCGCTTCTGCTTCTTGGGCCGCTTCCCTGAAGTTGGCAGCTCCGCGGCCATCTGCTTTGCTTTTTCCCTCTTTTTGGGAGGCTCGCGGGAAGCTTTTTGGCGAACGGGAGGCAAATGGGGAGGGGGAACTTTCCTGCCTGTCATCTATTCCTCAAGCTCAGAACAGACTGAGGGAAGGACGGCAGGCAGGAAAATTCCCCCTCCCCATTTGCCTCCCCTTCGCCAAACAACCTCCATGCCGAACGCCGAAAGTTCAGAATGGAGGCGACGGTGCGTCCACAGCGCATCCAGCTCACCGAGCCTGGCCTGCTGCACCCCCCAAAAAAAGTAAGATCGCCTCAAAAATAAGCCCAAGTGCTTATTTTCAAGTCTAAAAGAAAATAAGACTTAAAAAGAAATTTAGACACGGTAGGTGTTCCTGGACTTAACGGCCGTAAGGGTGCCCAAAATTTCTGCGCTGAAGTTGAGACATTTCTCGAGGGACTTTTCGCCCTGTTTTGCGACCTTTCTGGCCAGAGTTGTGAAGTTGTTCAGGAAGCAGGAGAACATCAAAGTGAGACCGTGCCTTCTGTGGTGGTGGGAAGGAGGGAGCCTCTTCTGTTTGACAGCTAACCGACACGGAGCCTTTGGAGGAAAGAGCCGCTGCGGTGGGCCGCGTGGGAATTGGTGCATGCTGGGGGGAAATTTCTTCCAACAGCATTTCCCACGGGACGGGAGGCTGAGTCGGATGGACGGACGGCACATAGTGCAGCTGAGGGATATGTGGCGATGTGGGCAAGGGCAAGGGAGGTGGTGGCGGAGGAGGAGAAGATGGAAGAGAAGAGCCAAGAGTGGCGTTGACGGAAGCGGTCTTGGAGACATCTTTAGGAAGGATCTGCGGTGGAGGAGAAGGTGGGACAGAGATGGTTCTTCTCAAAGGAAGGGGTGACGTAGCAGGAATAATAACCTGAGGGAAAAAAGCAGGAAGAAACATGAACAGGCCAAAGATACCTCGCCCAGAAATACTTGAAGGCACCAAAAGGAGATGATCATGGAGGTCAACCTTCTCCAATCTTCCCCGGGCACTTCCCAAAGGGTGGAGGTCAACTCCAGAAGTCTCGCCAATGGACACAAAGGCTGGGGGAGTCTGAGAGTTGAGGCCTACCCTTTTGGAAAGCAACAGGTTGGAGAAATGTAACGGTACCGTACCTCACCTTCCTGAAGGACGCAAACCCAACAAGAGTGAAAAGCTGAACAACAACAAGCAGAGGCCCCTCCCAAGTAGAAATGGAAAGCATGCATCTCTGTAGGCTTCCGAGATCCTTCTGCCCCCGACTGGATGGAGGAGCCTTCAAAAGCTATCTAATGGTGCTAGGTATTCCATCCAAGAAAACGGTGATCCAAGATCTCGCTTGGAAAAATCTGGGGGAAACTTTCAGTTTCTAAGGAACTGACCAACGATTGGCCCCTGTTGGAAACCCCGAATCAATTAGAGATGACAACAGCCCAGAGAAGTAGGGACTATGAGCCAAACTGTACGGAAATCCAACCAACAAGACAACGTGTGGTGAACCTCAACCGATGGCCAATTTGAGAGGACTTCAACCAGGGAAACAAGCTTTATTTTGAATGTGCTTTTCTGGGTTCCAGCAGGATATTAACCCCCAGAAGAAAACAACAACAGAATAAAGAAGAGTTGGAAAGGGACTTTAGAGGTCTTCTAACCCAACCCCCTCTCAAGCAGGAAATCCTAAACCATTTCAGACAAACGGCTGTCCAATCTCTCGTTTAAAAAAACTCCAGTGATGGAGCGCCTACAACTTCTGATGGCCAAGCCGTTCCACTGATTAATTGTTCTCACTGTCATGAAATTTCTCCTTAGTTCTAGGTTGGTTCTTTCCTTGGTTAGTCTCCACCCATTGCTTCTTCTCCCATCTTCAGGTGCTTTGGAGAATAAGTATGTTCTCCAAATATACACTGGAGAATAAACCCACAATTGGCAAGGGATGGACCTCTCCCTTTTTTTGACATGCAACGAAGGACGCATCTGATTTTCTCTCCATTCAGAAGCGGCCTTGCTAACGTTCATCTCATCTCTCTTGGTCCTCAAGTGAAGGACCTCCATTCTCTGCTAATTCCTAATTTCCAAATCGGCCGTCAAGGCTCTTGTGTGGGCAAAGCACGAAGGGGTGGGGGGAAGCTTAAGAAATGATCTTGCTTTCATCTGCTGTAGGCATGACCAAGAAGAGGAGAAGATCCATCGGCCGTCGGCCATGGAAATGCTCCCTCTGGAAGGAACCAGAGATGTTCTGGAACCAGCATCCCAAAACTACCTTCCTTGTACCGACTGGAAGACTCCTTCGGAGCTCCCGGCTACCTTTTCTATTCGTTGACTACCATCTTTGTCCTTCTTCTGAGGCCTGGAGGTGATGATGACCCCCTCGGTCAACCAGTCGTCGGGACTCCGTTGACGTTCTTCGTCTTCGGCTTTGCTGATGCCCAGCCTGTCTTGAAGCTCTTCGATCAGGCGGTCTTGGGAGACGGTTTTATGGAAGAGGACCGGGCCCAGCTTGCGTCGCGGCGACAGATCGCGGCACATGGGATGCACATTGGAGATCTCTTTGGTTTTCCTGATCACGGACTTGATCTTTTAAGGAAGGGGAGGAAAACGTTCAGGTTGAGTAAGCTCCCCCCAACCCTTCAACCAGACGGCATAGAATGCACAGTCTTGAGGTTGACCGGGGTTAGTGGTCACAAGCTGGGAAAAGCAGAAATGACCCCTTCCTCAACTGGAGGAAAGGTCCTTTCAGCACAGCCATAAGCAGCCGATTCATCTTAGGAAAAGCTGTCCAACTGCAACCACATGCAGCATTGATGTTGTTAACTAGCTTGGTAATGAAACGTCCGCAAGAAAACAAGCAAGCTCAGAGAGCACCAAGGACCCAACGATCCTCCTTCTCCTCTTTTTCCTTCTTCTCCTCTTCCTCCTCTTTCTCTTTCCTTCTCCTCCATTCTGCAACCCACATTCCCTTCTAGCACTGATGATGTTACCTAGGTTGGTAATAAAACGTCTGCAACCCCTCCTCATGTCTGCAACCTCTTCTAGCACTGATGATCTTACCTAGTTTGGTAATAAAACATTTGCAAGAAAACAAGCAAGCTCAGAGAGCACCAAGGACCCCTCATCTCCGGCCTGATCTACAGATCTCCTCCTTTACGAAACATGGAAGATTCAGCTCCTTTCAACCCTACCTGTATCTCAAAGCAGTTCAGAAACCCTGGAGTGCAGAAGGTGATTCCTATCTGCAGGCGAGCCCAATCCTTATCATCTTAAGGTTGTCCCATTTCTCGCCATTCCTCTACTCAGCAGAGAGCCCAGCAAAAACCCAAAACACATTAAGAGCAGCACTTGGCCAAATCACCGTCCTACACCAGAGGCTGGTTGCGTCCGTCTAGGACCGTGATGGCGAACCTATGGCACACGTGCCCGAAGTGGCACGGGGAGCCATGTTGCCTGGCATATGCGGCGCCAACTGTTCCTCTTCTGGGTTTCTGGCGCGCATGGGCACACGACAATCAGCTAGCTTTTGTGAGTGCGGCAGTGCTGGAAACCGGAAGGGCTGGTCTTCCGGTTTCCGGCGTGAGCCTGCGTGCCGGTCACCTGACTGGCACGCACACATGCGCAACAGCAACCAGAAGACTTGCTTGCCAGCGCACATGTATATGCCAGAAACCGGAAGTACCTTATTCGCTGTGCGCAGCTCCTCTTCCTGGTTACGGCCCAGACAAGCGCAAAGTGCTCCCTTTTCAGCACTTGGTGCCAAAAAGGTTTGCCATCCCTGATATAGAGCAGGGGTCACCAACCTTTCGGACCTCAGGGACCACTACATTCATAATTTTAAATCCCGCGGACCACTAATATGATTTGCCTAATGTCTGGTTGGGTGGGCGTGGCTAGGTGGTCATGTGATTGGGTGAGCGTGGCCAACTCGCTGTCACTCATGTCGAGGGGCGCCTCACCGGCCTCTACACACACCCTCCCCTGCCAGCCACTCCTCGCCTGCCCACCTGAGCTCTTTAGGGCCCCATCAGTAAACAGTTGTTGGAGCTAAGCAGGCACCACGAGAAAGAGTTGGCAAAACAGCTCAGTTCAAATTGAAACTGGCCGAGAAGGAGGCTCAGCAGAAGCACCTCACTGAGGACTAGGAGCATAGGCTTTCCAAGCAGAGGGAAGTCCTGCGGGAGTGCAAGGCCAGGTACCGGCTCCTGGAGGCTCAGCCGGCTGAGATGGTCAGCCAATTCCAGGCCATGATGCAGTCCCACTGGAACAAGGCCCTCCGGCTCTTCGCCACCAGCGGCACTTCCCTCCAGCCTTCACCCAAAGCCCCACACCAGGAGGCTGAAGCAGACCCCAAGTCTGAATTTCTGCCCCCCTCCAACACACACAAAAAAACCCTGAAGGGGGAGACTCTCTGCAGCAACACAAACGTTCATTGCAGGTATCTGTCCCGGGGACCGCAGTTTGAGGACCCCTGATTTAAGTGCAATATAAAAAATGCAAATAATTTTTTTTGTGGACCACCAAAATTTTCTCACGGACCACCAGTAGTCCACGTACCACCAGTTGGTGACCGCAGATCTAGGAGAAGCATGCAAACCTCGCTAAATCCAGGCACAAACTCCAAAGCGCGTTTCATGCACAGGCCAAAGCAGAAGCAGCACGGAGACATCCCCTCCCTCGTGTCACCAGCTGGCTCATCTCTTCCCCATTCATCCGGATGCCTGCCTGGCTCGAAGTGGATATTCTCTCCACGGAGATTGTAGGATCAGCGATACTACGGTCCCGTTCTTCTTCCCGGATACGTTCGGCGGCCTTCGACGCAGCCGCGACACCGTTGGGAAGGCTGTTCTTTCTGGATCCCCTCTCGGCCACATCAGGACAGCTGTTTGCCCTCACCGGATCTCGGATTTCGGGCCTGTGGTTCGAGGCCTGCTGGACAGCCCAGCCTGGAAAACTCTCCCACCGTTCTACATTAAAAAGATCGGGGGGACCGACGTGAACGTCCTTCTTGAGGGACGTTCTCGGCACCAACAGAGACGTTTCTGAATTGCTCTGCCTGGTGTAACCCACTGTCCTCATTCCGTTCTCCTTGAAAAAAGGAGCTTTGGGGTGGAAGAGAGCCTTCTCTTCTTGGGGGGCTGGCCTCTTCGAACCCCTGCTCAGAACTGAAGGAATGTCTTCGCCGTTGAGGTTCTCCTCCTTCCAAGGTCCTCCTGGCTCCATGTTTTTTTGAGTTCCCGCACCATCCGCACCAATCCATAACAACTCGGGCTCTGAAGAAGAGACGTGTGACTTCTCAGGAGGGGTTTTGCTGGGTCCATCGGAGCTTGGGCGGGGGGCAGAAGCTTTACCAAGGGGGGGCTTGGTCCAAGGTCCGGCGGGGTGACGATGCAAAACATTGGAAGGAAGTTCTGGGATCGCGGCTACCGCTAAACCACTGCTTTTCTCATCAATGTGTAGGACCTCCAACTCAAGAGGGGCCTCGGAACTGGGGTGAGGCCCATCGTGTTTTGCCCTGTGGGGCTTTGAGGCACGTGGTGGTGGCACCGTATGGGATGGGACAGGTGGTCCAGAAGACAGCGGTAGGGAAGGCTCAGAGGACAGAGATATGGTGGAACTGGTCTGAAAGAGAAAGGAAGGCGGGAAGAAGGAAGGGAGGAGAGAGAGTGGGGGGGGGGGAAGGAAGAGGGGAGAAAAAAAGGGAAAAAGGAGTGAGGGAAGAAGGAAAAAAAAAAAAGAAAAAAAAAAAAAAAAGGCAAAATAGCGACAGAAAAATAGAAAGGGCCCTGCATTGAACTCACTTGAGTTAGTTCTGCCACCGATAGCCTCCCATCGACCAATACGCTCCCACAGAGAGGGACTCCTCAGGATGCCGTCAGTCAAACAATGTCGACTGGTGACCCCCAGGGGGAGAGCCTTCTCTGTGGGGGCACCTGCCCTCTGGAACGAGCTCCCCCCGGAGATTCCTCTGGATCCCTGACCTTCGCACCTCTCGCCGCGCCCTCAAAACGCTATCGTTTCACCAAGCAGGGCTGGCCTAAATGCTATTTTAATGGGTGGTTTTCTATTTTAGCTCTTTCGGCCAAACTATTTAATATTTTTAAATTGTCTTTTAACTTTCATGTAGTTGTGGTTTTTATTTTTGGCTGTACACCACCCTGAGTCCTTCGGGAGAAGGGCGGTATAAAAATTCAATAAAATAAATAAAATAAAATAGTTAAAAGGCAAAAGGAGACCCAGGAAAATGGACATAAAAGGACTAATAATTCCTGGGTATAAAAATTCAATAAAATAAATAAAATGAAATAGTTAAAAGGCAAAAGGAGACCCAGGAAAATGGACATAAAAGGACTAATAATTCCTGGGTGTAAAAATTCAATAAAATAAATAAAATGAAACAGTTAAAAGGCAAAAGGAGACCCAGGAAAATGGACATAAAAGGACTAATAATTCCTGGGTGTAAAAATTCAATAAAATAAATAAAATGAAATAGTTAAAAGGCAAAAGGAGACCCAGGAAAATGGACATAAAAGGACTAATAATTCCTGGGTATAAAAATTCAATAAAATAAATAAAATGAAATAGTTAAAAGGCAAAAGGAGACCCAGGAAAATGGACACAAAAGGACTAATAATTCCTGGGTATAAAAATTCAATAAAATAAATAAAATAAAATAGTTAAAAGGCAAAAGGAGACCCAGGAAAATGGACATAAAGGACTAATAATTCCTGGGTATAAAAATTCAATAAAATAAATAAAATGAAATAGTTAAAAGGCAAAAGGAGACCCAGGAAAATGGACATAAAAGGACTAATAATTCCTGGGTATAAAAATTCAATAAAATAAATAAAATGAAATAGTTAAAAGGCAAAAGGAGACCCAGGAAAATGGACATAAAGGGACTAATAATTCCTGTGGTTGAAGATGTGCCAACACCATCATCCCTAGGCCAGAAAGGAAGGTAGGTGGGCGGTGGGGGGGGGACAAATGATAACAAGGAGGGGGCACCTTGAAGTCTGAAAGGGAAGCCATGAGCTCATCCAGCTCTCTGGTTGCTGAAGAGGCAGATATGCGGGTCTGTTGCTGGCTGGAGGCGAAACGCTGAGGACTGCTCATCCCTCCTTGATTCACAGTAATAGCTGGTCTAATGGAGGCAAACAAGACAGAAACGGTCATTTTTTATTTTTTAAATTTGATTTATATGCCGCCCTTCTCCGGAGACTCAGGGCGGCTTACAATGCGTTAAGCAATAGCCTTCATCCTTTTGTATATTTATACAAAGTCAGCTTATTGCCCCCACAAACTGGGTCCTCAATTTACCCACCTTAGAAAGGATGGAAGGCTGAGTCAACCTTGAGCCTGGTGAGATTCGAACTTACAGTAATTGCAGACAGCTGGTCTTAATAACAGGGTGCTTTAGACCACTGTACTACCAAGGCTCTTGAGGTTTGCTTCCAGGAACAAAGACCCCCCCCCTTCCCTGCCTCCCTTCCCAGCCTCCCCTGTGGCCTTAGGCTAAAGCACGGGTCAGCAACCTGCGGCTCTGGAGCCGCATGTGGCTCTTTCACCCCTCTGCTGCGGCTCCCTGTCACCCAAAATATGCGTCACAACCCCCAATGTGCGACACCCACCGGCACACAATTTATTGAGCTTTTCAACCCCCGGTAGGCCAAGATAAATCCAAGAAAAGAAAAGTTTCAGAAGAAAACGGAAGGTTTAATTCGACTACATATGCTAGTTTTTGTGGCCGCTCAAGAAATCGTCAGGCACGGGAAGAGTTTTTGTGGCTCCCGGTGTTTTCTTTTCTGTGGGGAAACGGGTCCAAATGGCTCTTTGAGTGTTTAAGGTTGCAGACCCCTGGCCTAGACAGCAGGCATGTCCAACTGGTTACTTACGGGACCGCCTACTACCACCAATAGCCTCCCACCGGCTGGTACGCTCCCATAGAGAGGGGCTCCTCCGGGTGCCGTCGGCCAAACAATGTCGACTGGCGGCCCCCAGGGGGAGAGCCTTCTCTGTGGGGGCACCTACCATCTGGAACGAGCTCCCCCCGGAGATACGGAGGATGACGGATCTGCGCACCTTCCGCTGCGCTCTTAAGACCTTTTTATTCCACTGGGCGGGCTTGGCCTAATCTTTTCCCTCTTTTTAATTATGCAAATTTTAATCGGTTTTTAAATGATTGGGGTGTTTTAATTTGTCCGGGCCAAATTGTTTAATTCGATTTTACTTTGTTTTTTAAATTTTGTATTTATGTATTTTTACTGTTTGGCTGTTCACCGCCCTGAGTCCTTCGGGAGTAGGGCTGTATATAAATCAAATTAATAATAATTATAATTATAATTATAATAATAATAATAATAACAACAACAACAACAACAACAACAACTCACAGCCCATGGGCCACCCCCCTCACAAGGTCATTAAAAATATTTAAAAATTAAAAGGAAATGTGTTATTTATGCACAAACTCTATGAACTACGTTAATTAGATTATAGGTCGTTCTCCACTTAAAGCCATTCCTTTGGAAACTCTGGGAGTTGGGAGTCCACCGCATCTTAAAGCATGCTGGCCAGGGAATTCTGGGAGTCGAAGTCCACATATCTGAAAATATGCTGACTGAAGAATTCTGGGAGATGATGTCCATGCATCTTAAAACATCCTGGCCAGAGAATTCTGGGAGTTGAAGTCCATGAATCTTAAAACATACTGGCTGGGGAATTCTGGACGTTGAAGTTGAAATCCATCCATCTTAAAACTTGTTGGCTGGGGAATTCTGGGAGTTGAAGTTCACCCATCCTGGCCAGAGAATTCTGGGCACTGAAGTCCACCCATCTTAAATCATCCTGCCCAGGGAATTCTGGGAGTTGAAATCCACCCATCTTAAACCATTCTGGCTGGGGAATTCTGGGAATTGAAGTTCACCCATCTTAAATCATCGTGGACAGGGAATTCTGGGAGCTGAAGTCCATCCATCTTAAACTATCCTACCCAGGGAATTCTGGGAGTTGAAGTTCACCCATCTTAAACCATTCTGGCTGGGGAATTCTGGGAATTGAAGTTCACCCATCTTAAACCATCGTGGACAGGGAATTCTGGGAGCTGAAGTCCATCCATCTTAAAACATGCTGACTGGGGAATTCTGGGAGTTTATTTTTATTTTATTTTTATTTTATTTTGAATTTGTATACCGCCCTTCTCCCTGAGGACTCAGGGCGGTGAACAGCCAAGTAAAAACATCAAATACCAATATTAAAATACAGTTAAATATACATATATAAATTTGGCCCCATTAATTAAAAAATCCCCCCATCTTAAACCATCCTGTCCAGGGAATTCTGGGAGTTGAAGTTCGCCCATCTTAAATCATCCTGCCCAGGGAATTCTGGGAGTTGAAATCCACCCATCTTAAACCATTCTGGCTGGGGAATTCTGGGAATTGAAGTTCGCCCATCTTAAACCATCGTGGACAGGGAATTCTGGGAGCTGAAATCCGTCCATCTTAAAACATGCTGACTGGGGAATTCTGGGAGTTGAAGTTCACCCATCTTAAACCATCCTGTCCAGGGAATTCTGGGAATTGAAGTTCGCCCATCTTAAATCATCCTGCCCAGGGAATTCTGGGAGTTGAAATCCACCCATCTTAAACCATTCTGGCTGGGGAATTCTGGGAATTGAAGTTCGCCCATATTAAACCATCGTGGACAGGGAATTCTGGGAGCTGAAGTCCATCCATCTTAAAACATGCTGACTGGGGAATTCTGGGAGTTGAAATCCACCCATCTTAAACTATCCTGCCCGGGGAATTCTGGGAGTTGAAGTTCACCCATCTTAAACCATCGTGGACAGGGAATTCTGGGAGCTGAAGTCCATCCATCTTAAAACATGCTGACTGGGGAATTCTGGGAGTTGAAATCCCCCCATTTTAGAGTTGGCCAAGGTTGAGAAGCACCGTCCTAATGGGAGGCACCACGAATTCCCCTCTCTCTCCAGAAACCGTCACACCTTAGCCGGATGGATAGTAATCAGGGGGCTATACTCACACAGGACTAGGCACCGAGCTTTCCAGTTCATCCAGAAGGCTCTCCACGCTGGGGCACACTTCTTCCACCCCCGGCCCCCCATTCCACTTGGGCTTCTCTTTCCCTGGGGCTGCGGGCTGTGCGGCCAAAGAGGTAGTGTTCTCCAGGAGGCTGTAGGGGGAGCCGGTCCCACCAGGCCGCGAGGGGCTTCCTCCTGCGTTCTCATCTTACAAGTCAAAAAAATAAATAAAATAAATACAGACAGGACTTGGAAGCACGTTTCCCATTAAAAAGGCGGAAATATATATATATTTTAAAAAACCGGTGGCCTTCTAATGAACAACTCATCCGTGGGACAGTTTCGATGCTCCATCCCTGGAGGTTTCCAAGAAGAGGCTGGACAGCCATTTGTCTGAAATGGCACAGGGTCTCCTACGTAAGCAGGGGGGGGGTTGGACTAGAAGACCTCCAAGGTCCCTTCCAACACTGCTATTCTGTTTGGTGACTGTGAGAACAATTAACTTAAAACCATCCCTTCGGGAACTCTGGGAGTTGAAGTCCATCCATCTTAAAACATGCTGACTGGGGAATTCTGGGCATTGAAGTCCATTCATATGAAAGCATCCCCTGCCCAGGGAATTCTGGGAGTTGAAGTCCACTCATCTTAAACCAACCTGGCCAGGGAATTCTGGGAGTTGAAGTCCACTCATCTTAAAGCATCATGGCCAGGGAATTCTGGGCATTAAAATCCACCCATCCTGCCCAGGGAATTCTGGGAATTGAAGTCCACTCATCTTAAACCAACCTGGCCAGGGAATTCTGGGAGTTGAAGTCCACTCATCTTAAACCAACCTGGCCAGGGAATTCTGGATGTTGAAGTCCACTCATCTTAAAGCATCGTGGCCAGGGAATTCTGGGCATTAAAATCCACCCATCCTGCCCAGGGAATTCTGGGAGTTGAAGTCCACTCATCTTAAACCAACCTGCCCAGGGAATTCTGGGAGTTGAAGTACACTCATTTTAAACCAACCTGGCCAGGGAATTCTGGGAGTTGAAGTCCACTCATCTTAAAACATCATGGCCAGGGAATTCTGGGCATTAAAATCCACCCATCCTGCCCAGGAATTCTGGGAGTTGAAGTACACTCATTTTAAACCAACCTGGCCAGGGAATTCTGGGAGTTGAAGTCCACTCATCTTAAAACATCATGGCCAGGGAATTCTGGGCATTAAAATCCACCCATCCTGCCCAGGGAATTCTGGGAGTTGAAGTCCACTCATCTTAAACCAACCTGCCCAAGGAATTCTGGGCATTGTGAATGCTCCATCACTGGAGCTTTTCAAGAAGAGATTAGACAACCATTTGTCTGGAATGGCACAGGGTCCCCTTGCTCAAGCACGGGGTTGGACTAGAAGACCTCCCAAGGTCCCTTCCGTTCTTCTGCCGTTGTTCTTCCTAACCAAAGCAAAGCTATCCCGCTCCAATTTTTCGGGGCCCACTTTTCTATTCCTTGCCCTCCCTTCCCTTCTCCTGGGCAGCTTCTAGCAGCTGCAAGAGACATGCCACAAACCCAGGAAGTGCATTTCCGTTGTGGCAACGGGTGCATAACGGACAGGCGTCAGACGTGGGCGTCAAGACCTCTGAGTAGTTCCGGACTCTGAGTAGATCCGAATAGGGAACCCAAAGCAGCACAAGTGAAGGCTGCTTATATTATAAGGTTATAAGGTTAGCCGCACCTTGCGAGTCTGAATGGGGTTAAAGGTAAAGGTAAAGGTTCCCCTGGCACATATGTGCTAGTCGTTGCCCCCTCTCCCAATCGCGTGATCCTAACCCTAGAGCCCAGCCCCTCGTACCTGTGGGGCTGCCAGGTGAGGGGTTGTGCTGCACAGCGTTCAATTCCAGGAGGAGCCGATCCAGTTCGGACAAGTTATTGCCTAAGGAGGAGCTCATCAGGGTAGGAGATGGTTCTGCAGACTTCTGCTTGTTGGGGAAACTGAGGTTCAGGGGATAAAGAGCCTGTTATTTGGAAGTGACCAGCGCACTGATCGAACCAGTTCCCTCCCTCCCTTCCTTCCCTCCCTTTCTACCTTCCTTCCATCCTCCCTCCTTCCTTCCTTCTTCCACCTTTCCTTCCTTCCTCCCTCCCCTCCACCCTTCTTCCCTCCTTCCTTCCACCCTTCCTTCTTCCACCCTTCTTTCCTTCTCCCTCCACCCTTCTTCCCTCCTTCCTTCCACCCTTCTCCCTCCTTCCTTCCTTCCTCCACCTTTTTTTCCTCCCTCCCTCCCTCCAACCACCCTTCCTTCCTTCTTCTCACCATTCCTTCCTTCCTTCCTTCCACCTTTCCTTCCTTCCTCCCTCCCTCCACCCTTCTTCCCTCCTTTCTTCCACCCTTCCTTCCTTCTTCCACTCTTCTTCCCTTCTTCCCTCCCTCCACCCTTCTTCTCTCTCCTTCCTTCCTTCTCCCTCCCTCCCTCCTTCCTTCCTCCACCTTTTCTTCCTTCCTCCCTCCTGCACCCATCCTTCCTTCCTTCTTCCACCTTTCCTCCCTTCCCACCCCATCCTGACCCCAGGGGCTGAAAAAGCTAGATAATACAAGAAACAAGGGATGGAAACTGATCAAGGAGAGATTTAACCCAGAAATAAAAAGAAATTTCCCAGGAGTGAGAACCATTAACCAGCGGAACAGCTTGCCACCAGAAGTTGTGGATGCTCCATCCCTGGAGGCTTTTAAGAGATTGGACAAACCATTTGTCCACGGAAGGGTGTAAGCAGTGTTTCTCAACCTTGGAAGCTTGAAGTAGGGTCGACTTCAACTCCAGAATCCCCCAGCCAGCGCTGCTGAAGATGGGGGATTCTGGGAGTTGAAGTCCACCACATCTTCAAGCTTCCAAGGTTGAGAAACACTGGTGTAGGGCATCCTACTTAAGCAGGGGGTTGGACTAGATGACCTCTGAGGTCCTTTCTGACTCTGTTATTCTAATAAAAGGGGGGGAATAGAATACCTATAGACGTGTTCCTCGTCGTTGGCACGCGAAGGAGAGATGGCACACTCTCTGGGCACCGAGGCACTGGCACTATACATAGGAGATTGAGACGGCGGCTGTAAAAACGAATTTTATTTGAATAGGTTAAGTAAACATCAACATTTCTACCAGAGACCAAACTCGACCTGCGCTACAAAAAAAAAAAATCTGTGGCAGCTATAAAAGGTAAGTCCTCGACCTACGACCCCAACATTTCTTTTGCTAAACTTAGGGACCGTTCGAAGTTACGTCGTCACTGGGGAAAAAAAAAACCAGTTAACTCGTGACGCCCGTTTTTCACACTTAACGACCGTTGGCAGCATCCCCATGGTTCATGGGGTGAAAATTCAGATGCTTAGCAACGGTCTCATACTTCCGACGGTTGCAACCTCCTGGGGATTGGGTGATCCCCTTTCGCGACCAAGTCAATGGAGAAGCCAGCAGCCGAGTTACTAACTGAGCAACGTCAGTGATTTACCTGAACAACTGTGGCAAGGAAGGGCCGTAAAAATGGGGGCCAAACTCCCGTCGCAAATGTCTCGTTTAGCGACATAAATGCTGGGCTCAATTGCGGTCCTAAGTGGAGGACTTTCTGTGTGGTTTTTTAAAAAAGAGAGTGGGAGGGAAACGCAGATCATTTATGAAAACTAGCTTCTCTTTAGTAGACATGCCGGATGGAAATTCCGAAACGGGAAACAAACAGGATACAGAACAAACAATGACAATCTGTCTTCACGATTGTCCTTTCCGGAAACACAGCTCACGTTTTCACCTCCTCTCTTCTGTGGATTTTACAGATAGTCCTCAACTTACAACAGTTCATTTGTCATCTTCTTTTAATAACCCCATAATGCCTTGCAGGGTGGAGTCTGGGCAACTGGATGGAGCTGAGTTTTTTTTACTGGCCGGATGCCCTTCCTGTCGCCACTACGGAGTTTAGTTCAGCAGGTATATCCTCATTGTGCCCAGACAGAAAAATATCTGCCTCTACCTAGGATCGAACTCACAGCCTCCTGATTTGTGAGGCGAGAGCTTCCCCTTTAGGCTGTCGCACCGCTCCATTTGATCTTCATTTCTCTCCATAGTAAATTATTGTGTTTTATTCCAATTTCATTTTAAATTGCATTTTACTCCCAATTCCATTTTACGTTGTTTTTAATAGGATTTTAGTAATGATTTTTTTGGAACCCTGTGTATTTCGATACGGCCTATGGGCTGATCGATAAACTAAAGTTGTTAAAAGGAATCACGCAGTCGTTAAGCGAATCAGCGGAAGCGAAGGCATACAGTTATGAGGTCGTAAAAACGGGGATGGGGAAGACCATGTCACTACTCTGCATATCTCCTCAATGGAGGCCTGTAGTGGCCGCACTTCTAGTGGAATAGGGTGTCACTCGACGGAGCAACGGAATATGATTTGGCGATGCACGTCGTACCCACCGGCCTATTGTTAATGCTGTGACTTTATTACCCAACTTGGAAGGTTGGCACGACACAAACAGGGACTCCGATCTCCGAAAGGAAGCTGTCCTCTTGATATAGATGTGGAGGGCCCTCCTGGCGTCCAAAGGGTGCCATTTCCTCTCTAGGGTATGGGTTCAGTGGCGGATTAAGGCTCACTGGTGCAGGGGTGAAATGCTCCCGGTTCGGACCGGATCGCCCGATCCGGGTAGCGATGGAGGCGGGTGGTTCGGAGAACCGGTAGCAAAAATCCCTGCCCTCCCCCCATTGTCCAGCTGAGCCGCGCAATCATCAAAGGCTTTTTTTTTTTAATTTTTAAAAGCATTTTTTTACAACCTCTTTGGCCGAAAAAATGCTTATAAATGTAAAAAAAAAAAAAAAAGCCTCTGATGATCGCGCGGCTCAGCTGGGATCGTCAGAGGCTTTTAAAAGCATTTTTTCTACAACCTCTTCCGTCGAAGAGGTTATAGAAAAAAATGTTTTTAAAAGGAAAAAAAAACCTCTGCCGATCAGGCAAGTCAGCTGGGATGGTCAGAGGCTTTAAAAGCATTTTTTTTACAACCTCTTCAGCCGATGAGGTTGTAGAAAAAATGGTTTTAAAAGTTAAAAAAAAAAAAAAAGTTGGCCACGCTCATCAGTCATATTACCCCATCACCACCACCACCAAGCCAAGTTTAGGCTACCTAAAAGTTTGACAAAAAAATGCAATACAACATCCATTTTAATATTTCACAAGTTTAATGCATCAAAATTCCAATTGTCTTGACTTGGAAGGCATTTTTTTCTACATTTTATTTTCGCAAAACCACCGAAAACACCCTCGAAATTAATACTTCTCAGAACATCTGCTTCAATTTGTTTTTCTTCAATCCAAGTTTTTTTTAATTTTATTTTATATCCTGTTTCCCCCAAAATAAGATGTCCCCTGATAATAAATCCAATTGGGCTTTTGAGTGTATTGGGCAGTAAGGCCAAGTGCTTATTTCAGGGTTCAAAAAAAATATAAGACAGGGTCTTATTTTTGGGGAAACACGGTATTATTTATATATATCGATGTGTGAATGGTGTGATACCCCAGTTACATACACTTCAATAAAAATAAACATATTATTATACACAATTATAACTTTTCATTTTCATTGTGTCATATTATTTGGGCATATCCTTTAACTTCAGTTCTAAACCTTCTTCTTACTCTTACTCTTCCATATATCTTAATATATTCAGGGGTGAAATCCAGCAGGTTCTGGAGAAGCAGTTGCAGAAGTTTTGCGTAGTTCGGAGAACTGGCAAATAACAACTCTAGCTGGAGTGGGTGGGAGTGGAGATTTTGCAATATCCTTCCCCTGCCACGCCCACCAAGCCATGCCCGCAGAACACGTAGTAGTAAAAAATTGAATTTCACCACTGAATATATTGGTATATTTATACACCATAGTTGCCCTCTAATTTCTATCTCTATTTTAGCTTTTTTTCCCCCTCCTGTCCCTATAATATGCAAAGATGTGATAGTAACATTTATTTTCTATTCCCTATTACACATTTTTTTTTACAAAACATTCTTTCGTTTTCTAATCTTCCAATTAAAAACTTAAATTTTTTCTTCATACCTCTCTGTTCGTATTTCCCATCCTTGAGATTCTACTATGAAGACACGTTTACATCAAAATATCAAATCACCTGTTATTTAGTTCTAGCATTTCACAATTAGCCATATTTTGATATATATAGATATAGATATATTTAACTATCACACGACACACAGAGTAATTATGCAACTTATATACTTCTAATATGAATGCACGTTATTAAAACCCTTTCAAATGTTTAATACACACAGCGAGGCGAGTCTTTCTGGAACCACAACTGATCTCTCTGGGTTTTCTCACATTTCAGTTGTGGGAAAGACCTCTCTGCTGTGCAGTTGGTGAGCATTAATGTTAACACACACACAAAAAAAATTCTTAACGCAATTTCAACATTTGGAAAGGCGCTCTCTAGTTTGTCTTCTTGCAATTGTGTTGCCCCACGTGAGCGAAATATGTTTTCTTGGTTGTTTTAAACATAAGAATGGACCTGCTGAAGCTCTGTAGACAAGAGTGATTGTTCACGTCCTCTGGATAAGCAACAATAAGTCTCTGACAGCTCTTTGGGTACCTTTCTCTTTCTGATCATTAGAAACTAGGACCCTTGTTAACAACATCCGTCAGACAAGAGAATTTGATGTACACTGAGAGCGCATGCAGCAAAACCAAGTCCTTGTGCGTCCAATCACACTTGGCCAAAAAAAAAAAATTTTTTTTCTATTTTTCTATTTTTTATTTATTTTTTTTCTATTTTTTTATTTTTGTAATTTTTTTTATTTTTTGTAAATTTTTTTGTAATTCTATTCTATTCTATTCTATTCTATTCTATTCTATTCTATTCTATTCTATTCTATTCTATGTACACCTTTCCACTCCTTTCCTCTCCTCTTCCTTTCCCTTTAGAGAATCCCTACCGACATCCAACTCAGGACAATCCAGTAACAGAGTTGGAAGGGACCCTGGAGGTCATTTAGCCCAACCCCCTGCTGAATCAAAAACAGTTCTATCTGAGTACCAGAAACTAAGCCTGGGCCCGTAACCTTTGTAGGGATGGGGTTTTTTTGGAGATGTTGACGAAGAGAGGAGGGGGGCATCTCCTTTCGAATGATCCTTCCTCTGATCACGCTCGTGATCACCCAAATGTGTCGCTTCAGCAGAGCAAAAGTCCATCTCCCACGTGCAGCTTTTCACTAGGGACCACACCTGGTCTTTTGGCAAGGAAGGAAAAAAATAAGTTGACTCGCATTCAAAGACATGCCCAGGCAGTTCAAAAAGGGGAGGGGGGGGAGAGAGAGAGAGAGAGAGAGAGAGAGAGAGAGAGAGAGAGAGAGAGAGAGAGAGAGAGACAGGAAAAGGAAGTACATGGGATTAAAAAAGGTAAAAGGTTCCCCTCGCACGTATGTGCTAGTCGTTCCCGACTCTAGGGGGCGGTGCTCATCTCCGTTTGTCTGGCAGGATCCTCCAGGATCTGGACACTGATTAAGTTGACTAGATGGGTAAGCCATGGCCTTCTGGGCCAGTGAGGAGACAAGAGTAGGCTCTCCACTCTCTCCGCCAGCACTTTCCCAATTACCCCTCGGATGAGGGGAAGGGGAGGAAAGGCGTAGAGCAGCCCGCAGGGGCCATGGAATGTGGAGAGCGTTGACCTCTTCCGCCCCCGGTGTGGCGAACCGGGCGTAGAACTTGGGTAGCTGGCTGTCTGGCGGGGGGGCGAACAGGTGCCGGGTTGGAGAGCCAAACCTTTCGGACAGTGTCCTGAACAGCTCGGGGTGCAGGCGCCATTCTGCGGGGGTTGACTGCTGCTCGGCTGAGCCAGTCCGCCTGTACATTGGATGTTCCCCAGAAATGTTCTGCTGACAGAGATAGAAGATGCCATCCCGCCCAGTGCCCCAAGTGCCCGGCTTCTTGCATGAGGGAGGGGTGTTGGATTGCAGCTTCCAAGTGGGATCTTCTTGTTCCGTTTTTTGAGACGGGGCAGTGAATAAAGAACCTTGGGGACATAGAGAGAAAGTCGAGAGCGAAGCCTAGTCGGATGGCGTTTAGGACTTACGCCCCTGCGGTCGTTTCCTCCCATTGAGCCGCGAAGAGGCTTAGCCAGCCACCAATGGGAGGGTTGGATTTGAAGTTATCTGGAGGTGTGCTGGAAAGGACGACCTCCTCCGCCTCCGCCTCGAAATGGCCGTTTGGCCTGGAACTGCTGCTGTCTGTTGTTGTCTCGGAAGTTGGGCCTATCCGATTGGCGATCCTGATGCTGGAAGTATGCCCTCTGTGGTTGGGAGAAGTTGTGTGCGGCATCGCCTGGTCTGAAATTTGGCTTCCGAAAGTAGTTCGCGGCTCGATGTTCGGAACGTCTGGACACCGAGGGCAGGATTTTCTTTTTGTCCTTGGTCTCTATGAGGATAGGCTCTAAGGCCTCTCCGAACAGCTTATCGCCTTTGAAGGGGGCAGAAGCCAACTTCCACTTGGACTTCATGTCTGCCTGCCAGTGACGGAGCCACAGCAGTCGTCGGGGCCGTCACGGCGGAGGCAATGGCCCTGGAAGCAAATCTGGCCGTGTTCAGGGTGGCATCGGCAGAGAATTCTGCTGCTGCTATCAGCTTGTTGAGGTCCTGGTGACTGCGGACGTCGGTGGCTGGGATTCTGTCTTGCAGCTGTTTGAGCCAGAGCAAGGACGTTCTATTGAAGAAGGAAGCAGCCGTAGCCGACTTAACCGACCAGGCCGCCGAATTGTGGACTTTGCGGAGTGTCAGCTCCGCCCTCCCTGTCTTCTGGATTTAAAGCGTCCTCCGCGTCATTGGACATCATGGTGGAGGAGGCTAAGGCTGCCACGGGCGCATCGATTGATGGCATTTGTAGTGCCTCAGAGAGATTTGGGGCCACATTGTACAAACGCTTGTCAATCGAGCTTGCGGCCGGATATCCCCCTGGTACGGCCCATTGTCGCTGGACAACATCCAGGAACAATTTCGGGGAGGGGATCTCCTCGTTATCGGTGGCAGGCTCTGAGAACAACAAATTATTGGGGTCAGATAAACCCAAAGCCGGATCTGACTCGGCTGGGTCCATTCCCAGACGGGCTGTGGTCTTGGCTTTGTAGAGAAGTGACTTAAACAAGGCAGGGCGGAAGAGCCCTGTGACGGGTAAGTCCCTTGTATTATCGGGCGCAGGAGGCTGCCCCTGGGGTACAGGGTTCTCAGGGGCTGGAGAGGCTGCCGGTCGGTTCTGTTGCATGCCCGCGGCAATGCCCTGAGCGATAGCCTGTGAGATGATCAGCCTCATTCGTGGGGAGATTTCCGGCTCCTGCGCCTCCTTCGGGCGGAGTCCCGCCGCTGTAGGAGTGAAGGTAGCCTCTGGGGTCGGCTTTGCCCTCTTAGGAGCCGGCTCCTCCCAAGGGCTTTCGGATGGGAGTAGATTTGAAACAGAAGGAAGGGACATGAGCTCATCGGGTTCTAACTCGGGCTGAGAAAGTTGTTCTCCGGCGCCATCCGGCGACCAAGTCAGGCCAGTCGCCTGACGGACCTCTTTTGTTAGAGGTTGTGACGGTTGAGAAGCGCGGGAACTGTTAAGTTCGTCCACCGGGGGGCTCTCTCGCACCGCCTCCCTTTCTGCGTTGGCAACTATGTCTCTGTCTAAGGCCTTCGGGCGGCTTTGGGCGGAGGAATCCTCGGCCTTGGTGGCCTTTCTGGAGGAGAGCAATGCCTTCGCCTTAATTCTGGCCGCAGCTCCTCTAATAGCCAAGTTGGGCTTGGCAGAGGCGCGTTTCTTTAAAACCCGGGGCTTGGGGGCCGGTAAAGTCAGTTCTTCCCCACTCACGTTTTCCTCGTGGTTGTCTCCCGCTGCGGTCGGCTCCATTTTCCAGGCTCGGAGAAAGCAGACGTGGTCTCTGGGTTGGAAATGTGGCTTGTTTGCAGGAGTATGCGCCGGAAAAACCCGGGCAGTGACTCAAATCCTTTCCGAATCTCCCTTTTTTTGCAAGGACTGCGCAATGTTCCAAAAGGGACCTCAAAAGGCTTTCCAAGGAGAAAGGGACGCTTGCTGGGGCTCGGCCTCCTGCTTGTAGAAGTGGGGGAGAGGGAAATGGGGGGGGGTCCTTCAAATTCTCTCTTCTCAGGGTGGAATGATCCGGAGGAGGAGCAGAGGACAAAGGCGTCTATCCTTGCTGAAGGCCTCAGTTGGAAAGAATCAGCAAAAGGGGAAGTCGACACAGGAGAGGCGTGGCTCGGCTTGAATGACTCAGTCTGACGAGCAGGAAGGCAGAGAAAAGTTTAACCCATTCCTTGGATTTTCTCTCTCAGCACACACAGACTCACAAAGGAGAAGAATACAGCAATGCAATCTTTGCTGGATAGTTTGTTTGAGGAGGGTCTTGGGAATGGAAGGAGGCAGCAAAAGTTTAACCCATTCCTTGGATTCACTCTCCAGCAGGCACAGACTCAAAAAGGAGAAATATACAGCAATGCAGCCTTGCTGGATAGTGGCAACAAAAGTTTAAACCCATTCCTCTGGATTTTCTTGGAGTCTCTCCCAGCACAGACTCACAAAGGAGAAGAAATGCAGCTTTGCAGGATAGTTTGTTTGAGGAGGAATGGAAGGGGCAACAAAAGTTTAACCCATTCCTTGGAGTCTCTCCCAGCACAGACTCAAAAAGGAGAAGAAATGCAGCTTTGCAGGATGGTTTGTTTGAGGAGGAATGGAAGGAGGCAGCAAAAGTTTAACCCATTCCTTGGAGTCTCTCCCAGCACAGACTCAAAAAGGAGAAGAAATGCAGCTTTGCAGGATGGTTTGTTTGAGGAGGAATGGAAGGAGGCAGCAAAAGTTTAACCCATTCCTTGGAGTCTCTCCCAGCACAGACTCACAAAGGAGAAGAAATGCAGCTTTGCAGGATAGTTTGTTTGAGGAGGAATGGAAGGGGCAGCAAAAGTTTAACCCATTCCTTGGAATCTCTCCCAGCACAGACTCACAAGGAGAAGAAATGCAGCTTTGCAGGATAGTTTTTTGAGGAGGAATGGAAGGGCAGCAAAAGTTTAACCCATTCCTTGAATCTCTCCAGCACACAGACTAAAAAGGAGAAGAAATGCAGCTTTGCAGGATAGTTTGTTTGAGGAGGAATGGAAGGAGGCAGCAAAAGTTTAACCCATTCCTTGGAGTCTCTCCCAGCACAGACTCACAAAGGAGAAGAAATGCAGCTTTGCAGGATAGTTTGTTTGAGGAGGAATGGAAGGGGCAGCAAAAGTTTAACCCATTCCTTGGAGTCTCTCCCAGCACAGACTAAAAAGGAGAAGAAATGCAGCTTTGCAGGATAGTTTGTTTGAGGAGGAATGGAAGGAGGCAGCAAAAGTTTAACCCATTCCTTGGAGTCTCTCCCAGCACAGACTAAAAAGGAGAAGAAATGCAGCTTTGCAGGATAGTTTGTTTGAGGAGGAATGGAAGGAGGCAACAAAAGTTTAACCCATTCCTTGGAGTCCTCCCAGCACAGACTCAAAAAGGAGAAGAAATGCAGCTTTGCAGGATAGTTTTGTTTGAGGAGGGTCTTGGGAATGGAAGGAGGCAGCAAAAGTTTAACCCATTCCTAGGATTCTCTCCCAGCACAGACTCACAAAGGAGAAGAGTACAGAAATGCAGCTTTGCTGGATAGTTTGTTTGAGGAGGGTCTTGGGAATGGAAGAAGTGACACAGTTGTTAAGAATGCTACAATGGGCATAAATGATGACCAGTCATAAGTGCGAAGACCGGTCAAAAGTGCGAGGACCTGTCAGAAATCACTTTTTTCAGCCCTCTGAGTAGTCCTTTTGTGCATATGGACTACTCAGAGGGCTGAAAAAGTGATTTTTGACTGGTCCTCGCACTTTTGACCAGTCCTCGAACTTACGACGGTCCTCCCATTTTACGTTTTTTTTTGCCCTATCTTATCACCATGGTGAAGAGAAGCAGTTGTGAAATGAGTGACATGGTTGTTAAGAATGCTGCACGGGCATAAATGTGAGGATGGTCATAAGTGTGAGGACCAGTCATAAGTGCGAGGACCTGTCAGAAATGACTTTTTTCAACCCTCTGGGTAGTCCTTTTGTGCATATGGACTACTCAGAGGGCTGAAAAAGTTATTTTTGACTGGTCCTCGCACTTTTGACCGTCCTCGAACTTACGACTGTCCTCACATTTTACGTTTTTTGCCCGATCTTATCACCATGGCCACCCAGTCACATGACCAGCTAGCCATGCCCATCCAGTCACATGACCTCCAGCCACGCCCACAAAATAAGTCACGCCCACAGAACTGTTAGTAAAAAAAAGACCCACCCCTGGTCTTGGGAATGGAAGGAGGCAAAAAAAGTTTAACCCATTCCTTGGATTCTCTCTCAGCACAGACTCAAAAAGGAGAAGAATACAGCAATGCAGCCTTGCTGGATAGTTTGTTTGACGAGGATGGTGGGAATGAGTCTTGTTTTGGTCGGAAGGCAGGACAAGAAGCGACGGGTGGAAACTCATCAAGGAGAGAAGCAACTTAGAACTAAGGAGAAATTTCCTGACAGTGAGAACTATTAACCTGTGGAACTCCTTGCCTCCAGAAGTTGTGAATGCTCCAACACTGGAAGTTTTTAAGAAGAGATTGGATAACCATTTGTCTGAAGTGGTGTAGGGTTTCCTGCCTAAGCAGGGGTTGGACTAGAAGACCTCCAAGGTCCCTTCCAACTCTTGTTATTCTAAATCTCTGGTCTACAAATAAAGGAACCCTTTTCAAACAGCGGCCACAGCACGACTGACTCTTGCCTCAATTTATGTCCTTGCAAAGATGATCATTGCGACAGGATCCCAAAGAATAACTTTAGAAAAAGCCAATTATGATCTCATAACTGAAGACCTCTCATCTCCTGATTGGCAAACTCTGTTCACTGCTGCACCACTGCCAATGACCATGCTAACATTTTTTTAAAGGTAAAGGTTCCCCTTGCACATAGGTGCTAGCCGTTCCCGACTCTAGGGGGCAGTGCTCATCTCCGTTTCAAAGCCGAAGAGCCAGCGCTGTCCGAAGACACCTCCTCCGTGGTTACGTGGCCGGCATGACTCAACGCCAAAGGCCCACGGAACGCTGTTCCCTTCCCACCAAAGGGGGTCCCTATTTTTCTACTTGCATTTTTTTTTTAACGTACTTTCGAACTGCTAGGTTGGCAGAAGCTGGGACAAGTCACGGGAGCTCACCCCGTTATGCGGCGCTGGGGATTCGAACTGCCGAACTACCGAACCTTTCGATCGACAAGCTCAGCGTCTTAGCCACTGAGCCACCCGCGTCCCTAAAGTATAACTTTAGAAAAATCCAATGACGTTCTCCTAACTCTCATCTCCTGATTGGCAAACTCTGTTCACTGGCCGCCGATGACCACGATAACACCTTTTTAACCCAAAGTCAACAAGAATCGTCAAATTACCTGTTGGGGAGGATTTCTCGGAAGGACGGGGTTCCATTGCTCCAAAGAGATGCTGACGGTCCCGTTTAAGGCCTCGGTGGTAGGTGGAGGTGGTACCGGCGGAGGCAGAGAAACTTCTTGGTAGGTGTGATTTCCAGTTGGATAGGAATACGAGGTTTCCTCCGACAGAAACACCGGCCGTTTGGAGATATGGGAGGTAGTGGATTCCAGATCTGCCAGCAAGGCGTCTGTGTGGGGAGGGGAGGGGGCAAATGGGAGGGGGAAAGCCACAAGCAAAGGAGAAAAAAAAAGTTGCTGGGATTGACGTCAACAGAATTACCTTCCCTCTTTAACCACGTTTCCAATTCAAGCGTTTAAGCGAGGCCCCTGATTTTTGTCCCATAGTTAAAAATCATTATTGGTGGATCTCGAGTGGATCAAAAGACCACTTGCCCCCCTCCCCAAAAAAAGGAAAAGAAAAGTGCTTTGTACACTAAAAAAAAAAAAGCAGAAGGGTGTGACAGCTCAGCTCTCGCAGCCCTGCTGAAGAGGAACTGGAGAGAGGCAGAGGCGACTGAAGTCTGAAAGCAGCTAATTACAAGTTTTGGCACGGCGAAATCAAGTCAAAACGTGGCCGCAAGCAATCCTCGGGGCGAAAACGGAGATCTCTGAATCAGGCCGAAAACCCAGGAAGAGAAACATCATCGGTTAGCAAAAGATGGGGCTCTTCCACCTGCTTTCCAGGTGCGGAGAGTTTCACCTGGGCTGCAGGTAACCGCCATTCCGCTTCCGGAAACGTGTTAGGGTCAAATTGCAAAATTCCTCATTCGGATTTCCTCGACGTGCTGAGTCAGGTTGCACATTCCCTAAAAGGAGAGACGTTGGTCTCTTCTAAAATCACGCAATACCTTCGGAAAAGGCAGGAAAGAAAACTGCAACGTGGAAGGGCCGGGGGGCTTTGGAGCTGTAACTTTCCCACCCTTCTTCCATCAGATACTAAAATAGGGCTGAAGAAACCGGGTGGTAAGATGAGATTAGCTCATTTTGTCGTAGAGAAAGCCAGACGAAAATGGAATTGCTGGGGACTCTCTGAGCTTGGTGCTTTGTGAGCAGACGTTTTATTACCCAACTAGGTAACACCATCAGTGCTAAAAGGCAGAGAGGAGGAGGAGGAGGGGGTGAAGGACAACTGTGGGGCCTTGGTGCTCTCTGAGCTTGGTGCTTCGTCGGCAGACTTTTATTACCCAACTAGGTAACATCATCAGTACTAGAAGGAAATGGGGTTTGTGGAATGGAAAAGTTGGGGGGGGGAGGACAATGTTTGGGGACCCCTTGGTGCTGTGTGAGCTTGGTGGTTTGTTAGCAGACATTTTATTACCCGACTAGCTAACATCATCAGTGCTAAAAGGAAATGGGGTTTGAGAGGAGAGGAGAACGACTGGGGGGTGGGGCTTGGTACTCTCTGAGCTTGGTACTTCCTCAGCAGACGTTTTATTACCCAACTAGCTAACATCATCAGTGCTAGAAGGAAATGGGGGTTGTGGGGTGGAGAGGAGAAGGAGGGAGGAGAAGGACTGGGGGGGGCTTGGTGCTCTCTGAGCTTGTTGTTAGCAGACGTTTTATTACCCAACTAGCTAACATCATCAGTGCTAGAAGGAAATGGGGTTTGTGGGTGGAGGGAGAAGGAGGGGAGGAGAAGACTGGGGGTGGGGCTTGGTGCTCTCTGAGCTTGGTACTTCATCAGCAGACGTTTTATTACCCAACTAGCTAACATCATCAGTGCTAGAAGGAAATGGGGTTTGTGGGGTGGAGGAGGAGAAGGAGGGGAGGAGAAAGACTGGGGGGAGGCTTGGTGCTCTCTGAGCTTGGTGCTTCGTCGGCAGACGTTTTATTACCCAACTAGCTAACATCATCAGTGTTAGAAGGAAATGGGGTTTGTGGGGTGAGGAGGAGAAGGAGGGAGGAGAAGGACTGGGGGGGGGCTTGGTGCTCTCTGAGCTTGGTACTATCATCAGCAGACGTTTTATTACCCAACTAGCTAACAACATCAGTGCTAGAAGGGAATGGGGTTTGTGGGGTAGAGGAGGAGAAGGAGGGGAGGAGAAGGACTGGGAGGGGGGCTTGGTACTCTCTGAGCTTGGTACTTCATCAGCAGACGTTTTATTACCCAACTAGCTAACATCATCAGCGCTAGGAAGGAGTGGAATACGGAATACGCCTGACGTGATTGTCCTAAATGCAATCAACTTCAACCTGGGGATGCCTTCCAAAGAGCAGACTAGGCCCCTCCAGCACAAAGGAGATCCTTCAAGGCCATGAAGTTTTTAGCTGGCTTTTGGTGATAAAAGAGATTTGCATTCGAAAAGAGGTCAATGGAGGGTGGGGGAGGGGAAACCCTCTTATCAGACCAGCTAAGTTTTTCATTTGGGCCAGGGCTCGGTTTAGGACGGGTTTGCATTTTTCCCCATTGAAACTGATGGTTGAATCTGCCTATAACGTTGGAAAATTAAAAGAATTTAATTTAATTTAATATTTAAGTGTTAGCGGCCCTTGTAAATTGTTGCATTTGTAAATTGGAGCTGGAGAAGTGTTTGAGCTCAGTGTTTCTCAACCTTGGAAGCTTGAAGATGGGTGGACTTCAACTCCCAGAATTGCTGGCTGGGGGATTCTGGGAGTTGAAGTCCACCCATCTTCAAGCTTCCAAGGTTGAGAAACACTGGTTTATTTTTTATTTTTTTTATTTGATTTATATGCCGCCCTTCTCCGGAGACTCAGGCGGCTTACAATGTGCTAAGCAATAGCCTTCATGCTTTTGTATATTTTATACAAAGTCAGCTTATTGCCCCCCACAAACTGGGTCCTCATTTCACCTACCTTAGAAAGGATGGAAGGCTGAGTCAACCTTGAGCCTGGCGAGATTCGAACCTGCAGTAATTGCAGGCAGCTGGTCTTAATAACAGGGTGCTTTAGACCACTGTACTACCAAGGTTTAGTGGATGTGATTGGGGGATTTTTTTTTCCCTCCTTTTTGAAGATGTTTTGCTTCCCGGCCAAGAAGCTTCTTCAAGTTCTGACCGAAGGGTGCCGAAGGGAAGGATTTCCCAAAGGAAGTCCTCACCTTACGACCGCAATGGAGCCCAACTGTTTCTGTTGCTAATAAGTGAGAGGCGCGTTCGGTGAGGTTTGCCCCATCGTACGACCGTCGTTAAGTGGATCGCTCGCAGCTGATGAGTTGGTAACCCGGTCGTTAAGCGAATCTGGCTTCCCCCCACCCCCCGGTCGAGTTTGCTTGTCGGAAGGTCGCAAAATGGGGATCACGTGACACACCCCTCCCCACCCCCGGGGACACTCTGACCGTCATAAATGTGAGTCAGTTACCAAGTGTCTGAATTGTCGTAATTCAGATATTTGAATTACGGGGAATTACGGGGGTCGTAAGTGTGAAAAACGGTCGTAAGTCCCTTAACAAATGCTTGGCAACTGACTCGTATTTACGACCGTTGCAATATCCTGGACTTTTGACAAGCCATGTCGGTGGGGGGCGGAGGGGGGGCAGCCAGATTCACTTAACAACCATGTTACTAGCTTAACCCTCGCAGTGATTCACTTAACAACTCTGGCAAGAAAGGGCGTAAAACGGGACAAAATGAACAAACGTCTCGCTTAGCGACGTAAATTTGGGGCTCAATTGTGGTTGTAAGTCGAGGAGTACGTGTGTATGTGTGTGTGTGTGTGTACCCAAGAGGAGAAAAACTGAAGTAAATCCTTTTTATAAACAACAACAATAATAATTCAGCCGTAATTGTTCATTTTTTACATTCCGTTGGTTATCAAACAGACAGACTTAGCTGCCGCTGGGTGGAGAATAACAACTGGTTAGGTTAATCGTAAAGCTATTTGTTCAGAGTACAGGCAACACATACACAATACACAAACACACACACACACACAAAGGGGCAGGTTTTAACCCTGGCATGATTTTCCTCCACTTCCTTTTTCCCCCTGCCTGAACAAAGAAACTGGCGGAAAGGGAAATTCTGGCTTTTGGCTCTCTCTCTCACCAAGAAAATTATAGCAAAATATGCAAAAATTCACAAACAAAACAGCTTGCAAGGGCCGAGGTTCTTGCCCGCACGAGATGAATTCGGTATCTAATTTGTAAATTAATTTCTATTTTTTTAATCTATAAAATTAAAATTAATCTACAAGAGCCTTGGTAGTACAGTGGTCTAAAGCACCCTGTTATTAAGACCAGCTGCCTGCAATTACTGCAGGTTCGAATCTCGCCAAGGCTCAAGGTTGACTCAGCCTTCCATCCTTTCTAAGGGAGGTAAATTGAGGACCCAGATTGTGGGGGCAATAAGCTGACTTTGTATAAAAATATACAAAAAGGATGAAGGCTATTGCTTAGCGCATTGTAAGCCGCCCTGAGTCTCCGGAGAAGGGCGGCATATAAATCAAATTAAAAAAAAATAAATAATAATAATAATAATAATAATAATTTTTATAGAGTATTTTACATTTTAGAACCGAACAACACAAAAAAACAACAAAAAAAACACACACACAGATCAGATGTTAAAATATTAACCACAGATATATACAATTTTATAACTTTCTGCCTCGACTTTTGTCTTTCCTCTTAGCTTTTATCCTCCCGTTCCTTCTCTTTATTTTTAAATATTCATAATGAACTGTTTTCTTAGTAGGGTCGTTATTTACATTTATATCCAGTATGTTAATATCTAATTTCGCTTTATATTCTTATTTCTTAATTTGATTTCTGTTTTCTAAATTAATTTCTAAGGGGGCTCAAAGAACGCCGTCAGGGATAACATGCAAATAGAGGTAGTCTTTAGACTTAGGGCCACAATTGACCCCCCAAACTTCTGTTGTGGAGCGAGAGAGTTATTCGGTGAGTTTTTGGCCCGTTTTTAACGATCTTTCCAGCTGGGGTTGTTAAGTGAATCACAGCACGTGTTAAAGTTAGTTATACGGTTGTTAAGTGAATCTGACTTCCCCATTGATTTTGCTTGTCAGAAGGTCCCAAAAGCGGATCACAGGGCCCAGGGACACGAGGAGGAGGAGGGGGAGGGAGGGGGAGGGGGAGGGGGGGGGAGGGGGAGGGGGAGGAGGAGGAGGAGGAAAAGGACTTTGGGGTCCTTGGTGCTCTCTGAGCTGGCGGTTTTCTTGCAGACGTTTCATTACCCAACTAGGTAATGTTATCAGTGCTAGAAGGGTGGGGTTTGCAGAGAGGAGGAGGAGGATTAGGAGGAGGGGTGGAGGGGGAGGAGGAAGAAGAGGAGGAGGAGGAGGAGGACAGTGGGGTTCTTGGTGCTCCCTGAGCTTGGCCTTTTTCTTGCAGACTTTTCATTACCCAACTAGGTAACATCATCAGTGCTAGAAGGGAGTGGGGTTTGCAGAGAGGAGGAAGAGGATTAGGGGGAGGGGACGGGGGGAGGAGGAGGAGGAGGAGGAAGAAAGGACTGTGGGGTCCTTGATGCTCTCTGAGATTGGCTGTTTCCTTGCAAACGTTTTATTAACCTACTAGGTAACATCATCAGTGCTAGAAGGGAATGGGCTTTGCAGAGAGAAGGAGGAGGGGAGGAGGAGGAGGAGGAGGAGGAGGAGGAGGAGGAGGAGGAGGAGGAGAAGGAGAAGGAGGAAAAGGACTTTGGGGTCCTTGGTGCTCACTGAGCTTGGCTGTTTCCTTGCAAACGTTTCATTACCCAACTAGGTAATACCATCAATGCTAGTAGGGAGTAGGGTTTGCAGAGTGGAGGAAGAGAAGGAGAAGGAGGGGGAGCGGGAGGGGGATGGGAAGGGTGGGGGGGTGGGAGGAGGAGGAGGAAAAGGACTTTGGGGTCCTTGGTGCTCTCTGAGCTTGGCGGTTTTCTTGCAGACGTTTCATTACCCAACTAGGTAATGTTATCAGTGCTAGAAGGGAGTGGGGTTTGCAGAGAGGAGGAGGAGGATTAGGAGGAGGGGTGGAGGGGGAGGAGGAAGAAGAGGAGGAGGAGGAGGAGGACAGTGGGGTTCTTGGTGCTCCCTGAGCTTGGCCTTTTTCTTGCAGACTTTTCATTACCCAACTAGGTAACATCATCAGTGCTAGAAGGGAGTGGGGTTTGCAGAGAGGAGGAAGAGGATTAGGGGGAGGGGACGGGGAGGAGGAGGAGGAGGAGGAGGAAGAAAAGGACTGTGGGGTCCTTGATGCTCTCTGAGATTGGCTGTTTCCTTGCAAACGTTTTATTAACCTACTAGGTAACATCATCAGTGCTAGAAGGGAATGGGCTTTGCAGAGAGAAGGAGGAGGAGGAGGAGGAGGAGGAGGAGGAGGAGGAGGAGGAGGAGAAGGAGAAGGAGGAAAAGGACTTTGGGGTCCTTGGTGCTCACTGAGCTTGGCTGTTTCCTTGCAAACGTTTCATTACCCAACTAGGTAATACCATCAATGCTAGTAGGGAGTAGGGTTTGCAGAGTGGAGGAAGAGAAGGAGAAGGAGGGGGAGCGGGAGGGGGATGGGAAGGAGTGGGGGTGGGGGAGGAGGACAATTAAGACTTTGGGGTCCTTGGTACTCTCGGAACTTGGCTGTTTTCTTGCAGACGTTTCATTACCCAACTAGGTAACACCATCAGTGCTAAAAGCGAGTGAGGTTTGCAGAGAGTGAGGAGGATTAGGAGGAGGGGTGAAGGGGGAGGAGGAGGAAGAGGAGGAGAAGGACTGTGGGGTTCTTGGTACTCTCTGAGCTTGGCTGTTTCCTTGCAAACGTTTCATTACCCAACTAGGTAACATCATCAGTGCAGGAGGAAGGGAGCTTTGTGGAAGGGAGGAGGAGGAGGAGGAGGAGGAAGGAGGAGGAGGGGGAGGAGGAGGAGGAAGGAAAGGACTGTGGGGTCCTTGGTGCTCTCTGAGCTTGGTGGCTTTCTTGCAGACATTTCATTACCCTACTAGATAACATCATCAGTGCTAGAAGGGAGTGTTTTGCAGAGAGGAGGAGGAGGAGGAGGAGGAGGAGGAGGAAGGAGGAGGAGGGGGAGGAGGAGAGGAAAAGGACTTTGGGGTCCTTGGTGCTCTCTGAGCTTGGCTGTTTCCTTGCAAACGTTTCATTACCCAACTAGGTAACATCATCAGTGTTACAAGGGAGTGAGGTTGCAAGGAGGAGGGGGAAGAGGGGGTGGTGGGAGGAGAAGGAGGAGGGGGAGGAGGAGGGGGAAGGAGGGAAGGAGAAGGGGGAGGGGGAGGGGGAGGAGGGGGAGATGGGGTTAGGTGGAGGAGGGAAGGAGGAGGGAGGAGGAGGAGGGGGAGGAGAAGGAGGAGTGGGGAGGAGGGGGAAGAAGGAGGAGGGGGAGGAGGAGGAGGGGCAGGAGGAGGGGGAGGAGGAGGGGGAGGAGGAGGAGGAAAAGGACTTTGGGGTCCTTGGTGCTCTCTGAGCTGGACTGTTTCCTTGCAAACGTTTCATTACCCAACTAGGTAACATCATCAATGCTAGAAGGGAGTGAGGTTTGCAAGGAGGAGGGGGAAGAGGGGGTGGTGGGAGGAGGGGGAAGAAGGAGGTGTGGAGGGGGAGGAATGGCTACTCTCTTAATTCCTATGTTCTTTGCTTGCCAGTCAATGTTTAAACAGACTTTATGAGTCACCCTTGAGCAGGGTAGGTGTGGCTCCAAACACTTTCCTCCAGGCAAGGATTATTCATGCTTTTATTCTCTCTGCTACACACAAACACACACACACACACACACACACCCCTAGCCTCATTCCACCCACACCACAAGTTCTCCATTGCAAAGCAGGCCTTGAAAAGCAGAGTTAACGGAATAGCCGAGTCGGAAGGGACCTTAGAGGTCTTCTAGTCCAACCCCGTGGTTGCAGTGCCCCCGGGAGGGGAGGGGGTGTCGCGCGATCCCCCCTTCCGACCAGCAAAAGTCAATGGGGAAGCCAGATTCACTTAACAACCAGGTGACTCACTTCTCCTCTGCGGTAATTCGCTTAACGACGGTGGCTAGGAAAGTCACAAAACGGGGAGTAAAATTCGCTGAACCATTTTCTCACTTGACAAACATAAATTTTAGACTCCGTTGTGGTCATATGGTGAGGACTACCCCTACTAACTTAACCAACTGCAGTGATTCATTTAATGACCAACGGCAAGAAAAGTTGTAAAAAAAAACAAAACCTCACTTAACAAAAAGGTCTCACTTAGCCACAGAGATTTTGGGCTCGGTTGCGGTCGTAAGCCGAGGACTGCCTATGTGAAGTTTTTGAAAGATGCCCTAATTAATTCATGAGCCATGAGCCAAATTTCAAAAGAAATATATATTCCCAAACCGATTTGGGAAACCAGTGAAAAGCAAGGCATCCATTTCTCCTCACGAGGAAGTTGCCGACGTGAGGGATTTTCAAGGATTCGATCTCGTTCCTTTCTTAGATCAATCAAAAGATTCCGCTTATCAATATCGCTGTCCTTCAGAATGGCCGAAATGCTCTTTTCAAAATCAATATCTCCCATATTATTATTATTATTTACTTTTTCCCCCCCTAGAAATTAGCTGCCGTTTCTTTTTTTATTCTAAACCTGAGGGGAATATAAGAGAGCGGCTACCTCAGCGGTAAATTATTGAATATTAGATAAAAGCTCTTGCTATGAAGGACTTCGTATCGGATGTCATTTCACGACGGATTTGCTTTTGACATTTTGGCAGCTCGTCACATCAAGATGTGCTTTCCAGTACAGAACTTTGAACGGTTCGTTTAGTGACCGTTCGAAGTTACGACGGCACTGGGAAAAAAGGGACTTCAGGCCATTGTTCACACTTACGACCTTTCCAGCATCCCCGTGGTCACATGATCAAAACTCATATCCTTAGCAACTGACTCGTATTTATGACTCGTATTTATGACTCGTATTTATGACGGTTGGAGTGTCCCAGGGAATCAAGTTGATCCCCTTTTGCGACCTTCTGTCAAGCAGAAGTCCACGGGGAAGCCGGATTTCGCTTAACAACCGGCTTACTAACTTATCCACTGCAGAGATTCACTTAACAACCAAAGCAAGAAAGGTCGTAAAACGGAGCAAAATTCAGTTAAGGAACGTCTCACTTAACAATAGAAATGTTGGGCTCCATTGTGGTCGTAAATCGAGGACTAGCTGTATATTTTCGGTTCGAAGTTCCCTCTATCCTTGTATTCTGAAACCTATTTGTTCTCGAAGGATATAGATAGATAGATAGATAGATAGATAGATAGATAGATAGATAGATAGATAGATAGATAGAGAATTCTTTATTGGCCAAGTGTGATTGGACACACAAGGAATTTGTCTTTGGTGCGTGTCTGTGGGTGTGTATAAATAGGGGGGGGGCTAGAGGTGGAGCTATCGCCTCACAATCAGGAGGCTGTGAGTTCAATCCTAGGTAGAGGCAGATCTTTCTCTCTCTGGGCACAATGAGAATATATCTGCTGATTATAACTCCGTACTGGCGACAGGAAGGGCATCCGGCCAGTAAAACACTCAGCTCCATTCAGTTGCCCAGACTCCACCCCGCAAGGGATTATGGGGTCGTTAAAACATGATTCGTACATACGTACGTACGTATGTACGTATCTGTAAATATATATTTACAGTTGCTTCTGTAGTCCACAAGATGGGGCAGGCTTACTAGGCCTCAAAATAATTAATTCATTGCAGAAAAATTAGCCATTTGCTGATAAAATCAATATGGTTGGGCAATAAAGCACTCCTACTTGACAAAAAGGAATAAACACGCTCGGAGAGGAAGGAAAAGTTTACACAGATATTAAGAGAGATAGGCTAAGCACGGTGGAAGATTATTAGACCAAGATTTGAAGGCTACGTATCGCACAAAGATGAGTAACCAGGTTCCCTAAATATAGAAAGGCTGAGGATTTGGGGGGAGTGTACAGGTAATCCTCGATTTACAACAGTTCATTTAGTGCAGGGGTGAAATCCAGCAGGTTCTGACAGAACCAGTAGCGGAAATTTTGAGTAGTTTGGAGAAACGGCAAATACCACCTCTGGCTGGCCCCAGAGTGGGGTGGGAATGGAGATTTTGCAATATCCTTCCCCCGGGAGTGGGGAGGGAATGGGGATTTTGCAGTATCCTTCTCCTGGAGTAGGGAGGGAATGGGGATTTTGAAGTATCCTTCCCCTGGAGTGGAGAGGGAATGGGGATTTTGCAATATCCTTTCCCCCAGGAGTGGGGAAGAAATATGGATTTTGCAGTATCCTTCCCCTGGAGTGGAGAGGGAATGGGGATTTTGCAGTATCCTTCCCCTGGAGTGGGGTGGGAATGGGGGTTTTGCAGTATCCTTCCCCTGCCATGCCCACCAAGCCACGCCCACAGAACCGGTAGTAAAAAAAAATTGGATTTCACTGCTGATTTAGCAACCGTTCAAAGATACAGTGGATTTGCCTTCCGGTTCTGCTGGGACTCCAGCTCCCATCCTGCTGAACAGGGCCGTTGAAGATTATGGAGGCTGAAGTCCAACACAATCGGGAAGGCAATCAAGCTGGGAGAATAATTGACAGACCGTAAAAAGCCAACTTAAAAAAAAAAACGCAGGCAAGGAAATGTCTCTGCTTGCTTTTGCCAGCAACTCGTTGCGCACAAATATTTTGGCATGCCCAGGAGGTGCATTCTTGCTACAGCTTAAATCAAGAGCTTGGAAATGAATGCAACTGGCACAGGCAGGCACCTCTTTCGTGGCACAAGCCAACCTCAATCCAAGACCCCCCCAAAAAAAGAAGAAGAAGAAGAAGAAGAAGAAGAAATTTGGGGCAAAGATACACAGGTGGCTAAGAAAGATGATAGGGAAACATGTCGATTTTAAACCTGAAGTGTTTTTATTATAGGTATAATATCAGGAAAAACTAGATAAGAAAAACGTATACATTTAAGTATGAATGGCATAAGAGCAACGAGGATTATATGCGCACAATATTGGAAAAATGAAGAAACACTGCGAGATGAAGAATAGAATAGAATAGAATAGAATAGAATAGAATAGAATAGAATGAATGAATGAATGAATGAATGAATGAATGAAAGAAAGAAAGAAAGAAAGAGAAAGAAAGAAAGAAGAAAGAAAGGGAGGGAGGGAGAGAGAGAGAAAAAGAAAGAAAGGGAGGGAGAAATGGAGGATGGAAGGAGGGATGGAAGGAGAAAAGAAGAAAGGAAGGAGGCAGAGGAAGGAGGCAGAGAGGAAGGAAGAGGAAGGAAGAATAAAGGCAGGAAGGAAGGATGAGAAAGGAAGGAAAGAAAGAAAAAGAGGGAGGGAGGAGGGATGGAAGAAGGAAGGAAGGAGGCAGGGAGGGAGGAAAAGAAAGAAAGGGAGGGAGAAAGAAAGAAAAAAGGGGAGGAAGGAAGGAGGGATGGAAGGAAGGAAGGAGGCAGGGAGGAAGGAAAAGAAAGAAAGAGGGAGGGAGAAAGAAAGCAAAAAGGGGGGAGGGAGGAAGGAAGGAAGGTGGGATGGAAAGAAGGAAGGAGGCAGGGAGGAAGGAAAAGAAAGAAAGACAGAGAGAGAAAGAAAGAAAGAAAAAGAGGGGAGGGAGGAAGACATAAATGCATAAATAAGCCCTAACTAAGCCAGGATCCAAACCCCCATTTGTCATGCCTTCATCTACCTATACCTGCAGGCTCCCAATCTTTGAACCCAGGCTGACCTGGCCTCCACCTCTCCAGGTGGTATCCAGACTTCAGCATCCTGTTCAGCCCAGTTACTCATCTCGTGAATCAAAATCCTCCCGGTAGGACCTCTTGAACTGGGCCAGGATCTGATTGCACAGGGGAAAGATTGCGACATCGCAATCTTACATCCTCTCCTACACACAACATGTGGGTGGCTGCGATGGGGTTTACGATGAAGGCCAAGCAGGCTGAAAGTTTTACCCTTTGGGATCCGCAGGGGTGTATTTGGTATAACAGGCAAAATATACCTCCTGAACGTGTTTTAAAAGATGGGCACCGTTCGCTAACTAAGGCGTGCCGGCTGGTGGATGCCCAGAAGGAGGGCCTGTTTTGGGGTGACACCTGCCCTTTGGAACAAAAGGGAGGAAGGAGGGGAAGGGAGGAGAAAGGGGAAGAGGGAGGGAGGGAGGAAGGAAGGAAAGTAAGAAAGAAAGAGGGAGGGAGACAGAAAGAAAGAAAAAAGAAAGAAGGAGGGAGAGAGAGAGAAAGAAAGAGGGAGGGAGGGAGGGGAGAGAGAAAAAAGAAAGAGAGGGAGGGAGGGAGAAATGGAGGGAGGGAGGGAGGAGGGAGGGATGGAAGGAGAAAGGAAGAAAGGAAGGAGGCAGAGGAAGGAAGGAAGGAAAGAGAAAGAAGGCAGGGAGGAAGGATGAGAAAGAGGGAGGGAGGAAGAGAGAGGGAGGAAGGAGGGATGGAAGAAGGAAGAAAGAAAGGATGCAGGGAGGAAGGAAAAGAAAAAGGAAAGGGAGAAGGAGAGAGAAAGAAAGAAAGGAAAGGGAGAGGGGGAAAGAAAGAAAGAGAGGAAAGGGAGAGGGGGAAAGAAAGGAAGGAAGAGGAAAGGAAGAGGGAGAAAGGGAAAGAAAAAAAGACAGAGGAAAGAGAGAGGGAAAGAAAGAAAGAAAGAAAGAAAGAAAGAAAGAAAGAAAGAAAGAAAGAAAAGGGGGGGAAGGAAAGGAAAGAAAAATATTGGATTTCTTCCCCCCCTTTTATTGAAAATCCCTTCCCAACAGGTAAAATGAGTTTCATTCTTGGGAATCGGGGATCAGCCTTCAGCAGGAAGGATCCAAGTTCCCTGGAGCGATCCGGCAATCTCCATAAGCCAGGCTTTTTCTTCTAAGCATTCTTTCTCTAGCTAGATCCCTCCCTTATCTGAGAAGGGCAAAAAGTTCACCCATTCCAAGGTTGAGCCTTCAAGCAATCTCCGCATTCTTCTGGCGCTAGCTAGCTTAAAATTCAGCTACTTCAAAAGCAGGAGATCTCTCTTTCTTCCTCTTTCCCCACTAAACCGATTGGAGAGCCTGAAAACCCTCGACAGCCATCAAGGATCTCTGCTCCCATCGAATTAGCCTCATCGCTTCTCTCTAGCCAAACCTCCACGGCTAAATTATCTACGGAGCTTCTCAGCCATCCAGATCAGCGTTGTCCCAAAAGTGCCTTTTCAAAAGGCAGCTGGACTTTCTTCGTTTGTTTGGTGTTTTGTTTTTTCTCTTGAAGACGTTTCGCTTCTCATCCAAGAAGCTTCCTCAGTTCTGACTGAGTGGTGAGGAATGGAAGGATTTATATATATATATATATATTCCTTGGAAACAGCTGATCCTTAGCACTTTGATCGTCCAGATCAGGGGTCTCCAACCTTGGCAACTTTTAAGACTTGTGGAATTCAACTCCCAGAGTTCCTCAGCCAGCACAGATGACTGTCGAGGAATATAAATCTTTCCATTCCTCGCTTTGTTCAGTCGCAACTGAAGATACTTTGAGATGCGTGGACGTCCAACTCCTAGATTTCATGCTGGCTGGAGAATTCTGGGAGCTTGAAGTCCACACAGCTTAAAGTTGCCCAGGCTGGGAAAACATTGATTTATATATGTGAAATGCAAAAGGACATTAGTGGGAAGCAGTATAAATACTTAAGGATATGGATTAGTGAAGAAAAACTATGAGGCTAGGCAGTATTTGCCAACTCGATACATTTACTGGCAATAAAACAATTTGGAAACAGGATAGGATAGGATAGAAAATATGGAAAACATATTATTATTATTATTATTATTATTATTATTATTATTATTATTATTATTATTATTATTATTAATTATATACTTTATTCATTAAACATGAAACTGACGTCAATTGAACATTCAAAAATGCATCACAAATACCATTGACTGGTGCTAATGGTTGATACAGGTTGCTGCCAGCGTCCAAGGTATCAACCAAGTATATTATTATTATTATTATTATTATTATTATTATTATTATTATTATTATTATTATTATTATTATTATTTTCAAATGCAGACGAATCATCATTTGGAACCCAACATGCCAGATACCACAGTTGTCAAAAACCAAAGCATACAATTTATTGATATCGCTATACCAGGAGACGCCACTGTCGAAGAAAAAGAACTGGGGAAAAAAAATCACAAAATATTGTGACCTGGCCATCGAAGCTACGCGATTATGGATGAAACATGTGACATTGATATCCATTGTTATCGGGTACACTTGGCACCGTGTCCAAGAATTTTGCAAACTACATCAAGAAACTGCAGCCTCCTGCAATAACACCTGCGGAACTGTAAAAAAAACTGCGCTACTCGGAATATTGTACATTTTAAGAAGATACTTGGTTTCTACCTAGGATGCTGGCAGCAACCCATATCAACTATCAGGGCCAGTCAATGGTATTTGTGATACGTTTTTAAATGTTCAGTTGACTTGAGCTTCATGTTAGAAGAGAAGAGAAGAGAAGAGAAGAGAAGAGAAGAGAAGAGAAGAGAAGAGAAGAGAAGAGACAGGATGGGAAGGGAAGGGAAGAGAAGAGAAGAGAAGGGAAGGGAAGGGAAAGGAAGAGAAGTTTTAAAATTCTTTTAAATCAAAATTTTAATCTGTTTTAAATTATTGGGATTTTTAATTGTCTCGGGCTAAATTATTTACTCTGGTTTTAATTATGTTCTTAACTTTTGTATTTATGTATTTTATTTTGTGCCTGTTCACCGCCCTGAGTCCTTCGGGAGTAGGGCAGTATATAAATCTAATAAAAGAAGAGAAGAGAAGAGAAGAGAAGAGAAGAGAAGAGAAGAGAAGAGGAAGAAGAGAAGAGAAGAGACAGAGTTGGAAGGGGAGAGAAGAGAAGAGAAGGTGGGAAGGGAAGGGGGAGGGGAGGGGAGGGGAGAGGAGAGGAGAGGAGAGGAGAGGAGAGGAGAGGAGAGGAGAGAAGGAGGGAAGGGAAGGGGAAGGGAAGGGAAGGGAAGGGAAGGGAAGGGAAGAGAAGAGAAGAGAAGAGAGAAGAGAAGAGAAGAGAAGAGAAGAGAAGAGAAGAGAAGAGAAGGTGGGAAGGGAAGGGAAGGGAAGGGAAGGGAAGGGAAGGGAAGAGGAGAGGAGAGGAGAGGAGAGGAGAGGAGAGGAGAGGAGAGGAGAGGAGAGGAGAGGAGAAGAGAAGAGAAGAGAAGAGAAGAGAAGAGAAGAGAAGAGAAGAGAAGAGAAGAGAAGAGAAGAGAAGAGAAGAGAAGAGATAGAAGATAGAAAATAGGAATAGGAAGTGGTTGTAAGTTGACGTCTATCTGCAATCAATTCCCAAAGATCACCCCATCTCCATTCTAGATTGTGTGGATGACCTCTCCATAGAGTTTGGTCGCTCTGAGATTTAGGTCTCTCTTAGCGTCCTTAACTATACCACTTTGTGACACGGGTGGGTGCCTTACTGAACCATTAACAAGAAGGAACAGCATTAAACATGGAGACAACCCAAGCCTTTTTCTCACATGCTTTTTGTCAAAGGTGGGAAAGGATTGTTCGAAGAATGAAATTTACAGTGGGGTGTGTGTGGGGTGGAAGTAGGGGAATGGCATTTTGGTGAGGAGACAAAAGACTTGGTGTTGTCAGCGAGTGGAGTGTGTGGGAGACAGACAATTCCTTCCTTATGCTGGTGGAGTCGTGCCCCTTTGGTGTGGGCTCTTGTGAAGCTTCTTCAGTGTGTTGGTCTCTTTCCCACAAGGTCGATCCAAGGTTATATGGGAGAACGTGAAATGTCTATTCTGGGGCCAGAGTTTTTAGACGCAGACGCAAGCATTGTGCCTTGACACGGTCAGTGAACTTGAATTGGGTGTTACCATCATCTAGTTGAGGGGTCTCCAGCCTTGGCAACTTTTTAGGACTTGTGGACTTCAACTCCCAGAGTTCTTCAGCCAGGCAGGAGTTGCACAAGTCCTAAAGTTTTATTTTATTTTATTTTTATTTTATTTTTCAATTTATATACCGCCCTTCTCCCTGAGGACTCAGGGCGGTGCACAGCCAGAATTAAAAACATGAAATACAAATATTAAAAACAATTAAAATCTCTATAAATTTGGCCCAAAAGTTGCCAAGGTTGGAGACCCCCTGATCTAGATCAAGTTTTCTCAACCTGACTGGACCACTTTCACATGTATGGATTTCAATTCCCAGAATTTCCCACCTTGAAAAATAACAACTTACACTAGTCAAACCACTAGCAGTCAGAAGGCATGATGAGAATGTTTCACAACATTACAGACGGATTTAACCAGAGTTTCAGTTGGGGAAAAGGTGAATATCCTAAACCAGGGGTGAAATCCAGCAGGTTCTGACAGGTTCTGGAGAACTGGTAGCGGAAATTTTGAGCAGTTCGGAGAACCGGCGGTGGAAATTTTGAGCAGTTCGGAGAACCGGTGGCGGAAATTTTGAGCAGTTCGGAGAACCGGCAAATACCACCTCTGGCTGGCCCCAGAGTGAGGTAGGAATGGGGATTTTGCAGTATCCTTCCCATGCCACGCCCACCGAGCCACACTCACAGAACCGGTAGTGAAAAAATTTGGATTTCACCTAGACTAAACCAAGTCCAAAAATGCCAGGCGATTTCTAGAAGCCTGGCACGCTGACAAATCAGCCATCAACAGACACGTAGACATAAACCACGTCGATAGAATATGCAAAAGGGACGATCACCCAGCCCGAAAAACACCCCAGCACTTCTCCACCAGCAATCAGCACCCAGATGAGTGTATAGATTGACTTCATCAGACCGACGATCCAGAAGTAAACAATACCCCAATTGAGAAACTTCCAAAGAAGCCAACAATAAACAGCCCAAGCAAAGAATTTCTACCACCGACCCAAGAGAAGCCACTAGATTAGAATGCAAACGGGCAGCAAACTGCACTTTTTACCAGCACTGATGATGTTACTCAGTTTGGTAATGAAAGATACTCTTTGGTAAGAGCCTGAGTGGCGTAGGAGGCTAATGCCTCCTAAAGGCAGCATTTAACATCCAGCTGCCTGCAATTACTGCGAGTTCAAGTCTCCCCAGGCTCAAGGTTGACTCAGCCTTCCATCCTTTCTAAGGTGGGTAAATTGAGGACCCAGTTTGTGGGGGCAATAAGCTGACTTTGTATAAATATATACAAAAGGATGAAGGCTATTGCTGAGCACATTGTAAGCCGCCCTGAGTCTCCGGAGAAGGGCGGCATATAAATCAAATTAATAATAATAATAATAATAATTAAAAAAAAATGAAATGTCTGGAAGAAAACAAGCAAGCACAGAGAGCACAAAGGACCCCACAGTCCTCCTCCTCCTCCTCCTCTCTGCAAACCCCACTCCCTTCTATCCTTGATTACGTTACCTAGTTGGGTAATGAAACGTCTTCAAGCTCAAAGAGCACCAAGGACCCCACAGCCTTCTTCTTCCTCCTCCTCCCCCTCCTCCTCCTTCCTCCTCCTCCTCCTCCTCCCTTCCACAAAGCTCCCTTCCTCCTGCACTGATGATGTTACCTAGTTGGGTAATGAAACGTTTGCAAGGAAACAGCCAAGCTCAGAGAGTACCAAGAACCCCACAGTCCTTCTCCTCCTCTTCCTCCTCCTCCTTCCTCCTCCTCCTCCTCCTCCTCCCTTCCACAAAGCTCCCTCCCTTCTAGCACTGTTGATATAACCTAGTTAGAATCACGTCTGCAAGAAAACTAGCAGGCTCAGAGAGCATCAACATGTCAACCCTGAGCTACCAATCTTCTCCTTCATGAACACCTTATACTATTATACTATACTGTAGCTACCTGGCCTCTTAAAAGTCCATTTCCATTTCTTAGTCTAATTAGTCACGATCTTAAAGGCTTTCGTGGCTTATTGTAAGAGTCGTTCCAGACCTCAGGATATATGGAGCAATATTGCAAAAAAAAGTTTGGGAGTGTTTTTGCCAAGGGCGATGAAGGAGAGTTTTGCCCGTCACAATGAAAGAGGGAGTCAAGTTCTTCTCCAAAGCACCTGAGGGCAGGACAAGAAGCAACGGGTGGAAACTCATCAAGGAGAGAAGCAACTTAGAACTAAGGAGAAAATTCCACGACAATGAAAACAATCATTCAAGGGAACCGTTTCCAAGGTTGGGGGGGGGGCGCGCCATCACTGGAGGTTATATAGAAGAGATTTGGATAGCCATTTGTCTGAAATGGTTTCCTACCTGAGCAGGGGGTTGGACTGGAAGACCTCCAAGGTCCCTTCCAACTCTGTTATCCTGTCCTGTTCTCTTACTGTTATTTATGAGATCGCTGTTTCAACACAGTTGTAGTCCTTGCCTTACAAAACTGACTTAGGACAGGTCCTCAGGCTTATGACCATCTCAGTATCCTTCGTGATCATGTGATCAGAATCCGGGCACTGTATTTTTGGTAGCTGCACTGTCCCTGCGGTTATACAAGGGTCTGCAACCTTAAACACTCAAAGAGCCATTTGGACCCGTTTCCCACAGAAAAGAAAACACCGGGAGCCACAAAAACCTTCCCGTGCCTGACTATTTCTTGAGCAGCCACAAAACTAGGATATGTAGTGGAATTAAACGTTCTGTTTTCTTCTGAAACTTTTCTTTTCTTGCATTTATCCATGGTTGGCCTACCAGGGATTGAAAAGCTCAATAAATCATGTGTTGGTGGGTGTCACACTTTGGCAGCTGCAGCAGAGGGGTAAAAGAGCTACATGCGGCTCCACAGCCGCAGGTTGCTGACTCCTGGGTTATACGATCCCAATTTTTTCTTTTTTTTTAGTTTGATTTATATGCCGCCCTTCTCCGAAGACTCAGGGCGGCTTACAATGTGCTCAGCAATAGCCTTCATACTTTTTGTATATTTATACAAAGTCAGCTTATTGCCCCCACAAACTGGGTCCTCATTTCACCTACCTTAGAAAGGATGGAAGGCTGAGTCAACCTTGAGCCTTGGCGAGATTCGAACCCTGCAGTAATTGCAGGCAGCTGGTCTTAATAACCAGCTTAATAACAGGGTGCCTTAAACCCCTGTACTACCAAGGCTCTTTTTGTATCCTTCTCAGCCCGGCTCAATGGTGGTCGTGAAGTCTCTTACGACCACAATCGGGCCCAGAATTTACATCGCTCAGTGAGGAATTTAGTTCAGTGAGTTTTGCCCACCCGTTGGGACAGCCGCTTGTCCGGAAGAGTATTGGGTCTCCTGCTTGAGCAACGAAGGGTTGGACTAGATGACCTTCAAAATCCCTTCCAAAGCCTGTTGTTCTGTGATAATAGTTTTCTTATGTGGATGGATTCTGGCGGGACCTTCTGAAGGGGCCGCCTGAAAACCCTTTGCAGAGAAACAGACACCCGTGTTTAAAAAAAGCCCACGTCCCGCCATCGTTAGCCGTGACGACAAAAATCTCCCGTTTGAGGAGGACACAACCCCAGCCGTAACTCAATCCACAGCAGGAGTATAAAATAGTGGTGAGCAACTGCTGAGGAATGGAGAACGCCGGTATATTTATCCCTTGAACATGCGTTCAGAAAGGACATTGCCCCTCGCTGCTAAAAGAGGAAACTCGGCGGAGAAATGCAGAATTGTCTTCGGCGACACAGGCAGAAATCTTTGTAAATCTGAATGCAAACTGCTCTCTCCCCAGGCCCCACTCCACCCTCCAGGACTGAAAATACAGAAACACAAAATGACAAGAGTGGGAAATGAAATTTTCTCACAAGCCAAAAGAAGTTCTTGGGAATCTCTGGCAACCGACTTTTTGACGTTAAAAATGAAGAGAACGGGACGACGGAAGAGATGGAAGGGAGCTTGGAGGTCTTCTAGTCCAACCCCCTGCTTAGGCAGGAAACCTTACACCACTTCAGACAAATGGTTATCCAATCTCTTCATAAAAACTTCCAGTGTTGGAGCATTCACAACTTCTGGAGGCAAGTTGTTCCACTGATGAATTGTTCTCACTGTCAGGAAATTTCTCCTTAGTTGTAAGTTGCTTCTCTCCTTGATTAGTTTCCACCCATTGCTTCTTGTCCTGCCCTCGGGTGCTTTGGAGAATAAGTTGATCCCCTGTTCTTTGGGGCAGCACCTCAAATATTGAAGACTTGCTATCATGTCACCCCACGTCCTTCTCTTCATTAGGCTAGACATATACCCAGTTCCTGCAACCGTTCTTTGTATGGTTTTAGCCTCCAGCCCCCTAATCCTCTTGGTTGCTCTTCTCTGCACTCTTTTTAAGAGTCACAACTTCTCTTTGACAAATGGTTATCCAACCCAAGAAGAGGTTGGATAACCATTTGTCTGAAACGGTGCAGGGTTTGCTGCCTAAGCAGGGGGTTGGACTAGAAGACCTCCAAGGTCCCTTCCAACTCTCTTGTTCTGTTCTATTCTATTCTATTCTATTCTATTCTATTCTATTCTATTCTATTCTATTCTAGTCTAGTCTAGTCTAGTCTAGTCTAGTCTAGTCTAGTCTAGTCTTCTATTACTTCTATTTCTATTCTGTTCTAAATTCTATTCTATTCTCCTTCCTTCTTTCCTCATTCTGTTCTATTCTATTCTATTCTATTCATTCTTATTCTATTCGTCTTTCTGAATTCTAATTTTATTCTTCTTATTCTATTCTATTCTCCTTCTTTCTTTCCTTATTCTATTCTATTCTATTCTATTCTATTCTATTCATTCTTATTCTACTTTTGTCTTTCCGAATTTATTCTTATTCTATTCTATTCCCCTTCCTTCTTTCTTATTCTTTCTCTTCTCTTCTCTTTCTATTCTATACTATTCTATTCATTCTTATTCTATTCTCCTTCCTTCTTTCCTTATTCTATTCTATTCTATTCTATTCTATTCTATTCTATTCTATTCTATTCTATTCTATTCATTCTTATTCTATTCTTTTGTCTTTCGAATTTTATTCTTATTCTATTTATTCCCCTTCCTTCTTTCCTTATTCTTTCTCTTCTCTTCTCTTCTCCTCTCCTCTCTTCTATTCTATACTATTCTATTCATTCTTATTCTATTCTTCTTTCCGAATTCTAATTTTATACTTATTCTTATTCTATTCTATTCTCCTTCCTTCTTTCCTCTATTCTGTTCTGTTCTGTTCTGTTCTATTCTATTCTCCTTCCTTCTTTCCTAATTCTTATTCTTATTCTATTCATGGCAACCATAACTGAAGGCAATATTCCAAGTGTGGTCTCACCAAGGCATTATTAAGCACCACTAACACTTGGTGTCACCTGAAGCTGAAGTACCAACTTCCAAACTGGGATCAAAGCAATCAGGACTCAGCTACAATCCCTTCTACACCTCTTTCTTTCTTTCTTTCTTTCTTTTTTTTTTTTTTCTTAAATGAGGAATAAAGTTGAGAGGGATTCCTGCAGAGCCTGGAAAGAAGCCAGGCCTCACCCTTCCCGTGTTCTCCTCCTCGAGAAACTGGCTTCGGGACAGCGACTCAAGGCCACGACAAGGTCTCCCTTCCGTGCCAGATTGTACAGCCAACGAGAGAGATTTCTTCGGAGGCCGCGTCAGAAAAAGAACTCGCTCGCCTGTGTTGGAGAACCAGATGGAGGCGGAATATTTATTTTTCCAACTGACCGCAAAAAAACCAAGAAGCGGGCCAGTTAAGATGCCTCAAGAGAACGGAAGAAGAAGAAGAAGGGACCTCGGAGGTCATTTAGTCCAACCCCCTGCTCAGGCAGGACGCCCTCTACCATTTCAGACAAAACGGTAGTGGAATCTCTTCTTGGGAGCACCCACAACTTCTGGAGGCAAAAGGGGATTGCGTGACCCCTGGGACAGTGTGGCCGTCATAAATACCTTGGTAGTACAGTGGTCTAAGGCACCCTGTTATTAAGACCAGCTGCCTGCAATTACTGCAGGTTCGAATCTCGCCAAGGCTCAAGGTTGACTCAGCCTTCCATCCTTTCTAAGGTAGGTAAATTGAGGACCCAGTTGTGGGGGCAATAAGCTGACTTTGTATAAATATACAAAAGGATGAAGGCTATTGCTTAACACCTTGTAAGCCGCCCTGAGCCTCCGGAGAAGGGCGGCATATAAATCAAATTAAAAAAAAAAAAATACGAGCCAGCTGCCCAGCATCTGAATTACGTGATCGTGGGAATGCTGCAATGGTTATAAGTGTGAAAAACGGTCGTAAGTCGCTTGTAATTTTGGTCCCTAAATGAACTGTTGTGAGTCAAGGACCAACTGTATTAAGCAAGGGCAGAGTGTATAACCACAACCCACACAGAGATCAGCTAAAACATTTAATGATTTACAACGCTGATTAAAGTTGTTTTTTTTTTTAAATAGTTTTAGCATCTCAACAAGCCTGCTCAATCAGAAGATGACTGAGCATATTGCATTAAACGTAGGAAATGAATGAATTCAGGAGCCGAGTTGCATACGGATATTTAAATCAGAGGAAAGAGAAATTAAAACAGAAATAGTTAAAAGCAAATATAGAAGCGGGAGTGGAGATGCAGAGGAAAAACAAACAAGAACCAGGCAACTAAAATAACAATGAAAGCATTCTGGAAATCGGCAACGGTTCTCATTTGTTAAAAAAAAAAACAGAAACGAAACTTTTAACCACACAGTTGCTTCTGCTGGTGAACGCAAAGTACAGTAGCTGTTTTTGGGTTTTTTTTTAAAATACCAGAAGGCGCCCAGGAGCATCTTTTAGAACTGTGAGAAGCATTTTGACTTGTTAGCTGGAAAAGGTGCTACTAAGATAGAAGCCTTCTGGGATTTTTATTATAAAAATATTAAAAGAGTTTAGTAGGAAGCAAAATTGGCTAGCAGGTGGAAAAGGCACTGTTAAAAGACTCCTCCTGATTTTTATTATGAAAACACTGAAATGTTATTAAAAGAAAGAAACTAGCCGGAAAGGGGTTTATTAGATTCCTAATTATTATAAAAATGTTAAAAGTGTAATAATAAAAGACATAAAACGTGCTAGTTGAATATAGAATAACAGAGTTGGAAGGAAGCTTGGAGGTCTTCTAGTCCAACCCCCTGCTCAGGCAGGAAACCTTATACCAGGTGTCAGCAACCTGCGGCTCCGGAGCCGCATGTGGCTCTTTGGGCCCTCTGCTGTAGCTCCCTGTCGGATGATCCCACCACTGGCTGGCCCCGCCCCTCGCTCTCCCCTCCCAGTCACTCCTCGCCTGGCCTGAGTAGGTAAGGGTGACGGCGGGTGATGGAGAAGTGGCTGGGGCAGAGACAGAGAGATAGAGAGGGGGGGGAGAGAGAGAGACATAGAGAGATACAGAGAGAGAGAGACATAGAGAGATACAGAGAGAGGCAAAGAGAGAGACATAGATACAGAGAGGCGAAGAGAGAGACGTAGAGAGATACAGAGAGAGGAGTGAAGAGAGAGACACAGAGTGATACAGAGAGGGGGAGAGAGAGACAGAGAGAGATACAGAGAGAGACATAGAGAGATAAAGAGAGAGAGGCGGAGAGAGACAGAGAGAGATACAGAGAGGGGGAGAGAGAGACATAGACAGATACAGAGAGAGAGGCAAAGAGAGAGACATAGAGAGATACAGAGAGAGAGGCAAAGAGAGAGACATAGAGAGATACAGAGAGGGGGAGAGAGAGACATAGAGAGATACAGAGAGAGAGGCAAAGAGAGAGACATAGAGAGATACAGAGAGAGAGGGGGAGAGAGAGACATAGAGAGATACAGAGAGAGAGGCAAAGAGAGAGACATAGAGAGAGACAGAGAGAGAGGCAAAGAGAGAGACATAGAGAGATACAGAGAGAGAGGCGAAGAGAGAGACATAGAGAGATACAGAGAGAGAGGCAAAGAGAGAGACATAGAGAGATACAGAGAGAGACATAGAGAGATACAGAGAGAGAATACAGAGAGAGAGGTGAAGAGAGAGACATAGAGAGATACAGAGAGAGAGGCGAAGAGAGAGACATAGAGAGATACAGAGAGAGAGGCGAAGAGAGAGACATAGAGAGATACAGAGAGAGAGGCAAAGAGAGAGACATAGAGAGATACAGAGAGAGAGGCGAAGAGAGAGACATAGAGAGATACAGAGAGAGAGAGGCAAAGAGAGAGACATAGAGAGATACAGAGAGAGAGGTGGGGAGAGAGAGGGAAGGGAGGGAGGGAGTGATGTCAAAAGGTTTTTGTGGTTCCCGGTGTTTTTAACAACTGGTTCTCTGCCCTAAATGACCGGCTGGGTAGGCGTGGCTGGGGGGGGGGTCATGTGACTGGTGGAAATGAGTGACGTCGAGTTGGCCCCACCCACCCAGGTTTTGTGGCTCCCGGTGTTTTCTTTTCTGTGGGAAAACGGGGCCAAATGGCTCTTTTGAGTGTTTAAGGTTGCAGACCCCCTGCCTTATACCGTTTCAGACAAATCTCTTCTTTAAATAATAAATAAATAAATAACTTTATTGTCATCGTACGTGTATACACGTACAGTGTTGGGAGCATTGACAACTTCTGGAGGCAAGCTGTTCCACTGGTTAATTTTTCCCACTGTCAGGAAACTTCTCCTTAGTTCTAGGTTGCTTCTCTCCTTGGTTAGTTTTTCTTCTTGTCCTGCCTTTCAGTAACCGAGTTGGAAGGGACCTTGGAGGTCATCTAGTCCGACCCCGCAGGAGACCTGTACTAGGGATTCGAACCGCCGAACTTTCTGATCGACAAGCTTGGCGTCTTAGCCCCTGAGCCACCTAGTCAGCGGCTGAAAGTCGTCGAAGTTGGAAGTTAAGACTCCCGGTTACTAAGATAACTGCTTCCATAATATCTTGTTTATTAACACAAAAGAGCAGAGCAAACCTCCAGGCAACGGGGAAAGCCAGATTCCCTTAACATCCGTGCTACTGACTTAACACCTGCGGAGAGTCACTTTAACAACGGGCGGCAAGAAAGGTCGTAAAACGAGGCAAAATTCATCTCACGTTAACTGTCTCCCTTAAGCCCCAGCAATTTTGGGCTCCGTTGCCGTCGCAAGACGAGGAATTACCGACGGGCTTAAAATTTGACCTTAAAATGACTTTATCCTCTGCAGTTTTGAGACCCCGGCGTTCTCCGCTCCCTTCCCCGCACGCCACCCCCCACCCTTCGAGAACCCATGTCCAAATTTCACCATTTGGAAAGCAAAGGGGAATTTCATCCCGATCCAGCATTTTTTGAGAAAGGGCGGGGGGGAAAGAACGTGGCTATTCCTGCCAAGGAATTCTTGGCCGGGCCTGCATTCCAGTTGATTTAAAACAATGACCAGAAAACAGCCAAGGATGACATCAAACTTCCTCCCTGCACCGCCCCAGCTCCTTTCCTTCACCTCCACCCACAGAGTTCGTGCACAACTTCTCCAAAATGCTATTTGTACCACGCAGGCCGCTCCTTACTGGAATGCGGGGATATACCTTGGAAAGCTGATTTCTAAATCCTATATCAAGGGGTTTTTGTCTTCAGGTAGAACAGAATAGAGCTGGAAGGGACCTTGGAGGTCATCTAGTCCACCCCAGGCAGGAGACCCTAAACCATTTCAGACAAGCGGCTGTCCAATCTCTTCTTAAAAGCCTCCAGGGATGAAAACACCCATAACTTCTGGTGGCAAGTCGTTCCACTGGTTAATTGTTCTCACCGTTAGGAAGTTTCTCCTTAATTCCAGGTTGCTTCTCTCCTGAGTTAATTTCCATCCATTGTTCCTTGTCCTGCACTTCAGGTGCTTTGGAGAATAATAATAAGGGTTGGAAGGGACCTTGGAGGTCTTCTAGTCCAACCCCCTGCTCAGGCAGGAGAGCCTATGCCATTTCAGACAAATCTTTGTCCATTCTCTTCTTAAAAGCCTCCAATGATGCAGCACCCACAATTTCTGGTGGCAAGTCGTTCCACTGGTTAATTGTTCTCCGTGTCAGGAAATTTCTCCTTAGTTCTAGGTTGGCTTCTCTCGTGGATTAAATTCCACACTGCTGGCTTATATTGATCGTATCCAAGGTCCCCCTCTCACAGTTACTGTTTTAGGAGCCAGGTTTCGCCCAATCTGTGCTTGTATCTTTGGGGTTTTTTTCCTGCCTAAGTGTAAAATCTTGCTTTCCTTCACATTAAATTTCACATTGTTGGATCGGGCCCAGGGTTCAAATCTGTCAAAGTCTTTTTTTGAATCCTGAGCTTGGTCTTTCTGGGGTGTTGGCTATTCCTTGCCAGCTTGGTTTCACCTGCAAATTTGATGAGTTCCCTTCTAGTCCCTCACCGAAGTCATTTCTGAAGGCACAGAGAGGCACACAGAAAATGCTTTTAAAAGCTTTTTGACGAAGAGGTTGTAGAAAAAATGCTTTTAAAAGCCTTTGACGATCCTAGCTGAGCCACGCAATCATCAGAGGCTTTTTTTTTACTTTTAAAAGCATTTTTTCGGCGGAAGAGGTTGTAAAAAAAAATGCTTTGAAAAGCCTCTGACGATCCCAGCTGAGCCGCACGATCATCAGAGGCTTTTTTTTTTACTTTTAAAAGCATTTTTTCTATAACCTCTTCGAAGAGGCTGTAAAAAAAATGTTTTTAAAAGCCTCTGACGATCCCAGCTGAGCATTTTTTTCGGCGGAAGAGGTTGTAGAAAAAATGCTTTTAAAAGTAAAAAAAAAAAGCCTCTGATGATCATACGGCTCAGCTGGGCATGGCAGGAGGCAGGGATTTTTTGCTACCGGTTCTCCGAACCATCCGCCGACATCGCTACCGGATCGAGCGATTCGGTCCGAACCGGGAGCATTTCACCCCTGCCATAAATTGAGGACTCCGTGTTACCGAATGGTTGTTAGGCAAGGACTGTACAGAAAGCTGTGGTGTACCAGCGATGGGAGTCACGGAGATATTCCGTTTTTTTTCTAACGGGACTCAAAGGAGTTAAACTTATCTTTGCAAAAACGAAACTATCTGAGGAAGTGCCAAAAATGGCCTTTGCTTTGAGCGTCAGGCGTCGGTCCAAGTCCAGCAAGACAAAACCAGCTCTGTTGTTTTTTTTTTAAAACACGGGAATTGAATCATTTCGGAGCAGAGAAAAACCTCTCCGTGCGATGGGGAGGTTTTAGGCCCGCTGACCATCCTTCACAATGGTATAAAGGCACAAAAATACAAGGGTATTTTAGAAGACATGAGATACGTGAAGCTTTATGGTTGAATTGGGAGAAGGTCAAAAAAAATATCATTATTTGAAGATTCCAATCTGGGTATCTACAATTGAAGCTTTTTCATATCCAGTAATACTTAAAAGGGAACAAATCATTAGGTAGAGTGAATCGTTCGGATGAAAAGGGTGAACTTAAATTAAAGCAGGAATTAGAAGATCAGGGATATAAGACGGACAGGTTTTCATATATGCCAACATTTTCTAGATATCGAGAAGATCTCAAACAAGAAGGTTTGTATAATGTTCCGGCTAATTTAGACAAGATTTTAATGGGCTCTGATGATCATATAATTCAAAAGTCGTATGGATATCTGTTAGAAGTAAAACTGGAAGAAGAACAAGTTAAAGAATCAATGATAGCGTGGGGGGAAAAATTTGGTTATGGTATTGATTTAGAGAAATGGCCAAAATTGTGGTCTCACAATCAGCGGTGGGTTTCAAATTTTTTTACTACTGGTTCTGTGGGCGTGGCTTGGTGGGCGTGGCTTGGTGGGCATGGCAGGGGAAGGATACTGTAAAATCTCCATTCCCACCCCGCTCCAGGGGAAGGTTACTGAAAAATCCCCATTTCCTCCCAATCAACTGGTACTTGGGAGGCAGAGAATAGATGGAGGTGGGGCCAGTCAGAATTTTTACTACCGGTTCTCCGAACTACTCAAAATTTCTGCTACCGGTTCTCCAGAACTGGTCAGAACCTGCTGAAGCCCACCTCTGATGTAGGGGCCTCCAGGTAGGGTAGGGTAGGGTAGGGTAGGGTAGGGTAGGGTAGGGTAGGGTAGGGTAGGGTAGTCTAGTCTAGTCTAGTCTAGTCTAGTCTAGTCTAGTCTAGTCTAGTCTAGTTGTGGGATTCAAGTAATTTAACAGCTGGTTCTCTGCCCTAATGATTTCTTCCAAAAACCAGTTTGCCAAACTGCTCAGAAACTTAACAACCGGTTCTACCGAAGTGGTGCGAACTGGCTGAATCCCACCACTGCTCACAATGCGATCAGGGCCAGATTATTCATGGCAGATGGAATTCAAGATCATCATCTAAATTCATTAGACTTGTGACATTTTTTTCACAGTTACGACCATTACTGCATCCCATGGATGACCACGTGATCAAAATTTGTGACTATCGCTAAGTGCTGTATCTTATAGAATAGAATAGAATATAGAATGGAATGGAGAATAGAATAGAGTAGAATAGAATAGAATAGAATTGAATAGAATAAAGAAGGAATGAGAGAAAAGAAGAGAAAAGAGAAGAGGAAATAGAATAGAATAGAATATAGAATGGAATGTAGAATAGAATAGAATAGAATAGAATAGAATAGAATAGAATAGAATAGAATAGAATAGAATAAAGAAGGAACGAGAGAAAAGAAGAGGAAAGAGAAGAGGAAATAGAATAGAATGGAATGGAATGGAATGGAATGGAATAGAATTCTCTATTGGCCAAGTGTGATTGGACACACAAGGAATTTGTCTTTGGTGCATACACTCTCAGTGTACATAAAGAAAAAATAAATTTTTAATCGTCAAGAATCATAAGATACAACACTTGGTGATAGTCATCGGATACTAATAAGCAATCACATCATACTAGGAAACCAGAAAAACAGTGTAAGTTGTAAAGAATGATGCATGATGAATGTACTTTTATGATGACTATGATCATGGTTTAATCACTTATAGCTTTTATGTACACTGAGAGCTTACGCACCGGAGACAAATCTCTTGTGCGTCCAATCACACTTGGCCCACGAAGAATTCTATTTGGATGCTTGGCAACTGGCTCTCATTTATGACGCTCCTGGCGTCATGTGATCCAGTTTTGTGACTTTCTGACAAGCCAAGTCAATGGGGAAGACTTTTCCGCTTAACGACCGTGTGGCTAATTGAACAACTGCAGGGCTTCACTTAACAACCTGGCCCTTTAAACCTGCCAAGGTTGAGAAAAACTGGCCCAAAATACCCCTCGGTACATGAATTTTTGGGTGGGAGAAAAGCAGGGGGAAGGGGAAGCAAGCTGAATTCCATTGATTGAAATCTGGGATCCATTTTTGCAGATGGTTTAAGAGGCGCTGTCGGGCCAGGCCAAAAGGAGAGAGTCGACGCAATCAATAAAATCAGCCTAATCAATAAAAGATGTTGTCGAGAGACAGGAATAACGAAATATACAACTTGACGAAGGCATCCAAAAATAAACCGCGCGGAAACGCCATATGTGAATCCATCATTCATTGGATTGAAGACGCATCTCGGTTTTTGTGGGATAAATAAGAATTCTTTCAAAAGCAAGAGGAAAAGCTCGGCTTGGAGGCAGACTAAGTGTCTGTCTGTCTGTCTGAGATATACTATAACGCCGTGATGGCGAAACTATGGTTTTTCTCTCTCTCCAGGTTCCAGAGCCTTTCTAGGAGCCTGGGGAGGGTTTCAGATTAAACACCCCTTTTTAAAAAAAAAGAGAGAGAAAGAAAAGTTGCTTGGGAAAAGCCTCATTTGGATGATTGAAAGGCTGGTGTTTCGGAATTGCAAATATTTCAATTTATGAATTTATGGCATGCCGACAGCTGTAGCTTGTGCCTTTGAATCCCCGGGGTCTGGAGCAGATGAGTGTGTGTCTCTTTGGTGGGTTCACAAATGAAGTCAAAGTGTTTGTCCTTAGCCAAAGTAGTGGTCAGAACTACGGGGGGAAACCATTCGGGGAAACCGAAGACAATGCGAGGAAGATACGGGAGGTCTGAAATCCAAGCCCCGAGCAGGAGACCGGAGCAGGTATTCTAAAATATCTCATTTTTTTTAAATGACTGCTATGATGATACAAGGGAATGCATTATTTATTTACTTGTATCCTCCTTGATTCTATTTACAAATAAATCAAGGGTTAAATATATTCAGCGTACTTCCTGCCCCTGTAACAACAACTCTTTGGAGATAGATGTGAGGGAGGGAGGGAGAGAGAGAGAGACTGGGGTGAAGTGATCATGCCTGCTTTCATGCCTAAAGTGAGACTAGAATTCCCAGTCTCCTGGTGACCGGCCCAATGTCACCCCAGCCAGCTTTCATGCCTAAGGTGGGACTAGAATTCCCAGTCTCCTGGTGACTGGCCCAAAGTCACCCCAGCCAGCTTTCATGCCTGAAATGGGACTAGAACTCCCAGTCTCCTGGTAACTGGCCCAAAGTCACCCAGCTGGCTTTCATGATTAACATGGGACTAGAACTCCCAGTCTCCTGGTGACTGGTCCAAAGTCACCCAGCTGGCTTTCATGCCTAAAGTGGGACTATTTATTTTTATTTTATTTTATTTTATTTATATGCCGCCCTATCTCCATAGGACTTAGGGCGGCTCACAACAATAAAATATCCAATAAAAATGTTAAAATACATGTTAACCCCCCCCCCCCGAGTCCAGGTTGAACAACCATGTCTTTAAATCGCGGCGGAAGGTGCGGAGGTCAGGGGCCAACCGGAGCCCCAGAGGAAGTTGGTTCCAGAGGGTGGGAGCACCCACAGAGAAAGCTAGAACTCACCATCTCCTGGTTATTGGCCCAATGTCACCCACCTGGCTTTCATGCCGAAGGTGGGACTAGAACTCCCAGTTTCCTGGTGACCGGCCCAATGTCACCCCAGCCGGCTTTCATGCCTGAAATGGGACTAGAATTCCCAGTCTCCTGGTAACTGGCCCAAAGTCACCCACCTGGCTTTCATGCCGAAGGTGGGACTAGAACTCCCAGTCTCCTGGTGACTGGCTCAAAGTCACCCAGCTGACTTCCATGCCCAAGGCGGGACTACAACTCCTAGTTTCCTGTTGATTGGCCCAAAGTCACCCAGCCGGCTTTTATACCTACGGTGGGACTAGAATTCCCAACCTCCCAGTTTTTAACCTGGTGCCTAAACCGCTAGTCCACTCTGGCTCTCCTCACTCCGAAAGACCTTTTCTTAATCCACGGTCCTTTACAACATCATGAGCGCTGCCGTTTTCATTCCTCCGGTAAAAATGGAAGATGATTAATTAAAAGGGCAGAACCGAGTCGCGGATGCCAGCCAACTGTCTGATGGGACTCAGCATCTCGACGGGATTTATATCTCTGGGCTTGTTTTAGATCCGGCTTTTCTGTAGGCGTTACAGCCGATTTTAAATTAGCGCTGCAATTTAATACTCCAGGTCTAGGAATAAAATGAAGACTTTTCCTGGAGAACACTGGTTCTCCGAAACCGTTGGCTTTAATTACAATTCAACGTATGTCACTAATAAATAAAAGAGTTAAAAGAGCAGAGTTAAAACCTCTGCGTGCTGTCACCCCCAACCAAGGTCCAGAGTTCAATAATGATTTACTTCTCTCAACTTTCCTGGAACACACGCACAAAATGAAACCCTTTGTAAGACTCTCAGGGAGATGGGCCAGTTTGCAATTTAGTGCATCCCTTTTTAAGTCTGAGAAAGAAGAAAGGGAAGTAGAGTGTCCGGAGATAAAGCAGGTGTTGCTTTAAAAAAATGATGGCAGGATGGTATGCAGAAAAAAATAATACAACATATACATACACACACACACACACACACACACACACACACACACACATATATATATACACACACACACACACATATATATATATGTGTGTATGTATTTCTCTTTAGCCAGGTTCTACCTACGTAAACCAAGATATTATGCAACCTATCTTGGTTTACGTAGGTAGAATCTGGCTAAAGAGAAATACACATAAAACCTACAAAATAGAAATATATATATACATATACATATATACATACATACACAGACACACACTTCCAATTTTACATGGGAGAAGACCCGAATAACCAAAGACCTACATACACACAGATATATATATATATATATATATCTGTGTATGCATACCAGTAGATAGATAGATAGATAGATAGATAGATAGATAGATAGATAGATAGATAGATAGATAAATAGATGGAGATGGAGGGAGAGAGAGAGAGAGATAGGGATAGATAGAGGTAGATAGATAGATAGAAAGATAGAGATAGATAGAGATAGATAGAGGGAGTGGGAGTGGGAGAGAGAAAGAGAGAGAGAGAGATAGGGATAGATAGAGATAGATAGATAGATAAATAGAGATAGAGATAGAGGTATATAGATAGAGATAGATAGAGATAGAGATAGAGAGATATAGATAGATATAGAGGTATATAGATAGATATATAGAGATAGAAATATATAGATATAGATATTTGGCGAAGAGGTTGTAAAAAAATGCTTTCAAAAGGCTCTGATGATCCCAGCTGAGTTGCCTAACCAGCAGAGGCTTTTTTTTCTTTTAAAAGCCTTTGACGATCCCAGTTGAGCCGCACGATCATCAGAGGCTTTTTTTTTTTTTTTTTACTTTTAAAACCATTTTTTCATTGGAAGAGGTAGAAAAAATGCTTTTAAAAGTTTTTTAAAAAGCCTCTGACGATTGTGTGGCTCAGCTGGGCGTGGGGGTGGGGAGCGATTTTTGCTACCGGTTTTCCAAACCACCCACCTCCATCGCTACCGGATCGGGCGATCCGGTCCGAACTGGGAGCATTTCACCCCCCGTCTTGGTCCCATTCTCGTTGGTTCTGGAATGAGCCCCACAGAATCCGGTGCCATTCCATAGGACGGGGATGGTTGACCTTTTTGGCGCCGAGTGCCCAAATCGCACACGCATGCCCGCATGTGAATGCACACACACGTGCCCGAAATCCCAAAATGCAATGCGAGCATCCCCCCCCCACGCATATGCCCTGCCCCTGCGCATACACACCATCCCCTGCGCATTATTATTATCCCGTTTTGCGCCTGGAAAGCCTCCTGCGCCAACCTCCAACCCCCGTGTATGCGCGCGAGTCCCCACATGCACGGCAGGGACCCGAAGACCAGCTGGCTGGTGGGAGGTGCGCACGGGCGCATGCACGATGCAACTGGGCTAGGGCAACAGCCGCGTGGCGTGCCCGCAGAGAGGGCTTTGCATTCCACCTCTGCCATGCGTGCCATAGGTTGGCCATCCTGGCTATAAGATAAACCACAAACCACATTCCACAGCTACAAACCACAAGGTTTCACGCCCAAATTTGATGGAAAATTTCCTTTCCCGTAAAAGAAAAAGAACTAGAGAACATCGCTCAAAGCGAGAAGCCACTTTTCCACTCTCTTTTATTTTTTTTTGAATGCTCTTTTTTGTAAGCTGATTATAAAAAAAAAATGGGGGGGGGGGGGAAATCCAAACTTTTGTTGGCAACTCTGCATTCTAACAAAACTCTTGCTTTGGATTTCCTTTTTCTAATGTAGCTTCCTTGCTAATAGCTGCTTCTTCCTTGGGGATACGTAAACACTAGGGAGGGGGGGAAAAAATTCAACGTGTATCAAAGCAAGCTTAAAAGTCATGCCTAAATATTTTGACTGGGGAAAGGGATACTTTTTAAGGAGTTTGCAGGGGGAAAGGCACCATCAGCCTGGTGTGGTGGTAGTGGTGGTGGGAACTTTGCCGGATGGATGGGGGGGACGATGGGTGTTGTGATCCAAAGCCATCAGTTGGGGGAAGGGGTGTCTGGGGGAACGACGGGTTCAAAGGGTACCCCTCGGTGGGGGCTTACACAACCGACAGCGAGGAACAATTCATCGGCTTGCCTTCAGAAGTTGTGGGTGCTCCATTACTGGAGGTTCTGAAGAAGAGATTGGACTTCCACTTGTGTCGGGAATAGAATCAGGTCTCCTGCTTGAGCAGGGGGTTGGGCTAGATGACCTCTGAGGTCCCTAGGATTCTATACGATTTTTCTATTAAGCCTAAAATGGATTTAGGGACTTTTGGAAACTGCCTATATAGAACGAAGGGGTGGAGAGGCGGCCGGGAAAACTGGGATAATATTATCTATTGATTTGAGGATGAATACATGATATAGGAGAGTAGGAATGCTTAACCCACATCTGGAGTTTAAGCCTGTGTTGTATGAACCCGGCTCAGACCCCAGAAAGCAAAAAAGAAAAGAAAAGAGGGGAGGGGAGGGGGCTGAAAGAGGGAGAGCAATCCGAGGGGGTGGAGGGCAAAATAGGTGAACTTGAAGCCAAGGGGTGGGGGAGGGTGGAGTAGGTGGGGAGGGTGAAGGCAGAGAGAGAGGCTTGGGGAGGGGGCTTCCGCATGGCAGGTGGAGAGGAGGGGGCAGTTTTTTGATCCAGTTTAAACTGAACTCCGAAGAGTCGAGAACTGGCCAAAAATTTAATTTCATTTATCGCATTTCTATGCCGCCCAACTCCCGAGGAAGAGGAAGAGAAGTTTGGGGGACCCACAAGGACGCCCCCTTCCCCACCCAGAAGCAAAGCAGGAGAAGGCACGGGACTACCCCCCCCCAGTTAAAAAAAAGTCAATTTGGGAATTTATGGGGGGGTGAGAGAGAGAGAAAGAGAAAGAGAGAGAGAGAGAGATCGGGAAGCGTCCCAAAAACGGAAGGGAAGTAAGATTTCTCGCAACACTTCAAAAGAAGTTTTGCGATTTAAGACAAACAAACAAAAACGAAGCGGACGCCTCCCAGCGAAAGGGATCGGGAGGGGGAAAGGAGAGTAAGCAAGGCGATCGCAGCCCCCGAAAGGAAAAAACCCACTTGGAAAAGTCAAGGGAGCGCTCCACAAAGGGGGAGAAAAAAAAACCAGGGAGGGGAGAAGCGACCCCAAGAGAGAGAGAGAGAGAGACCCCATCCCCAATTCAAGGCAGCAAAGGGAGAGGGGGAGGAGAAGGAGACCCTCCCCCCCCAAAAAAGAGAGAACAAAGTAAAGAGGTTTCCAAGAAAGGGGAAGAGAGGAGAGGGGAAAGAAAGAGAGATGGGGCAAGAAAGCAAAAGCAAAAGACCCTCGCCCACCCACCCACCCAAAAAGAAAGTAAGGGGAGGGGGAATTGGCGCGTGGCTCACCCAGATCGTCCATGTTGCTGGTGCTGCTGCTGCCGCCGCCCCGACTGGAGCTGCTGCTGCTGCTGTTGCTGATGTCCCGGGAGCGCGCGAGGGCGCGTGCCCGCGAGCCCACCGAGGTCCGCCCCCGCCGCGCGGGCGCCAGCTGGATCGCGGAGGGGAGAAAAGGGAGGGGGGGAAAAGGAGACCTCGCGGGGTCTCTGCGGCGCTTAGCGTCCCCTGGCGGCCGTTTTTGGGAATGGCAAGGGGGGGGGGGAAGCTTGCACCCCCACCCCACCCCACCCCACCCCCTCGATGGGGAATGCGGGAATTTAAAATAAAGCCCGCTTGGATTTCGTTGCTCTCTTAAAGAGCAAAGTTTCTCAACTTTGGGCAACTTGAAGACGGGTGGACTTCAGCTCCCAGGATTCCCCAGCCAGCATGGTTAGCTGAGGGATTCTGGGAGTTGAAGTCCACAAGTCTTAAAGTTGACAAGGTTGGAGGCTTTCTTTCCCCCCCCCTTGCTCTAGATCAGACTTTCTGGTGGACTTCAACTCCCAGAATTCCCCAGCCAAGCATGGCTAGTTGAGGGACTCTGGGAGTTGAAGTCCACAAGGTTGGAGACTTTTCCCCCTGCGGTAGATCAGTCTTCCTTAACTTTTAGCAACTTTTAAGCCGGGTGGACTTCAACTCCCAGAATTCCCCAGCCAGCTGTGCTAGCTGAGGGATTCTGGGAGTTGGTCCACAAGTCTTAAAAGTTGCCAAGGTTGGAGGCTCCCCCCCCCACCTTGCTCTGGATCAGACTTTCTAGTGGACTTCAACTCCCAAAATTCCCCAGCCAGCATGGCTAACTGAGGGACTCTGGGAGTTGAAGTCCACAAGGTAGGAGACTTCCCCCTTGCCGTTAGATCAAACTTTCTTAACTTTTGGCAACTTTAAGATGGGTGGACTTCAACTCCCAGAATTCCCCAGTCAGCATGGCTAGCTGAGGGATTCTGGGAATTGAAGTCTACAATGTTGGAGACTTACACCCCCCCCCACGGGTGGACTTCAACTCCCAGAATCCCGCGGAACACATGCTTCACTGATAAAACATGGGCTTTAAAAAGCCCATCTTAAAGAGAGTTCCCCAAGGTCAAAAAACGAATTTTTCATAAAACGCGTCTTTCAAAACCACTAGCTTAAAATGGGTTTTTCAAGCAGCTAGACCTCAAAGTTTTTTTTCCAATTCTATTCTTAAAACCAAAGTATTCAGTCTCCGTAGAGACTGTCAAAAATTGCCAATGCCGACTATATTTCAAGTCGTCATGGCGGGGTATTGGGAAAAGTTTTCAATTAGCAATAATCGCGCCTCGGATAAACCTCATTGGCTACGATACTGCCACTGCGCAAAGCTAACGAGATCTTCCCGATCGTTTCGGTGCCGAACCAGGCAACCATGAATCAACCCACGGTGAGCCCCCAACTCAGTCTTATAAAAGTGATCATCCGTTTTGTATTCTACACACCGATACATTTGCGCTCTTATTTGTGCACGTTGGAAGGGGAAAATCGCCCCTATTTCCCACTCCCAAGCGGATCCGGTGCTGCAAAGGCTTCTGGGAACCGTTATGTTAATTAGCACAAACGTCACATTCGGAAGTAAGAGCTGGGTGGAAAAGTGGGGGGGCGAGAGAGGGCGGGATTTACCTGTGAGCTACAGAGCTGCATAGAAAAGGATGCATAGAAACATCAGAAAAAAAAAAAAAACTAGGAGTAGATCTCTCCATTGCAACATTAACAATGTATACAGGCTGCCAACAGAGCTGGGCTGCAATAAACCAGGCGATCACTAGAGAGCAGTAAGTGCTCCATATCTCTCTGGGGCCATCTCGTGGCCATTGGGAATATTGCAAGCAAGAATGGAAAGAATTCTCCAAAAGAACAAAATATGGAGGTTTTTAATCTACTATATTTCAAATCTGAAATCTGGCTGGGTGATTTTTTTAAAAAATATTTTTTATTATAGTTTTAAAAAAAAAACAAAAAAAGACAAATGTATAATAGTTTTTCTATCACGGTGTAACATGACCAAAATATCCATGTATATATTTATTTATTTATTTAATCAAATTTCTATACCACCCTACTCCCGAAGGACTCAGGGTGGTGAACAGCCAAGATAAAATACAGATAATATAAATATATACACCAATAATCAGAAAGTAAAAATAGAAAATATTTACAGATTCTTATATACAAATTTACATTTCCAATACTTATTGACGGCGCTGAAAAGGTGACTTTTTCACACTTTAGGACCGTTGCGGCATCCCCATGGGCACATGATAAAAATTCGAATGCTTGGCCACTGGATCATATTTATGACGGTCGCTGTATCCCGGGGGGTCAGAAGAGGTAATCCCCCTTTTGAGACCTTCTGGCAAGCCAAGTCCATGGAGGAATCCAGATTCACATAATAACCGTGTGACAAACGCAAGGATTAATTTAACAGCGGTGGCAAGAAAAGTGGCCGAAGCTCAATTAACAAATGTTTCACTTTAGCGACAGAAATTTGGGGCTCTGTTGTGATTGTAACTCAAGGTCTTCCTGTATTAGGTAAGTTCATGGCCTTGGTTACACACACACACAGATCATATAATCGTGACATCAATAGTGATAGGGGCCTGGGGTGCAATCCCAAATTATCTGGGGCACAACGTGAACAAAATCGGCATTGACTTTTTTAGTTTTTAATGGTTATTAATTGTTTAGTTTTAATTTGTTAATGGGTTTTAATTCGCACTGTTTTAATTCGGGCCAAAGTATATAATTCTTTTAATTAATTTTAAATTTTGTATTGTTATGTATTTTAGTTTTGGCTGTGCACCGCCCTGAGTCCACTAGGAGAAGGGCGGTATATAAATTGAATAAATAAATAAATAAATAAATAAAAATTGACAAATTCACCGTCGGTCAATTGCAGAAAATAGCTTGACTTGGAATCGGCCTGCAATGAGCCTTTTAACATCATCGAAAGGCCACAATCTGCCTCCTCTCCCAGATCCTTGGGAAGAACTCAATAGGTGAACCAGATCCAGACTAAGGAGAAACTTCCTAACAGTGAGGACAATTTGAATACTGCTCACCTGCCTGGAACCTTCACTGTATTTCAAACATCAATACATTAGAGAAAATAATTTCTCAGCGCTACACAAAACTTGTCGGACAGGATAGTTAATCTTATTCCCATTTATAAGGAAGTAAATTCCATTGAACTCGGTGAGTTTACCGGCGTCAAGATAGAAAAATAAGGGTGGGGAATAGAAAGAAGGAAGCTTTAAACCTTACAATTCACAGAATGATGTTATTTGGGAAAACGTTGCAGCTACTTTCACAGGGACGTAAGGCTTCCCGGTTCATTTCTCCTTCTACAGCAAGGAGAACTTTGTATAACCTTGTTTATAAAGTTAGGACTGAAATTTAATCAATCTACCCTAAATTAGGAGACGCGGTGGCTCGGTGGCTAAGACGCTGAACTTGTCGATCGAAAGACGGTTGGCAGTTCAGCGGTTCGAATCCCTGGTGCCCCGTAACAGGGTGAGCTCCCGTGACTTCTGCCAACCTAGCAGTTCAAAAGCAGGTAAAAAAATGCAAGTAGAAAAATAGGGACCCCCTTTGGTGGGAAGGGAACAGCGTTCCGTGCGCCTTTGGCGTTGAGTCATGCCGGCCACATGACTACGGAGACGTCTTCAGACAGCGCTGTCTCTTTGGCTTTGAAACGGAGATGAGCGCTGCCCCCTAGAGTCAGGAACGACTAGCACATATGTGTGAGGGGAACCTTTACCTTTACCTTACCCTAAATTATGCAAATAAATAGTAGGTCAAGTTAAAGACCTATCACTTAAAAATCTGCGAGCTGGAGATGGAAAGAAGACAAAATCACCTTCATTTTTAAATCTTCAGGGTTTCCACCAGAGCTGACACAGCCAAAAAGCTGGGGGGGGGGGTTTATGTGCAGTTAGTCCCTCAACTTACAACAGTTCCATTTAGTGACCGCCCAAAGTTACAACGGCACTGAAAAAAGGGACTTAGGACCAGGTGTTTTTGTTACATATGTAAATGCCTAATATATATGTCTCTGTATATATTTATGGTTAACTCCCACTCTGTCTACATCATCCCCAAAACCACTCCTACTTACCTCTGACCACTCCTCCCTTGTATATATACCGAACACTCCCTGATTCTTGGTTCTTCCTCTGCATCTCCTGCAAGAGATCAGATATGAATAAATGAATATTATTATCATCATAAAAGACTCTGAGTAATTATTGGGCAAGATCCTCGAATTCTGACAGTTTTTTTTTTCACACTTACGACCGTTGCAGGATCCCCATGGTTCCATGATGAAAATTCAGACGCTTGCCAACTTGGTTCGTACTTATGACGGTTGCAGTGTCCCGGGGTCATACGATCTCCACGATTCGCTTAACGGCAGCGGCAAGAAAAGTTGTAAAATCGGTCAAACTCACTTAACAAATGTTTTCATTTAGCAACATAGATTTTGGGCTCCATTGTGGTCGCAATTCGAGGATTACCTATATGTTATGGGGCAAAATAGCTACCTTGATCCTTGTTTACGGGACCTGTACCACATCTAAAACTCACACCCTAAAAGAGCCAAGCTCCCATTCTTTTGCAGTGAGGTCTCAGAACAAGGCCACAAAGCAAGATGCAGCCTTCCAACAGGTAGAAATCATATGAAACTTGTTTCAACGGTTCGTATGTCCAAGAATACGGATGTAATAAACTAACAGATAACAGATTAACAGAGTTGGAAGAGACCTTGTAGGTCATCTAGTCCAATCCCCCGCTCATGCAGGAAACCCTACACCATTTCTGACAGATGGCAGTCCAGTCTCTTCTTAAAAGCCTCCAGTGATGAAGCTCCTGCAACTTCTGAAGGCAACTTCTCTTCCATCTGTTGATTGTTCTCACTGTCAGAAAAATTTCTCCTTATTTCCAGGTTGAATCTCTCTCCTTGATCAGTTTCCATCCATTCTTCCTTGTCTGGCCTTCGGCTGCTTTGGAAAATAGCTTGGCCCCCTTCCTCCTCTCTGGGGCTGCCCCTCAAATATTGGAAGACTGCTCTCCTGTCTCCCCTGGTCCTTCTCTTCACTAGACCAGCCAGGCCCAGTTCCTGCAACCGTTCATCCTATGTTTTAGCCTCCAGTCCCCTCATCATCCTGGTTGCTCTTCTCTGCACTCTTTCTACAGTCTCAACATCTTTTTTATAGTGTGGTGACCAAAACTGGATGCAGGACTCTTACTAAGGCTTTATAGAGTGGTATTAGTGCCTCCCTTGATCTTGATCGTATCCCTCGATTGCATTGGCTGTTTTGGCTGCCGCCAAAATGAACTAGATGCCCTCTGCACACTCTCAGAGGCATCCTTGCCTAGACATCCTCTCCAGCAAAGCTAGCAACACTCTGAATAAGTGTTGTTTTTCATTGTTGTGGATCACTCTTTCTCAACTTTGGCTCAACTTTAAGACGGGTGGACTTCAACTCCCAGAATTCCCTCAGCCAGGATGGTTAGCTGGGGGAATTCTGGGATATTGGAAGTCCACACAATTTAAATAAATAAATTTATTTATTTTAAATAAAATAAAATAAAATAAAATAAAATAAAATAAAATAAAATAAAATAAATATTGGAAGTCGACCCATTTTAAAGCTGTGCCAAGGTTGTAAACTATGTAAAGGCAGCATCCTGAGCTGCCTTTTTCTGTTTTTTGGTTGAAAAAAAACAACAGTCCTCCTGAAGAAATCTACCCCCCCCCAGCCCCCTCCCAGTTCCAGCCAGGTACACCTCTCAGGTGGGCGGAAGAAGAACAGATAAAGAAGAACGATAAAGCGCATGCGCGGGTCTTCTGTCTTTTTTTTTTCCCCGCCCCTTCACCCTTCCTTGCCTGAACAGCCGGGCAAGATTCCTTTTGCGCCTGCGCTTTGGGCCTCTCCACCGACGGGTGGTGGTGGTTATTGGGGGGGGGGAAAACGGAAGAGAAGAAGTACTGGCAGAAGCCGCCCTGTTGAGTCAGGGAAAAAAAAAAAAAGGGAGAGGAAGCGAGGCGAAAAGGGCGGCGCCGCGCGTGCGCGCCGAGGAGACCCGCTCGAGCCACTGGCGGTTTTTCCCCCCCCCCTCAGCCGCCCGGGCGGAGGAGAGTGCGCATGCGCCTGGGAGGGGAAGCGACGAGCGGCGGGGCGGGGGCTGTCGCCGTCGCTGCAGCCGCCGCCGCCGCTGTCAGTTCCGGCTGCAGGTCGAGGAGCCGATCCGGCCTCGGCGCCGCCTGAGGAGACTCGGCCTTCGCGCCCAAGACGGGAGCGGCCGCTCCCCCGGAGCCCCACCCCCACCCCCGCAAGCGGCCATGGCCCGGGACTACGACCACCTCTTCAAACTCCTCATCATCGGCGACAGCGGTGAGGGCGGAGGGCCGCCGGGGAGGCCTCTCCCGGCCGGGGTGTCCAGCTCGGACCGAGCCTGGGCTTTCTGAGGGCGGGGAAGGCGGATGGGCGGCGTGGGGGAGGGGAGAGAATGGGGGAGGAGGACCCTGAGGAGGGGGGAGGGGGAGGGGCTGAGGAGTTTTTTTGAGGGGGGGCAAGACCCCGAGGAGGGGGGTTGGGAAGCAGGAGGAGACCCTCCCCCAAGAAGGTAAGGGTGGGGTCTTTGAATAGGAGAGGGGATTGGGGGGGGGGGGTCCTGATAGGAAAGAGGGAGCAAGACCCCTAGGAGGGGAGAGGAAAGCAGGGGGAGACCCCCCCAGAAGGGGTAAGGGAGGGGCCTCAGCATAGGAGTAGGGGTTTTGGGGGGGGTCCTGATAGGAAAGGGGGGAGGAGGACCCCCTAGGAGGGGGAAGGGAAGCAGGGGGAGACCACCCCCAAGAAGGGGTAAGGGAGGGACCTCTGAATAGGAGGAGGGATTGTGGGGGGGGGCCTGATAGGAAAGGGGGGGGCGGGGGCCGGGGGGGGGGGGGGGAAGCAGAGAAGGAGGGAGAGACCCACCCCCAAGAAGAACCAGGTAAGGGAGGGACCTCAGAATAGGAGGAGGGGGAGCGGAGGATTGTATTGGGTGGGGTCTTGATAGGAAGGAGGGAGAAGGACCCCTAGGGGGAGGAGGGAAGCAGGGGGAGACCACCTCCAAGAAGAAATTAAGGGGTAAGGCCTCAGAATAGGAGGAGGGGGGAGCTGGAGGATTGTCTTGGGGGCCCTGATAGGAAGTGGGGGATCAGGACCCCAAGGAAGGTGGGGGGAGGAGGGGAACAAAGGCCCCCTGAATATTTGAAGGACCCAAAAGGGAGTTAAGGGACAAAGATCCCAGAAGGATAAGAGGTGAACGGGATGGAGACCCTGGGGGGGGGTATTTGGGGAGGGGGATCCAAGCTGGATCTGCTCCGCTCTGGGCCAGCAGGTCTCTGGCCATGGCAGGAGGGGTTTTGGCTGGAGAAGCTGATGATGGTTTTCCCCTTCAATGTGTTTTCATCTTCTATATTTATTTCCTGTGTGTGGTGGTGTTTTCTTGGGGGTTTCATAGTTTTCCTTTCCTGGAGAAATTATGGAGGTTCTCAGTCATCCAGGTGATAAAGGTGTTTTCTTTTTTTCAAAAGGCAACTGGACTTTCTTGTTTTTTCCATGAAGACGTTTCGCTTCTCATCCAAGAAGCTTCTTCAGGAGTCGACCTGTGAAAAGGAGACCTGAGGAAGCTTCTCCGATGAGAAGCGAAATGCCTTCAAGGAAAAACCCGGAAAGTCCAGTTGCCTTTTGAAAAAAAAAGGAAAAAAAAGCACCTTCGGAGTTTCCTCGATAAAGAATCTGGTTGGGTTGTGATGCGTCTATCAATAACAATAAACCAGGATTGACATGGCACCTTTATGCAATTGGCATTAAGTAACATCTTTTTTTAAAAAATTTTATTTTGCAAAGCAGTCAAATGGGAAGGGAACAGAAGAGTCCAGATTGTTGCGTCTTTAAGCAGGGATGAAATACCTGTTGTTTGGAAGCCTGGAGAGCCCAACTGCCAGTCACTGGTTTTGAATCTGCATGATATATCCCGCTTAAGCGTGATTTTGCTCAGTTCGTGTCATTTCTGACTTCATACATGAGACGGGCTGAACCATCAACTGGCCCTGTGGCCTGAATTCATGCAACACTCTAAGATAAACTTGGCTTGCTAGTTTTGGTTCAGTTAAGTCATGTGAACGTAGCCAGGGTGAACAGCAGTTCTAGAAAGTTTGTGATTCGACTTGCTGGCTATTGTCTCTCTAGGTTTTTCCCCACAACAGGCATGTTTGTGACTTATCCAAGGCCACCCGGTAATCTTGATGGGTGAGCAAGACTTTTATATAGCACTTCTGATCGCTGAATCACTTTACTTAGTGCTTATTTATTGAATTTATCCCAGGCTTTCTCCATAGTGAACAGTGATGTTCATGGACATCTTGTGGCCACGATTATAAAATTCTTGCAACTTCCTTCAGAGGTAGATTAGATTTATACAGCCTATTAATAAAGTTAATAGGTCATCCAGTGAAATCTATACCAGGCAGGTTGATTTGAACTATGATCTTTATGGTCTGAGACGCTGACACATACAGGTAGTCCTCGATGTATGCCCACCACAGGGGCCATAAAATTCATTCGTAAAGTGGTGCAGTCATTAAGTGAGGCATCATGTGATTTCACCATCCTTTTTTTGCTGTGGTTGTTAAGCGAACCACTGTCATGGTCATTAAGTGGGACAGTGATAACAACTTGCAACTTCCCTGCTGGCTTTCCGGGTGACTTTGCTTGTTGGAAGCCAGCTGGGAAGCTCACTTGACAGGTCGTAAATGTAGGACCGTTGCCAAATGCGTGAATCACGATCACATGATTGCACGGATGCTGTGGCAGTTGTAAGTGCGAGGACTGGTGATTCACTTTTTTTAAACGTCTTTTTTGAACAGTTGCTAAACAAGTCGTCGTAAGCAGAGGCCTACCTGTAGATTTTAATTGCCTCATGCTCTTCTTATGCTTTAATTCTTGCTTAATTTTAAATTTTGCTTAAATGGATAAGCAGGAACCTATTGTTTATCCCGTATTTGAGACCTGGCAGGAAAAGGAGCTTGCCTAAGATTAAATTTTGAATTGAGGATTCTTTTATTCATAACTTGAACTTCTATCATATGCGTAAGCCACCTTTTAGTGAATTCCACTGAACATATTGTGACTTGTTTCTGGGATCTGCTTAGCACTGGGCTGTCTGTTTTTTAAATGTCACGCTGTGTTAGATCACTCTCTGCTCTCCAACTTGGTGTAGATGAAATTATGGATATTCAAGTCCATTTGGCCCAACATTGATGATGATATCTGGAAAGACATGGCCTAACATAAGACACTCTTTGATGTCGCTTAAATGCTGGATTATTTCTTGAACTCAATTATATCCATCATTTCCTTATCTCTTATGGTAGTGATTTAACTTCTAGGCCCCAGGATGGGAGGGTGGCTTGGGGCTGGTAAACAGGAAGAGAAGAGAAGAGTTGAGTTGAGTTGTTGAGTTGAATTCTTTATTGGCCAAGTGTGATTGGACACACAATGAATTTGTCTTTGGTGCATAGGCTCTCAGTGTACATAAAAGAAAAGATACATTCGTCAAGGATCATAAGGTTCAACACTTAATGATAGTCATAGGGAAACAATATAAATTGTAAGGATACAGCAACAAGTTACAGTCATACAGTTGTAAGTGGAAGGAGATGGATGGTGAGAACAATGAGAAAATTAATAGTAATGCAATAGTGAATAGTTTGTGTTGAGGGAATTATTTGTTTAGCAGAGTGATGGCGTTCGGGGAAAAAACTGTCCTTGTATCTAGTTGTTCTGGTGTGCAGTGCTCTACAGCATCGTTTTAAGGGTAGGAGTTGAAACAATTTATGTCCAGGATGCGAGCGGTCTGTAAATATTTTCACAGCCCTCTTTATATCGGTAGTCCTCGACATATAACCACAGTTGAGCCCAACATTTCTGTTGCTAAACAAGATACTTGTTGAATGAGTTTTGTCCCATTTTACAACCTTTCTTGCCATAGTTGTTAAGTGAATTCTTCCGGTTAAGTTAGTCACATGCTTTTTAAGTGATTCTGGCTTTCCCATTGACTTTGCTCGTCAGAAGGTTGCCAAAGATGCTCATTGAAAAACGGCCATAAATTATTTTCTTCAGTGCCGTCATAACTTCAAATGATCACTAAAAGAACAGTTGTAAGTCGAGGGCTACCTGTAGTTCACTCCCTGGTGTGATTCAAGCCCATCACTGTCTGATACGTGAAAATCCAGCCTCCAGTATATCAACACAAGGCTTGGACTGTAGGGAGAACCAAATGGAGAAAGACTTAGATTAAAATGGATTTTAAAAAATTACTTCCTTTTAAGGTGAAAGAATCTGAAACATTACAGTGAATTTTGTTAATATAAACTGTGGTAGTTTATAAAGATTATTAAGTGCAAATAGAAATACATATTTTAACAGCAAAGAAGATCAAGCAGGAAAATTGATTGAGGAGAATATATAGTATTTATGTTTTTTACTTGGATTCCGGATTTTGTGCTTCTGATGTAAAAAAAATGAAACTTTTGACTTTGGTTTTGCCAATTAGACAGATTGGTTGTCATAGAAATGGCTAGTTATATACTAATGTGTAAAAGTAAAAGTAAATACTAATGTGTAAAAGTAAAAAAGTTGAGGTTGTAATGTTGTTATCTTGTACTATGCTACAAAAAGTCTGAAGCCAACGCCTTTTTCTTTCTTCCTTTGTACCTCATATTTCCTTTCCCCCTTTTTTCTTCCCTTCACTTCCTCTATTTCTTTTTCTTTGGATTTTATACATTGACAAAACAATAAAAGCTATAGAAAAGAGAAAAGACTAAAATGCACATTGCCTTAAAGCCTCAGGAGGGAGAGTAGGATGTGTATGTAATAAATTACAATGGATTAATGAAAAATTGGTGTGAAGTACTTCAGAGATAATTCTTAGAGGCTGGATAAAAGAGAAACATAAAACACCTTAAGAAATATGTTTCCTTTAATTGTCCAGCCACCAAATATAAATCTATCCAGAGGTTAGATTTTTAGGTATACGTCATCATAACTGCAGCACAGATAGCTTGTAATTTAATTTTTGCTTAGGGGCCATAGCTTTATTTCAAGGAGTAAAGGAGAGGCAACAATAACCTGAAATGCATACAGACTTACTTATAATTGGGGTTAATGTGAAATAATTTCTACCTTTATTCCCAGTCCTTCTGAATAGCAGCAACATCCTAGCGAAAAGGAAAACCGAATCCGGATTGAGGGTTCCCCCCCCCCTGTTTTTAATTTTTTAATTTTTTACAAACATATCAAATCAATGTGTGAACAGTGTGGCACCTGGGTTCTAATACAAATAAAACTAGTAAAATTACAATTATTAGATTCAATCAACTTATATATTTCTAATAATGATACACAATTATAAGTTGCAAGCTGTCATTATTCAATTGTTCCATGTTTTCTCTTATTGTTAGTTTTGTTTTATTATATAAAAGTGTATACCCTAACACCCCCCCTTCTCTTATTTATCACTTATTCTAACTTTTAATCATATCACCTTTTACTAAAAAGAACATTTTCTTTCTATCCTTCCGAACTTCTAGTCATGTCACCTAAGAAAATAAAGAGAAAGAAAAGCAAAAGCAAATCAAAACATCAACAAAAAAAGAAAATCATCTATCCGTCGTCTCTTGCCCGCTTCAATACTTAAATTGCTATGCTTTTTTTTTTTTAACTTGCCAGGGATTGAGTTTTGATCTCTCAACCAGGCAACATAATCACAGTTCATCCAAGGAGCAGTCAAGTCTTAACGCAGATTTTGGATTATCGGAGTCTAGAGATTTGGTGAAAGGGAGGTTTATAAACACCGTGCAGTCTGTAACAACTTTCAGTGCACTTTGAATTCCTGTACTCGATGGACAGCTTGAATGAGCCCTTTTGATCGAAGGACAGTTGCAGGGATATGAGGCAAAACCTTGAAATCTGGGTGTTTAGGTTTGTAGGTCACGCTACAAAAGTCTTAGACTTAATTTCATGTTAATTAAAAGCCTTTTTCCCTTCCCACATCTGACTGTTGTGAAGAATGATTCACTCTCCTCTGTCTTCTCTTTTGTCTTTAACTTAGTTATAGACCCAAGATCTCAGCCTTTTTTTTCTTTCTGTTTTATTGCCTACGCTTCACAAAAGTTCTAGAAAGCAAAAACGAGAGTTTCATGCTTAACAGAGGTGTGAGCTAGAAACCTCAAATTCTCACCTTGCCTACAGTTTTTGTTTATTTATTATTAATATTATCATTTTCTCATTATACTGGTCTTTTCTGTAGTATGGCCTGCCTTACAAGATTATTATAAGGCCGTTGAAATATAAACCGCTTTGTTTCTTCTAATTTCTGCAATGATTGACCTGGTTTATAAGATTATCTGTAAGGCCATTGCCATATAATCTGGTCTGAACATTTTGCAATGTAAGTAGCCCTCAATTTACAGTCGCAATTGAGCCCCAAATTTCTGTTGCTAAGTGAGACATTTGGTAAGTGAATTTTGCTCCATTTTACAACCCTTTCTTGCAACAGTTGTCGAGCAAATCCCTGGGGCTGTTCAGTTTTTTGCAAAAAATGGGGCTGTTTTTGGCCTCCTGAACCCCCACGCGTTGCGTTTTTGCCCTCCCCAGCTCCCAGGAGCACTCTGCAGGCCTCCCAAACTCTTTGTGCATCCTGTTTTTTGCAAAAACGGGCCCATTTTTTGCAAAAACAGGACACGCAGAGGGTTTGGGAGGCCTGCAGAGTGCTCCTGGGGAGGGCAAAAATCTTTTTTTTTTCCTTGTTTACCTCTTCAAAATCTTGGTGCATCTTATATGCTGAAAAATACAGTAATTATCCACTGTGCAATCTAACAATGATATTTAGTTAATTAAACGTGTCATCAAGCTCAATTAAGTTACATGGTTAAACTGAATTAATGTACCCTAACCCTAACCCTGGCCCTGGCCCTGGCCCTGCCACATGCACTTTTCAGGATGCCTACTTTCCTGCCCCCTCCCCCCCACACACCAGGATGTCATTCCAAGATCAGGTATAGCCTCTGGCTCAGGAAAAATAGGTAGCCTTGAGTTAGCAATTGATGGGAAAGTCCCGATCCATTGAAGCCGTCAGTATTGGGCTGAACAAGCTAGTGTGATCTAGTGATCTAAGGCACCAGGCTAAAAACTGGGAGATAGTGAGTTCTAGTCCTACCTTAGCTATGAAAGCCAGCTGCCTGATTTTTGGCCAATCACCAGGAGACAGTGAGTTCTAGTCCCGCCTTGGGCCTGAAAGGCAAGTGGGTGACTTTGGGCCAATCACCAAGAGACCTGAGTTCTAGTCCTGCTTTAGCCATGAAAGCTGGCTGGATGACTTTGGGCCAATGATCAGGAGATGGAGAGTTCTAGTCCCGTCTTAAATCATGAAAACCGGCTGGGTGATTTTGAACCAGGAGACCTGAGTTCTAGTCCTGCCTTAGTCATGAAAGCTGGCTGGATGACTGGGCCAGTCACCAAGAGACCTGAGTTCTAGTCCTGCTTTAGCCATGAAAGCTGGTTGGGTGACTCTGGGATAATGTTCAGGAGCTGGGGATTTCTAGTCCCCTCTTAAATCATGGAAGCCCACTGGGCGACTTTGAGCCAGTCATTTTCTCTCAGCCCAAGCCACTTCACAGTGGTGTTGTGAGGAAAATAGGAGGAATATCTGTCGGAGATGTTCGCTACCTTGCATTATTTGTAATAATAATAATAATAATAATAATAATAATAATAATAATAATAATAATAATATATGTTCAGTACCTTGCATTATTTGTAATAATAATAATGGCAGTATGCAATTTTTTTTAAAGAACCTTCAGAATTACCAAAATTTAAAGCTGGTTTCCCTGATTTCCTTAGGAGCACAGCAGCGTAATAAATATAACAACCAGTTCTGTAGCAAGGCTCCAGGCTCATTACGGATTTGTGATTAAAGCCAGATATAAAATGCACGTTCTCCCTATATACTCATAAGTGTGCAGGCAAAAGAGCCGTCCTCTGCACTCCGAATGGAAAGTCCCCTTTTTCTCTTGCTCCCTGTCAATCTTCCAAGTGAGTCACGTTAGACGGGCAGATGGATGTCGAGCGCTTGCCAGCAGCAAGCTTGAGAATCCTGCTTTGTAGCTCAGGGAGGATGCTGGGATTGTTCCTTTTGCTCAAGATGGAGCTAGTGAGAGTGGCAGGTGGAGGTGTGCGCAGGTAGCCCTCAACGACAAATTTCTGTCGTTGTGCGAGACGGTTGTTTAGCGAGTTTTGCTGCATGCATGGTGGGGGGAATTCTAGGAGTTGAAGTCCCGCCCGTCTTAAACTTGCCGACGTCGAGAAGCACCGCTCTAAGGCGTAATGTTTATTTCTTGTGTCAAACCACAGTCTATGTGGTTTGTAAGCCGTTGTGGCTGAAGGTTGTGTGTGAGTCGAGCTGAACGCAGTTGCGTTTCGTCCTTGTCGTTTGCAAGCCGTACAATGCACACTTTCCTCTTATCACACCCAGAACATTCTCGTATCTTCTATGCCTTTTATCGCCATCCTGGGAAGGTTGAGTGCAGCTTGGCAGAAATGGAGGCCCTTGGAGGAGGAGGAGGAGGAGGAGGAGGAGGAGGAGGAGGAGGAGGAGGAGGAGGAGGAGGAAGTGGTGGACACATCCTGTTCTGTATAAGTCTTTGTCTCTAAGACACCAAGGAAAAACATCCCTCTTGGCCTTGAAATTCTCCTCCTGCGGCTTCTTCCATCACACGTAAAACACTTCGGAAATCATCAACATAAGAGTGGAGTAGAGCAGGGGTCTCCAACCTTGACAACTTTAAGCCTGGAGGACTTCAACTCCCAGAATTCCCCCGCCCGCATGCGGCCGTAAAACGGGCCATAACTCACTAAACAACCTTCTCGCGCAATGACAAATTTGTCGTTGAGGGGTACCTGTGCATACCTCCACCTGCTAAAGGACGAAATGCAACTGCATTCAGCCTAGCAGCTCAACTCACACACAACCTTCATCCACAACGGCTTACAAACCACACAGACTGTGGTTTGACACAAAAAATAAACATTACGCCTTAGAGAGGTGCTTCTCGACGTCAGCAAGTTTAAGACGGGTGGGACTTCAACTCCCAGAATTCCCCCACCCGCATGCGGCGTAAAATGTAAAATGTTCTCCTGTCTGATCAAGGGGTTGGAAGGGTCTCCAGTGGAAATTAGAAGGGGGCTGCCTTCAAAACTGAACTAAATGTAGACTCTTCCAGATGACTTTCGGGTTGTACTAAATATTGATGGCTGCTGGATTAATATTGCACCATCCTGGAGATTTATTGTCTTTCATACATCTTAATTTTATATTGATTTTTATGTTACTCACTGTGAACTTCCATGAGTCCTCTGGGATTGCAGCAGGATATCAGTGTAATAAATAAAATAAATGAATCTTTTACTTAAGGGGGCAGTGGTATTCCCGAAGGGAAGCCCACTTTCACCACGTTCAAATAGCACAAAAGATGTCTAATATTGTGTGTTTTAAAGGTGCCCAGATCCAACTTGCCATGCTATGCCTACCGTATTTCCCTGAAAATAAGTCCCAACCGGAAAATAAGCTCTAGCATGGTTTTTTCAGGATGCTTGTAATATAAGCCCTACCCCAAAAATAAGCCCTAGTTAAGATCTTATTTAGAATAACAGAGTTGGAAGGGACCTTGGAGGTCATCTAGTCCAATTGCACCGCCCAAGCAGACCCTACACCATTTCTGACAGATGGCAATCCAGTCTCTTCTTGAAAGCTTCCAGGGATGAAGCTCCCACAACTTCCAAAGGCAACTTCTGTTCCATGGATTGATTATTCTCACTGTCAGAAAACTCCTCCTTATTTCTAGGTTGAATCTCTCCTTGATCATCCATTATTCCTTGTCTGGTCTTCGGGTGCTTTGGAAAATAGCTTGACCCCCCTCCTCTCTGTGGCAGCCCCTCAGATATTGGAAGACTGTTATCGTGTCTCCCCTGGTCCTTCTCTTCACTAGACTAGCTAGGCCCAGTTCCTGCAACCGTTCATCATATGCTGAACAATTGAGGGAGCTAGGTATGTCTAGTCTTAACGAAAAGAAGAACTAGGGGAGACATGATAGCTGTCTTCCAGTACTTGAGGGACTGTCCCAGAAAATAGACTTGACTTATTCTCCATAGCATCTGTGGGCAGGACAAGAAGTAAGGGATGGAAGCTTATCAAAGAGAGATCTGACGCAGAATTAAATAGAAATTCCCTGTCATAAGAACAGTTAACCAATAGAGCAGCTTGCCTACCAGAATTGTGGGTGCTCCAATCACCAGAGGTTTTCAAAAATAGACCGGACAGCCAATTGACTGAGATGGTGTGGGGTCTCCTGCTAGAACAGGGGTCGGCAACCTTAAATACTCAAAGAGCCCCAAAGGTCCTAACCAGAAGCCCCCGTTCAATTCTGGAGCTGACCGGAAGTCCGGTTCCCCCAACATAGTCTCCTCCTACCGCAGCATCCTTTTTCCTCTACCTACCCTAACCGAAAGCCCTCTGTGGTGCCGACCAGCGATAGGGAGCCGCAGCAGAGGGATGAAAGAGGCACATGCGGCTCCAGAGCCGCAGGTTGCTAACCCCTGGACTAGAAGACCTCCAAGGACCCTTTCAGCCCTATGATTCCATGACGCCCTTCTTTCTTGCTGAGCAGATGTGCAAACACCTGCCAGCTCCAGGCAGTATCCAGGCAAGGCACGTACCCTATAAATATTCAAACAGGAATGGCACAGTAAACAGCATTAAAAATAAAATGCTGCTGTCTTGTTGCTCCAGCAATGACTGGCAGAACTTAAAAGTTTTTTTCTTCTTTGCTTTTCTTCGCGCAGGTGTTGGCAAGAGCAGTTTGCTCCTACGTTTTGCAGACAACACTTTCTCAGGTAAGGTAGGCCTTGGGCCCTTCCAGCATCCTGGGGTCATATGATCACCGTTTGCAACCTTCCGACGAGCAAAGTCAACGGGGGTGGTGGGGGGAACCAGATTGATTTAACAGCCACGTTCCTCATTTAAGAGCCGCAACGATTCGCTGAATAACAGCAGTCAGAAAAAGCTCATTTTACAAATTTTCCCACTTAGCTACATACATTTTGGGCTCAGTGGCGGTCGTACTTTGAGGGTTACCTGCAATGCATTGCAAGCCACCTGCTTTTCTAACTCCTGATTTATCTGCGTCATGTTTTCAAGCCTTTTAAAAAGAGGGTTTTTTTTTTTTTTTAAAAAAGAGGCTTGTATTGGAAATATATATAAATAAATAATGAATGCATGGTGTCTCCTTGCACGATATAATGATAGCTTGGTGTGGGCCCTTCACTATTTGCCTTTTAATTGTCATTTCATCTTTGCAGTTTGGGGGCTGTTTATTTTTACGATCACGGTAAATTAAGCATCTTCTTTCCTTCCCTGTTAAAAATGCTTTTATAGTCTGACAATGGAGACATTCCCCCCCTCTTTTTTTTTTAAAGAATAATGAGAGTTTTGGGGGGGGGCTTAAATAATTAGTTTCAACAGGAAACAGTGGGAGGCCAAGAATATTTTCCCTTAGATAATTTGTCAGCTGCTGAAAAAGGATTCCTAGTCAATGCTGCATCATTCAGAAGCAGCCAGCTGTGCATAATTGGCTTGTGAGTACCCTCAGAAACTCTCACAATTTCTCTGCTGTTTTTTTCTCCCCCTCCCCACGCAGGCAGTTACATTACCACAATTGGGGTCGACTTCAAAATTCGGACAGTTGAAATCAACGGGGAAAAAGTCAAGCTACAGATCTGGGACACTGCAGGACAGGAGCGCTTCCGGACGATCACATCGACGTAAGTCTGTTTAAAAAAAAAAACAACCCAATCTGATAACTGGATTTCATCCTGGGTTTGTTCTGATGAGATTAAAGATGACGATTTCTTCTTCCTAGCTCTTGTTTCAAACTTTTCCTCTGCCCCATTTGCCTCATGAGCCAGATTGTAATCCGCGAAAGGTACAAAATATTAAAAGTACAGACGGAAGTGTTTGTGGGTTTTTGTCTTAATATAATACAGTGGCACCTCGGTACTCCTGGTTATTTGGTTCCGGGAGGCGCTATAAGTACCAAAAATGAGTACCAAACAATTTTTTCCCCAGAAAGAATGATGTAGTGAGTCACAAGGCGGATAAATTCAAGCAATCACCAGGAGACTGTGAGTTCTAGTCCCACCTTAGCCGTGAAAGCCAGCTGGGTGACTTTGGCCCAATCACCCGGAGACTGTGAGTTCTAATCCTGCCTTAGGTGTGAGGGTCTGCTGGGTGACTTTGGATCAGTCACACTCGCTCAGCCCAGCCTACCTCACAGGGATGTTGGAAAAGAAGAGGAGAGAGATATATTCTTCCTCCCTCTCTCTCTCTCTCCCTCTCTCTCTCTCTCTCTTTGTCTAAATAATATGCCTAGCATTCATTGACTGATTGCAGTACTTTGCATGGCCCCGCATTGAGGTTAGAGGCTTCCTTGAAGGGCCTTGCATAGCCTTCAACTCCCATCAAATGAAACTCCCAGTTTAATTTGCTCTTGAATTAATGCAGGAGTATGGCTAAAATTTCTGGCTTAGTCTGAGTAGGCCCTCAGTTCCGCATGAGACGGTGTTACAACTCGGGAACTGAGCTCAGTGAGAGGCTTTTTCTCTGTTGCTGCCAGCTCCCTTTCACACCAACAGAAGCCTGAACAAACGCTGAGGTTTTGTTTTCTATACAGGAGGTTGTCATAGAGTCCTGGCAGAGCGAGTTCAGGGAAAGAAAGGATAGGCTAGCTGTGATTCATGGCCTGCTTGAAAACGGGGGGAAAACCCCACAGAAGTCATTCGGATGCTTTGACGCTTAAATCTTTTTTATCCTAGCAGGGATGATTCGTCCAGCCAGTTCTAGCCATTTCATTCTCTCTCTCTCTTTTCATTCAAGCGGGTTGTTCGCTAGGGAAAAATGAGGAATTTTACAATATAATATTTTCACTGGCTCACTGCTCTGTTGTTGGGTTTTTTTTTCAAAGAAACCTTAGAATTGTCTCTTGTGAGGAAGGCAAAAGGTATTTCCAGCATAGTATTTCCATTTTCCCTAAAATAGATTTTACAAGGTCGCTTTGGAAGAATTCTTGAGTGGCCTAAAATATCTCCGCTCTATACATATGCCTTTACCGCAGCCCCTGTACGTAAAGGGCCGGACCTGATTTAGAGCAGACGATATTTAAAATGTCGAATGCAATGTTTTTTTTTAAGCTTTGCACCAGACTCGGGAAGGCAGGAACAAGAGCGAAAGCTAAGTAAAGGAACAGAAATTCCAATTGGTCATTGATCAATCAATTCTGATGGCTGCTGCTTTTCACAGGACAGAAAGAAGGAATTCATACTTGTGATGTTTAGGTTAGCTTGCCCAATAAGATTGAAGGATGACTCAGATTCCCCGGAATCCACTGAGATATCGTTGCACTGGTGAGCCCATAGTTGAAATACCAACTCCCAATTCTGGTCACCACAATGCAAAAAAATAAAAATAAAAATAAAGTTGAGACTCTAGAAAGATGAAGGGTTGGAACTGGGTGTGTCTAGTCTAAGAAAGAGAAGGACTAGGGGTGATATGATAGCAGTCTTCCAATATCTGAGGGACTGTCACAGAGAGGAAGGGGGGGTCAACCTCTTCTCCAAAGCACATGAGGGCAGGACTAGAAGTAATAGATGGAAGATGTTTACATTATAAACAGATTGTTAAAGAGTTATCCTGTAGTTAGATGGGCGGCCAATACATTTTACAGTAAAGGATGGATGGATGGATGGATGGATGGATGGATGGATGGATGGATGGATGGATGGATGATAGATAGATAGATGATAGAGATGGATGGATGGATGAAAGGAAAGAAAAACAGAAAGAAAAACAAAAAGGAAAGAAAAAGAAAGAAAGAAAGAAAGAAAAAGAAAGAAAGAAAGAAAGAAAGAAAGAAAGAAAGAAAGAAAGAAAGAAAGAAAGAAAGAAAGGATGGATATCCTGTAGTTATCCTGTAGTTAGATAGGCGGCCAATAAATTTTACAGGAAAGAAAGAAAGAAGAAAGAAAGAAAGAGATAGAGAAAGAAAGAAAGAAAGTTAGATAGATAGATAGATAGATAGATATGGATGGATGGATGGATGGAGATTCAACCTAGAATTAAGGAGAAATTTCTTGACAGTGAGTACAATTAATCAGAAATCGTGGGTACTCTGGAGGTTTTCAAGAAGAGTCTGGAGAGCCATTTGTCTAGAATAGTATTGGGTCTCCTGCTGCCGGCAACGGGGTGGACTACAAGACCTCCAAAGGTCCCTTCCAGGCCTACGATTCTACATTCTATCAATAAGTCTTTGAGGATTGGACTAAAATATGTCTCCCATTTTTACAGTTTAGGGGAAGGCGATTCTGCCAAACCCCCAAATTAAAAAAAAACCTGGCACGGCGGCATACGTGTATCTTAAAACTCCCTTGTGCACTTCATAAGGGCCGCAGGCAGAGCGTGTGAGTGCACGGGGCATAGCAACCCTGACTTCCTCACCAACCCAAAGCATATCCTTTGTGGTTTGTGCTGTGTGGGCCACCCTATGGCAGGAAATACAGACAGGGAGGGACGGGGAGAGACAGAGACAGAAAGACAGAGACAGAGACAGAGAGACATGCAACCTACATCCATCTGCAACCTACAATGATGGCTTAGGTGGTGTCTAATGCCCACTTTTCCTGTAGGGAAAACCGTGAAAGATTTCTAAATGAGAACAGAAGAATCTATGCCAGGTCTGTGCCGCCACTCCAACTCTCTGTGCAGGGCGAGGCCTAAAGGCTGAGTGTGTCTTTGAAGTTCCCCAAAAGTGTGACCATGTGGTCTGTGCCGAGGATCTCGGTTTTTTTCAGAAGAGAGAGTGAAAGAGAGAGTTAGTTTTTTAAATCTCTTTCTGACTTCTGCTGGTGTGAAGATTGCTTAAGCAATCCACACCAGGCGGAACAGTTTCAACATAAGACTTCCTTTGCTCGCGGTGCCGAACTTCAATATCCTGAGTGCTGTGGGCCAGTTGCACTATTAGCAAATCCGAAGTCAGCTTTGTCCAAGGGCAAAAATCCATTGCCAAGATCAGTTGTTCTCTGGTGCATTCAGATGTCTCCCCTGGAGAAAAGTTCCAGGTCAGAAGTAGGACTCCTATCCACAGTTCCTCTTGTTATTGGGGGTATATTACCCTTATGTATCCCTATTGATGTTCTAAAGCAAGGGTATCTCTGCTATCCTGTCGGGTGCTTTGAGAAATAGGTTGACCCCCTTCCTCCTCTCTGTGGCAGCCCCTCCAAATATTGAAAGACTGCTATCCTGTCTCCCCTGGTCCTTCTCTTCACTAGACTAGCCATGCTCAGTTCCTGCAACCGTTCATCGTATTCTGTATTCTGTTCTTCCCCACCTGTTTCTTCTCTCCTGAATTTCTCATCCGCTTGAGGGAGGCTCCTGGGGGCAGCCGTTGTCCCCAGCTCACAAAGTCCTCTCCACAGCAACCTGATATTTCAAACCTGCCAATTCTGCTTCCCACAGATCTCTTTCGGCTTCTTTCCACATCATGCGCTTCCCCCGTAGCGTTAATGTGCTGAAAGAAGAGCCAGCAACCTGACCGATCTCTTTCTCTCTCTTTTTTTATCCCCTCCACCACCACTTTCCAAGCTCTGGATTCTTCTCTTCTGCCCAATGGTTTTATTTGATTAATCTGAGGATTTAGAGGGCTCTCCGCAGCCATCGTTTCCCCAAGGCATATCCATATTTTCGTTTTCTTACCATAAGAAAAGGGGGACGCGGTGGCTCAGTGGCTGAGATGCTGAGCTTGTCGATCGAAAGGTCGGCAGTTCAGCGGTTCGAATCCCTAGTGCCGCATAACGGGGTGAGCTCCCGTGACTTGTCCCAGCTTCTGCCAACCTAGCAGTTCGAAAGCAGGTAAAAAATGCAAGTAGAAAAAATAGGGACCACCTTTGGTGGGAAGGTAACAGCGTTCCGTGCCCCTTTGGCGTTGAGTCCTGCCGGCCACATGACTATGGAGACGTCTTCGGACAGCGCTGGCTCTTCGGCTTTGACACTGAGATGAGCACCGCCCCCTAGAGTCGGGAACGACTAGCACACACGTGCGAGGGGAAGCTTTACCTTTACCTTTAGAAGAAGTTTGTATGCAGAGCTGGAAAAGGAGTATAAGGGTGCAGAGAAGAGCAACTAAGACGATGAAAGGCCTGGAGACAAAAACATATGAAGAACGGTTGCAGGAACTGGGTATGGCCAGTCTAGAGAAAAGAAAGACCTTGGGGGGGGGGGGAATCATGATAGCAGTCTTCCAGTATTTGAGGGGCTGCCACAAAGAGGAGGCATTATTTTCCAAAGCACCAGAAGGCAGGAGAAGAAACAATGGATGGAAATTAATCAAGGAGAGAAGCAACCTGGAATTAAGGAAAAACTTCCTAACCGTGAGGACAATTAACCAGTGGAACAGCTTGCCACCAGAAGTTGTAGGTGCTTCATCGCTGGAGATTTTTAAAAAAGAGAGCGGACAGCCACTTGTCTGAAATGATATCGGGTCTCCTACTCGCGCAAGGGGTTAGACTAGAAGACCTCCAAGGTCCCTTCCAGCTCTATTCTATTCTAAAGGGGACCGTGAACTCGGGAGTCCGTGGATTTGGGGTCATGCCTTAATAACGCTCATCTCTGTCCTCAGGTATTACCGAGGGACCCACGGGGTCATTGTGGTTTATGACGTCACCAGCGCAGAGTCTTTCGTGAACGTCAAGCGGTGGTTGCATGAAATAAACCAGAATTGCGACGATGTGTGCCGGATATTAGGTAAACTCTCTGGTTTGGAGAAGGTTTTTGATAGAAGAAGGCCCACCTTACTGGAAAGCCTTTATCCCATAATATGCTACTGCAATATGTAAGAAGTACTTATACTGGGAACTATTTAAATTTTTCCAAGTCTCCATTTATTTTTCCATGAACTTGGTAAATAGTTTTAGAGAAGCTTGATCTTGGCTAGTGCTTGGCCCACCATTAACTTCTCCCCTATCGTACCGTAGTATTTAATACCCTAGTATTAAAATAACAATTCCAATCTAATCATGGATAGCTTGCCCTAAGAAGAGAGAGAAAGAGAAAAGGAAGGCAGCCAGAAGTGACTAAGCTTGCCCCTTCCAGAACGGCAGCTGTGAGTTTTATAGGCAGTCCTCAACTTATGACTGGTTGCCTAGCAACAGAAATCACAAAGAACCAGATAGGTTATATATGCTGAAATGGACAGATTAACTTTTAAAAATGAAAGATAAAGATGACTCGAAATATTATAGGACGTGGAATAAATTTTATGAATGGATAGAGACAAGAAGTAGAAATGAGAGGGAAGTTTATGAATGTCAGTACAACAGAGATGTATAAAACGATGGATATAATATGGAAAAAATTGTAAATAAGCTAATGTAAGTAGAAACTTAGTTGAAGTTTTCTTTTATTTTCTCTCTTTTTTTTAGTTGTATTACTGTAATTACTCTTAACATAGCACAATTATAGTTATTAGCTTGTTTGTTAAGATTTACCATTGATTTCTCCCTAGCTCTGCCTTATTTGCATTGTTATCCTGACATAGCACTGTCTTTTCAATAAAAGAAATAGTAATAATAATATAAAAGAAATTACAAAGAACCCCTCCCCCCAATAAAGGGGGACTTACAACCCAGATCTGAAATTCCGATGGTCAGGTCCTTGCTGTAGTCACGGAACCAAACTTCAGGTTTTTGAAATTAAAAGCCTTAAATTCGTAGCATCCTGCAGTCACGTGACATTTTATGACGAATTTGCCCCCAAACCATCACTTATTTCCAGTTTCCCCGGCAAAACAGTCCCGATAGCGAACCATCGATTTCTTTAAAATCATTCACTTTACAACTGACGTGTTTGCTTAATGACCACCTCCCCAAAAAGTCATAAAATCAAGCCGGTCACGTGATAACCTGTTTTACGACCGTCACAACGTGCAAACCATAACGGGCGGTCTCCCATTATGGTCCTCTGTTGCAGTTCCAACCCATCCAGAGGGCTGGAGGAAGGAGCAGTTGTATGTTCCAAACAAGAGATCCTTTTTTTTTTCAAAGGAAGAGATCAAGTATTCCTGTCCTGATTGTATCCTGAATTATTGATGCTTTCTTGAGGTTCCAAAAAAAAAAAAAAAAAAGCAATATAGAAATCCCTGGAGCAAAAAAATAAAACTTTCATTACTGCTAGCCCAGATTTTATACCCGCCTCGAGCCTTCAGCGGCTTCTGATCCATTTTTAGAAGTTTGCAGCCGCGGCTTTGTAAGACGCAATGGATGCAAACTAATCAAGGAGAGAAGCAGCCTAGAACTAAGGAGAAATTTCCTGAATAAATTAATCAGTGGAATGACAGTGCTCCAACACCGGAGGTTTTAAAAGAAGAGATTGGACAACCATTTGTCCGAAATGGTAACAGGGTCTCCTCCCTCCTGAGCAGGGGGTCGGACTAGAAGACCTCCGAAGTCCCTTCCAACTCTGTTCATCTGACTTTTGCTTTCCGTTGCTCTCAACAGTTGGCAATAAGAACGATGATCCCGAACGGAAAGTGGTAGAGACGGAAGACGCCTATAAATTTGCTGGGCAGATGGGCATCCAGCTGTTTGAGACCAGTGCCAAAGAGAACATTAATGTGGAAGAGGTAATCGGGAAAGACGGTGGGGGGTGCCAATTTTGCTTCAAGAGCCCAGCCTAATAGTCAAGGGGGGGGGGGGGCAGTTGGTCAAGATTTTTTTCCAATCTTTTCTTCCTATTTCACTCATGAGTCCCCCTAACCGTTGGGGGGCTCCTTACACTCCTTGGTCACATATCATAGTTCCTGGGCCCATGTCACAGGGGAAAGTAAGGTGGGATTAGACCTAATCCAGCATGTCAGGACTTTAGAGACAGCATACAGCAAGGCTGACCTCTTCCTAAATTTAACAGGATGAGTCTCCTTAGGCCAGGGGTCGTTAACCCGTGGCTCTGGAGCCGCATGTGGCTCTTTCATCTCTCTGCTGAGGTTCCCTGTCGCTCAAAATATGTGTCACAACCGCCAATGTGTGACACCCACCGGCATGTGATTTATTGAGATTTTCAGCTCCCGGTAGGATTTGTGGCTCCCGGTGTTTTCTGTGGGAAACGATTCCAAATGGCTCTTTGAGTGTTTAAGGTTGCCGACCTCTGCCATAGGCTAACCCTTCAAGGCAGGAGTGTCCAACATGCGGTGGACTTCAACTCTCAGAATTCCCCAGGCAGCATAGAGTGCAGAGAAGAGCAACTAAGATGATTAAAAGCCTGGAGACAAAAACACACGAAGAACAGTTGCAGGAACTGGGTATGGCCAGTCTAGAGGAACAAAAGGACTAGGGGGAGACATGATAGCAATATTCCAGTATCTGAGGGACTGCCACAAAGAAGAGGGAGTCAACTTATTTGCCAAAGCATTAGAACGCAGGACAAGAAATAATGGATGGAAACTAACCAAGGAGAGAATCAACCTGGAATTAAGGAGAAACTTCCTAACAGTGAGGACAATTAACTAGTGGAACAGCTTGCCTCCAGAACTCCATCCATGGAGGCTTTTAAGAAGAGACTGGACAGCCACTTGTCTGAAATGATATCGGGTCTCCTACTTGAGCAAACAGGGGAAGCGGTGGCTCAGTGGCTAAGACGCTGAGGTTGTTGATCGAAAGATCAGCAGTTCAGTGGTTCGAATCCCTAGTGCCGCGTAACGGGGTGAGCTCCCGTGACTTGTCCCAGCTTCTGCCAACCTAGCAGTTCAAAAGCACGTAAAAAATGCAAGTAGAAAAATAGGGACCCCCTTTGGTGGGAAGGGAACAGCGTTCCGTGTGCCTTTGGCGTTGAGTCATGCCGGCCACGTGACCACGGAGACATCTTCGGACAGCGCTGGCTCTTCGGCTTTGAAACGGAGACGAGCACGAGAAATTAATAGAAGAAGAGGGCGGGCATTACAGAAGAGTGACTGTTTAGTAGTCACCTGTGGCCTTATAACTCCAGCTCAGGTGAAACGATGACTTCCTGTCTCTCAGCATCCCTGTTGTGGCCCGCCAGCGGCCAGCAGAGCTGGCAGGAAATTCAGACAGTGAGGAGGCTGGGGAGGAACATGGGCCAGCCCTGGAGTCTGGAGAAGGTTCGGACGAGGGCTCTGAGTTGGAGGCAGAGAGGGAGCCAGGGCCATCTGGTAGTTCTTTGCTGCCTCCGGAGTCTGACATCAAGGAGGCAGAAGAACAGGAGGAGCCTGTTCCCAGTGTGCGCATGCACAGAGCTGTCAGGAGACAGGAACAATTAAGGAAACAGGGTCGACTTGGGAGTAAGGCTTGGAGATGATTGGCTCCTCCTATAAGACATAAAAGAGGAGCGAATGGGATGTGAGCTTTTGCAGGAAGCAATTAGTTCATCTGGTCGGTAAAAGCTCTGTGTGACTCTGTGCTAAATTTGGCCTTGCCCTGCATGTGGCAATTAGTTCTCTGGCAGCATTCCAAGGGAGATAAGGTGGGTGTTTGTAAACACTCTCCTGAAAGACTGTTTTGAGAAGCCTTTCGGACTGGGAAGGACAATAATTCACAGCCGTTCAAATAAAAGAGCTTTGCCAGGACTAAGATTGTGCTGTATACTTTCTAAGGAAGCCTAAGTCAGAACAATCCCCTCCCTCTCCCTTTCACCCCAGAGGATGCTGGGAGATGTAGTTCAGCAACCACTTCCGAGCCCCTGAAATCAAGGCCTCCGTAGCTCCCCCTCGTTCCTAATTGCCTCCTCCCTCTCCCCACCCCCTTTTTTTTTTATTGATCTCCTTTCCTCCCCAGATGTTCAACTGCATCACGGAGTTGGTTCTTCGGGCCAAGAAAGACAACCTCGCCAAGCAGCAGCAGCAGCAACAGAACGACGTGGTGAAACTCACAAAGAACAGTAAACGGAAGAAGCGTTGCTGTTAATGGCCCTCCTCCTCCTCCTCCTCCTCCAGGGGCGGCAGAGACTGGGCGCTCGGGCAGCCCCGCCCTCGCAGCCTGGCGCAAGCGATGCCCCAGGACTCTTCCCCCCACCACCACCACCTCCCTCCCCGCGTGCCGTTATTTAAAGGAGCTCCCTCCGTCTTCTCGATCAGGAGGCACCTTACCTTGACCGTGCCAAGAACAGGATGGGCTCGGACGAAGGTTCTGCCCATCCTAAAAGTTTATTTTTCTTCCCACCCACCTCCCCTCTTGAAGAGCATCTTAGTAGACGAGGAAGACTTGGCCTACCGAGGGGACTTTAACATTTGTACATAATGTATATGGGCTTTGAACCCAGCCGCACCTCCGCTTCGGGCTTCTGCCTTCTCTGACTCCGCCAATCATGAATTGTTCAGAACTCTTTTTTTTGTTCATTTGTTTGTTTTTGTTTACGTGCTCTCTTTCCCCCACCCCCCCCCTCCAGAAACACAGTCGAATAATAACCTTAAAACAGGCGGCTCTCGTTGACAGCCGTCATTCTTCATTAGTCTTTAAGCGAGAAGCGGATCCTTGGTTGATCATCGTTTGAAATTCTTTTTTTTTTTTTTTCCCCTAAACTCTGGAGTCGTTGGACGTTCCCGGAGTTGTTTTGTGTTCTCTGTCCTTCAAATTCCCTCCTTTCGAGAGAAGGATAAAAGATCCCGCTTTTGTCACCCCGAAGGCAATTCAAACCTCCGTGGCAGAGAAAAATTAGGATTCAAAACTTGTATTGCCCTCCTGGTAGCATTCCTGTCCTTGTAAGACTTCAAGAACGAAAATAATCTCTTTTTTAAAAAAAAAAAAAATAAGCGTGTATCATTCTGTACCAGGTATGAAGGGCGAACCCAGAAATGTGCTTCTGACGGGATCAATTCTTCGTGGTTCTCTTCTTCCTTTCGCCCTCCCTCTTAATTTTGTTTTTCCTTCAGAAGCTGGGAGAATTTGGGAAGGGATGGCTGGATGGTTTTCGTCCGTTCTCGATGCGAACAAAACCTGCCTCTTGGTTCCGATGCTAGCTGCTGAAGAGCGAATAGTTCTTTTAATAATTAGGTTAAAAACAAGGTAATACGAGCTTCACCCAGCATATAATCACCAGCTTTTGATTTGATGCCCCACAGAGCATATCAAGGGGCGCAAAAAGCCACCCAATCCTCGAATCGCTCGGACGTCCCACACCCTCTGTTGTCCTGGCATCCGACGATGACCAGGGTCATGTTAAGAGCTGACCATTCAGTGTCGATCCTTGGACTTCGAATCTTGCCGGTAGAGCTCAATAACCCCGTATTTATTATCCAGGCTGCTGTTTAGGACAGGAAGCAGCTACAGCCACCCCGACTCAAAGCAAAAGAAGTGACGAGTTTCCCCTTAAGCCGAAGGGAGTCCTCTTCCACTTCAGCAAGCCGCCTTTCACCGTGGACTTGTAAGATGCTTCCGATCTTCTCGGGAGACAGCTCGGGCCCTGAGCAATTCATGATTTAGAAGGAACGCCAGCAACGATGGAAGCCCATAAAAGAGGAACGAGAACGGGGGGGTTTGGACGTCGGCAGCAAGAAGCTCCGGGGAATTCTCACCGGTGGGCATTTTCTCAAAAATGCAGTGGTCTCTAGCGAACGGGTGGGGCGCGGGAGGCTATTTGCTAAGCCTGGAACCCCGAGTTCTCCCTTGGAAGAGCGGGGGGCTTCTCAAAGCAACATCTCCAGGCCCGTCCGCCGGGTGGGTGGGCTGATACGTAACCTCCAGACGTCGTGAGTGCAGTGGACGGTGCACAGGGTTGGGGGGTGGGGAAGGGGAAGGGGTTGCACCTTAGCAGTGCTAACGTCGAAAGTGAAATGTCTTTAACTGGTTTGCTTTAGATGATTTCTGTATATGGGAACTTTCTAATTAACGCTTTTTAAATAATTAAGTAAAAAAAAAAACCAACTAAAAATAAAAAGTGCCAAGCTGCCACAGTTTCCTTCCGGGCTCCGGTGTTTGCTTCTCCTTGCCTCCGGCGGTCAAAGCCGCTGGTAGGCGCACCCCACCCCACCCCCAAAATCTTGGGGGCCAACACTTTCCGAAAGCGGTTGGTTTACCCACTGTGGTTTCTTGCACAAAAGGGAGCCGGGTGGCGGCGGGGGGGTTGAATTTCCAAGCTTGGTTGGCCAAATTGTCTCTGTTCTTTTTTTTTGGGTGGACGTAAACGGAGAGGATAGTACGTAATACGTTGCATTTGCCTGTGTGTGATTGTGGAGTTTTTTTCCCTTGTGCTAAGTTGATGTGGCCACAAGTAGCAATCGGATCCTCAGGTAGCAGGGAACACGGATTTTTTTTTTTTTTCCTTTTCTTACGGTAACAATTCCAAGAGAGAGTGTTTGAACTGTTTAAATAAATAAATTTAAAAAAAAAAAAACTTGAAACCGAAAAATACCTTTTTTGTGTGTGTGTGTGCGTTGTACGTATATGTGCGTGTGCGGAATGGGACAACTCGCTACAACCAACTTCCTGCGGCCAACTCAACCCAGGACAGTTTAACAATTCACTTTAATTATTTAAAATAAATAAAACATTGCTTTAATTTTTGTCACTCGCATTTCATTCTGCTCTTCCTTCTGCATCCTTTCTTTAATGGTTCTGTTCCACTATTTCTTTGATACCCTGTTTTCCCCAAAATAGGACATCCCCTGATAATAAACCCAATCGGGCTTTTGAGCGCATGGCAATAAGGCCAAGCGCTTATTTCAGGGTTCAAAAAAAATGTAAGACACGGTCTTATTTTTGTGGAAACACGGTATTAGTGTAATAGCAATAGCATTTAGACTTATATACCGCTTCACAGTGCTTTCCAGCCCCTCTCTAAGCGGTTTACAGAGCCAGCCTCTTGCCCTCAACAATCTGGGTCGTCATTTTACCGACCTCGGAAGGACGGAAGGCTGAGTCAACCTTGAGCCTGGTGAGATTCGACCAGCCAAATTGCAGGCAGCCGGCAGTCAGCAGAAATAGCCTGCAGTACTGCACTCTAACCACTGCGCCACCGTGGCTCTTAATTCTTGTCCCACGGCGAGTTGGCCACAGCGAATTGTCCCAGATCCGCTTGTGCATTTGCGACATCAGACTTTTTGCTACATCACTTTAAATCACCGTTTTATCAACCTCGACCAATTTTATAAACCCGTGGACTTTAACTCTCAAATTTCCCCAGCCCAACACATTCCAGTCACTCAATATGTTTTATCCGGGGGTTGTGCAAATGCAGCCTTTGCTGTCATTGTAACTGTCTTAAAAATATACATTTTCTAAATAAATAAATACAAATAAGTAAATAAGTAAAAAAAACATTCCAGTTCCCAAGCGCACCTGAGCTTTGATTTTATGACTGTGGAGAATTTGGGCATGTCACATTTTTCAACTTTCCATTTCCCAAACATTCAGGGTGCTCAAATGTTGTGTGACCTGCCTTGGGGATTGTAAAGATATTTGGATTACTCCAATATAATTTAGATGTGCTTGCTAAGTAACTACCTGAATATAATTTTTTAATATTTTGTTTCATTTTGGAGGTGGCTGCGGTGGTCATAAGTGCAAGAATTGATTGTAAATCACTTTTTTTCATTGCCATTGTAATGAAACTCCAAACAATTGCTGAAGAAACAGTTGCTCGTCACAGACTGTCAGTATATTCTCTGTTTAGTTTCGGGGGTTCTGTTAGCAAGACTTTTAATTTCTTAAATTGGAAATTTAAGAAGGCTAGCAGAATTGATGTCATCAGGCTTCAGTGCTTCGGTCCAGAACTGGTCCACTACATTCCCACCATCCTTTTGCAGGTTGCCATCTTGGTATTGTGGCCTGTCGGCCGCCGGCCCCTCCAGCAGCCGAATCAGAGGAGGAGGAGGTGTGAGAGTCAGGGTCAGCATCAAGGCAACCTGAGAGCTCTGAGAGGGAAGAGGAAATGGAGCTGTCAGAGCGAGAGACAGAGACGGAGCTTAGACTGTCCGTCAGCCCTCAAATGGAGAGTCAATAGCCCCCAGGTCTGGAGGTGGCTGATGAGGAAGAGGAGGAACAGCTGGGTCCGGTGCCTGACGTGCGGATGCGCAGAAGGCAGAGAGGAGAGCAGTGGAAATCTATGGGCCAGTCCTTGGGACGGAAGAGCCACTACTGCTAGCGAAGCCCCACCCTAGCTCGGGGGATAAAAGGCAGGGGGCGGAGATGAATAGATGTGCCAGACAACTATTCATCTTCTGGCGGGATAGACTTGTTAACGTGCGCTGAGAGGAACTTTTTGCCGGGGCTGCCGGCGCTCCTAATAAAGCCATCTTTTGAGTTTACCTCAGAGGAGTCGTCGTGTTTGGGCAGCCGGGTCAGAACACTCGGCTGCTTTAATAGTCCAGTCAGACTGTGATTCAGACGTGATAAAGACGTCCTTAACAAGGATGGCTGCGCCTCTGTCTTTCCATCTACGACAGGGGTCCCCAACCCCTGATCCGCGGACCGGCACTGGGCCACGCAAATAAGAGAAGCCCCATCCGCGGAATACAGGCAGCGTACAAAACGACGACACCTCCGGTCCGCAGGAAAACCTCTCTCCAAGGAACCGGTCCCTGGTAACCCGAAAAGGTTGGGGGCCACTCATCTACCACGACCACGTCCAGACTGATTTGCCCGAGACCACGTTTCCCCCCTCCCCCACCCAAAGAACCAGGAGACCAGTTTGTTTTGTTTTTTTCTACTAAAATATGCCTTTATAGAATATCTTATAAAAACCGTACAGTTATATACAGGACTGCTACGTACAAAAATTACGATATGGTTTTGGTATTTATGTACACAGACCTATATAAATACATTCTGTCTGCCCGCTCCAGCGATGTGCTTGTTTCACCCAGTAAACCCCCCCACCCCACATTCCCCAGTGACCAGCTAAACCAGTTTAACAGTTTCGCTGGCAGAGGGGAAGAAGGCGCCAGTCAGGCCACTAGCCAAGGGGCTTTGCCGAGGGGGCCTTTGCCAGCAGCCGAAAGCCGCCTTCGGTTCCCAGCTCTCTTCCCCGGCAGTGTCCTCTGGACCCCTTGGACTACACATCCCATCATTCCCAAACATTCCAACAACATCCATGCAGGCAGGGCAAAGGGGTGGGGCGGGAAATGTAGTCCCCTACATCTCCCGAGGGGCACAGGATATATAAACTGCCTATCGTGGCTAATCGGACTTTCTCTGTAGCCAGGCTGAAAAATTAAACCTCCCTTCCTTTCCAAAATAAAATAAAAGAGAGAAGAGAGGAGCAAAAGTGTTTTATGTGCAGGGATTTTCTTTCTTTTAGGGATGGGATCTCGCCTCTCTGCCTTCATGATCTGCCTCTGGATCTGCGTGCATTTCTACGCCCCGCCCCGCGCATATTCTGCTTTTCTCTCCTTTAGCCAAGGAAATTGGGTCGCAGGCTTAACTCCCTATTGCGGTGCACACAATCTTGCCTTAAAAGTTATTTCTTTACGGAGAGTCCTCGACTCCCGACCCCAAAATTTTCCGTGGCTAAGCGAGATCGCCGCCAAGCGAGTTTCGCTCCACGGGGATGAGCGTTTGCCACCGTCGTTAAGCGAATCCCATCCGGCGGTTAAGTGACTCGTTTGGCCATGAAGGGAACCTGGCTTTCCCCCTTGACTTTGCTTGTCCGAAGGTCGCAAAACGGGGATCGACGGTCACTTGCAACTGGCGTGAATGCCTGCCAGTTGCCAAGCGTTTGAGAATTTCGAACACCTGACGCTAGGGATATTGCAACGGTCGTAAGTCTGAGAACCGGGCCTAAATCTCTTTTTTTTCAGTGCCGCTGTAACTTCGAAAGGTCACTATGCAAATGGTTGTAAGTGGAGGAGTCTCTGTTCTTGGTTGCCGTCTCCCAAGAGCTCAGCTACAGAGACAGGAAGGAGTGAAATCCAGCAGGTTCTGGAGAATCGGTAGCGGAAATTTTGAGTAGTTCGGAGAACCGGCAAATACCACCTCTGGCTGGCCCCAGAGTGGGGTGGAAATGGAGATTTTGCAATATCCTTCCCACAAGAGTGGGGAGGGAATGGGGATTTTGCAGTATCCTTCCCCTGCCACGCCCACAGAACCGGTAGTAAAAAAAAATTGGATTTCACCACTGCCACCACCTCTCCTGCAATCCTGGCAAACCCTCCATGAGCTTTTTGGCCAAGAAACAGAAGACGTGAGGAAGGTAAGGTAGGTTGTCAGAACAACCGATAACGCAAATGTCGAAAAAAATCCTAGAACTAAGGAGAAATTTCCTGACAGTGAGAACAATTAACCAGTGGAACAACTTGTAAATGCTCCAACGCTGGAAGCTTTTAAGAAGAGATTGCACAACCATTGGTCTGAAATGGGATTGGGGTTCCTGCCTCAGCATGGGGTTGGACTAGAAGACCTCCAAGGTCCCTTCTTCTATTCCTCAGCCTCCTGCTAGTTGTGCCACCTACTATACCATCCCCTGATTCGCCTCCCCCACCTTACGGGAAAGGTAACCACCGGTAAATTCCCAAATTCCATTTTTGCCCCAGCAATTGCTTTCATTACACTATTCCCACCTCAAAAGATGGTAGCCCACGTGGCTGGAGAGGGGGATCAGTAATATTGGAAGAGTCTGAAGCCCCTTCCCCAAATCATCCAGTGCAGGATAAGATCACAGCAGGGGTGGGGCTGCTGGGGGTTCACAGGGATTTGAGAGAACCTCTAGCTAAGAATCTCTGCAGTTCGAAGAACCCCCAAATCCCACTCCTGGCTAGCTCTGCCCCTCCCAGGAGTCCCCACGCGACCCATTTTGGATGCAGGTAAATGCAGGGAGGGCGAAAAACCGGCCTACCGGAAGTTCAGGGAGGCCAGAAAAGGGCCTCCGGAGCCTGGGGAGGCTGTTTTCACTCTCCCAGAGGCTCAAGAAAAGCCTTTGGTGCCCAGGGAGGGCAAAATCGCCACCGACACCCCCGTGGTGCAGGAGGCTAGGCCACGCCCACCATGGCCACACCTACCCAGCAACCGGGCAGAGAACCCCTTGCTAAAATTTTTGAAGCCCACCCCTCGTTTAGAGATAGGGCGCTTCACCCTCTCTCTTGAATTTTGACTTCCCCATGGACTCTTTAAGGTCATACAGGCTAACTATAAACTAGGTTTCCTTTGCCCTTGGGGGCCGCACAGACATTAAACCCGGTCCAGATTTTGAAGGAGTTGGGCCTTCTCACTCACAGGTTCTGGTTGTCCCCCCCCAAGTTCATGAGATCTTAGACAAGCATCCCCGTGACAGCTGTTGGAAGATCTCGATAACTGAGCGTGTGCTAAAATGTCTTCTCAGTTGATGTTCTGTCCCCCACAAATCCCTTCTAGAGATGTTTTGGGAGGTCCCCAAATATTGTTATCTCCACCTCGTGACTAGGCAATCCAGAATAACGGCAAGCAGATAAGAAGTTTAGTCTTATCCTGCTTGTTGTTTTACGCTGGCCCAATTTTTCCTCTCGGTCTTTCTACACCCGAATGTCTCTTTTGGCGTTGGCTCTCTGCCAGAAACCGGCAATCGTGACATCCCGGCCCTATGTCCAATATAGGTCAGTCCTCGATTTACGACCACGGCGGAGTGCAACATTTCCATTGCAAGGGCAGTCGTTAAGGGAGCTTTGCCTCATTTTGCGACCTTTCTCGCCACCCTTGTGAAGTGAATCATCGGGTCATTAAGTGAATCTGGCGTCCACACCCCCCCCCCCATTGACTATGCACGGAAGCCGGAGAGGAAGGTTACAAATGGGAGAAATCATGTGACAGCGCAGCAGTCGTTAAGTGCAACGCCAGTTGCCAAGCGACCAAAATTTGGATCATGTGTCCCTGGGGGAAATGCTGTAACGGTCACGCGTGTGAAAAGCGGTGGTTGAGTCCCTTTATTTATTCGGTGCCATTTAACTTTGGTCGTTAAACGGATGGTTGTAAATCGAGGACTATTCCTTCCTATAGAAGGAAACCCAGATTGGGGGTCGAACCAACGTTGATGGTTAAGAGATCAAGGAAAACCCTTCCCTGTTGCAACGGTACACGCAGAGAGATGGACGAGGGTGCCTGTAAACGTGACTCGGACCTCACAGATCGCGTGTTTGTGTGTGTGTGTGTGTGTGTGTGTGTGATGCACAAATGCTGAATGGCTTTTTGGCAGTAGCTTGCACAAGGATTAGAGCTGGGGGACCATCGGCCACCAGCTTTTCCCAGCTTCCTTCCTGACCTCCATCCCCTCCTTCCCCATTTCCCCACTTCCCCATCACCAACCCAACATGAATATGGGGGGGAAAACAATGACCGCTCCTTTCCAATTAATTTTTCTTGAAAAAAGAAAACAGGCGATTCCCTTCGGCTCCAACCGGTTCGGAGCCCTGCTGCTGGACCTTCAGCATAGGCGAAGGCCGGGTGCGCCGCTTGGCTCCATAGCTGCTGGTGGTGTACATCATCGTCTGGCTCCATTCCTTAGGATGTCTGTCCATCAGCTGCTGGTCGATGAGCCTCTGCATGTCATCCTACGGCCAGGGAGAGAGGAAAAACTGTTCGGGAGAAGCCAGTGACGATGGGAGGGGAAGAGATGTAGGGCAGGGGTCCCCAATCTGTGGCCCACTAGTGTGACCTATTCGGAACCGGTTTGCGGGGCGGCGCAGCTCCACTTGCAGTCAAAATAAAAATTCAGATCACGTGATTACCAGCTATTTTCACAACGGGACTCAAATACCGTGTTTCCCCCAAAATAAGACAGGGTGTTATATTAATTTTTTGCTCCAAAAGACGCATTATGGTTTATTTTCCGGCTAGGTCTTATTTTGGGAGAAATACAGTACTTAACGCCTCCGTCTGGTTGACGATCTTAACTGGGGCTTATTTTTGGGGTAGGGCTTAATTACAAGCATCCTGAAAAATCATGCTAGGACTTATTTTCTGATTAGTTCTTATTTTGGGGAAAATACAGTACTAAACACCTCTGTCTGGTTGACGATCTTAACTGGGTCTTATTTTTGAGGTGGGGCTTATATTACGAGCATCCTGAAAAATCATGCTAGGGCTTATTTTCTGGTTAGGTCTTATTTTGGGAGAAATACAGTACTTAACACCTCCGGTCTGGTTGACGATCTTAACTGGGGCTTATTTTTGGGGTAGGGCTTACGTTACGAGCATCCTGAAAAATCATGCTAGGGCTTATTTTCCGGTTGGGTCTTATTTTCGGGGAAACAGGTTAGTTAGTGGAATGGAATAAACTAATTACAGGGAATTCTTGAATCTACGACCACAATTCCTGGTTGCCAGCATGAATTCTGGGAGTTGAAGTCCACAGGACCGTAAAGTTGCCATGGTTACCTACCCCTGTTCTAAGCATTTCCAGTCTCTGCTCGAAAGGATGAAGCGGTACCCCAGGCGGGATGGGACATGAGAGGATGCCATGGGGAAGGGAAAGAAGCGGGGTGCGTGGGGAGGGCGCTCACCTTAAAGGCAGGAGGGGTGTACGACTAAAGCTGTTGTTACGGGAAGTGATAAAGGCCACTAGATCAGAAACCAAAGAAGCCAAATAGTGAAAAGGCCTGAAGAAGCAAACTGGAAAAAGAAGAGAAAGAGAGAGAGAGAGAGAGAGAGAGAAAGAGAAATGACCACAAGGAAAAAGGGAGGACAAGTTCAACCAGGAGAGCTGCGGGATGCGGGGACAGGAACGTCCAACTTGTGATGCTGCCCCCTTGTGGATCAAAGGGGAATTTGCACAAGGCCACGGAGAGTTGGAGGGGCCACCTCGGAGTCTCTAGATAGAAGGTGGCCACCAGTCCCGAGGGCTGGACTTGAAAGCTTGGAAGGAAGGAGGAGGATGCGTTTTAGGGAAAGCCTCTTGGGATCTACGGGTTGGACGCGAGGGATGCTGGGAGAGGAGGAACCCCTTGGAAGGTCAGTTCTGGGGGGTCGTGAACCCCAGGAACAAGGACCTCAAGAAGAGCCCAGTTCTACTTGAACCATCTCTTCCTCCTTTTCTCCTCTTGCTTCTCCTCCTTTCCTCCTCCTCCTCTGCTTTTCTCTTTTTCTCCTCCTGCTCCTCTCCTCCTCTTCTCCTCCTCCTTTCCTCCTTCCTCCTTTCCTCCTCCTCTTTTCCTGCTCCTGCTTCTCCTCTTCCTCTTCTCCTCCTCTTCTCCTCCTTTCCCCCTTCTGCTCCTGCTTCTCCTCCTTTTTTCCTCCTGCTCCTGCTTCTCCTCCTTTTCTCCTCCTCCTCTCCTGCTCCTCCGCCTTCTTTTCTCCTCCTTTTCTCCTCCTCCTCTCCTCCTGCTCCTCCACCTTCTTTTCTCCTCCTTTCCTCTTCCTCCTCTTCCTCCTTTTCTCCTCCTGCCTCCCACAAAGGGGGTCAATGAATGTGTATCCTTCACAAATTCATCTACTGTGTCATGCAACCCTGGAGAAACAAGGATCTCTCCTGGCCCTGGACATTTGGCAGGCAACATTTTTGGAGGGGTGTCGTCAAAAGCCCTGATCCAAACCAGCTTTTTCCTCCTTCAGAAGCCCTCTTTAGGGGCGTTTTTCCCCCCAAGTGTCCCAAGCTGAGTTCCACCAAAGAAGGAAGAAGGTTCGACCATCTCTTTCTCCTCCACCCCGAGACCCTCAAAAGTGTCATCGAACTCAGTTTACAATGGATGTAACAAAAACCATGGACATTAAATGAAGCAAGGCCCCCTCTTCCCTCTTCAAGTCTGAAATCTTTTTTAAAAATTTTCCTGACTTATAGTCCGATTGGATCAAAGAGAAGAAACACCCAGAGAAGGCAAAACGGTGGAGAAAAAATACATTTTTTTGAGAAGTTCACCCCCCCCGGTTCCCTCTACTTCCAGTGTTCTGGGAAAGGGAGGCCTTTCATTATCAAGCCCATGTGGCACCACCCAGAAGAAGACCTCTACGGGTTAGGAGGTAGACCCTGGCCCTGACTTCCTCTTCCTCCTACCTGCCACGCTTCCAGCTGCTGCGAAAGATTAAGCTTCTGTTGAATGGCGTCCAACAGCTGGCTGTTCAGCGACATCATGTCCATTCTGCATTTGGCCAGCTCCATCTCAACAGCGTTCTTCCTGCAAACCAAAACAACAACAACAACAAACAACAAAATGATTTAAGAGACGTTTGGTTTCTGGGTCACCTTTTCATCTCTCCCCACAGATGGAGCCCGGCTGGGGAATATGGGATCTGCAGTCCCAACACATCGCATGAGTACCACTAGGCTTGGGGGAAGCGGAGCCAGATGGCCATTCTAGCGTGCAAGGGTGGCCATTCATGAAATTCTGATTTAAGAAATATATATATATATATTTCTCTGCCTACGCAGCCAGGGCTGACAGAACACAGCCCCCACCCCCTTGCAAATATCTCGGTATTGCAAAAGTGGGGAAAAAAACATTTTAAAAAATCCCCTTCACAGAATGAATATTGGACTTCCTAAGAAGCCAGTTTCCATGGATACAGGAGAGTCGGTAACCTACACACAGCCTAAACTACCAGAAGCTTCCTCGATTTCCGGCATTGAAACTCAATAGGCAACCAATATTCTCTGTTTTCAGGCGAGAGAGGGCAGCAATGAGGTGGCTATTTGGTCTTTTTTTTTTCTGATAATCACACCTGTGTTATGGGTCCATCATCAAAGGAGCAGAAAATGAATAAAAGAGGGTGGGAGGGAGACGGGGAGGGAGGGAAAGGGAAACAGAAGGAAGGAGGGAGAGAGAAGGAGGAAAAGGGTGGGAGAGAAGGAGGAAAGGGAGAGGGAGAGAAGAAGGGAGAGGGAAGGAGAGAGGAGGGAAAGGGAGGGAGAAAGGGAGGGAGAGAGGAGAGAGGGAGAGTGGGAGGGAGAAGAAGGGAGAGGGAGGGAGGGAGAGAGAAGGGAAAGGGAGAGGAGAGGAGAGAGGGAGAGAGAAGGAGGGAGGGGGAGAGGGAGAGAAAGGGAGAAGGAGGGAGGGAAAGGGGGAGGGGAGGGGGAGAGAGAAGGAGGGAGAGGGAAAGGGAGAGAGAAGGAGAGAAAGGGAGAGGGGGAGAGAATGGAAAGGGAGAGAGGAGAGAATGGGAGGGAGAGAGAAGGAGGGAAAGGGAGAGAGAGAAAGAAGGATGGAGAGGGAGAGAGAAGGAGGAGAGAAAGGGAGGGAGAGAGAGAACAGAATCATAGGGCTGGAAGCGACCTCCAAGGTCGTCTACAGAATGCCTTTGGATGCATTTTGAGCCCTTCATCAGATTTGGTGCAGGGGAGGATCACCATGCAACCAGTGTCAAAATCGCCACGGAAGCCACCTTACTGGAATTCCTGGCGATGGATCTCAAATTTTAGATCTTAAGCCCCACCCTTGTCTCTCCCTAATGCCGATCCTGCCACTCAACCAAACTTTTTCTCAGCTTACTTAGAAATGGCTTCATCTCGGTCTCGGATAGCCTTCAAGAGCTGCTCGCTCATCTCCTTATCTTCCGCCGATCCCCGGAGTCGATCTCTTTCCTCTTTCAGCGAAGTCATTTCTACACTCAACAGAGTCACCTGACAAAGACAAAGGGGGTGGTGGTGGAAAGAATCAAGGTTGTGATGTGGGTTTCATAGCAAGGCAAAAGAATGGGTCCATTCGATCTAGAGATGTCCAGCAGAACTTCATACATCAATGAAGACCAGCTGAACTCCAGAAAAACCTTCGCAAGTGGAGAAGTGGTTTGTTTGCAACTTAGTTCCTTAGATGCTGTGATGTTGGCTTTAGTTGAGATTGTGTGGGTTGGCTGTGTTGTGTTGTGTTGGCTTTGGTTGAGTTGTGTGGGTTGGCTGCGGTGTGTTGTGTTGGCTTTGGTTGAAGCCATGTGGGTTGGCTACGTTGTGTTGTGTTGGCTTTGATTGAGGTTGTGTGGGTTGACTGCGTTGTGTTGTGTTGGCTTTGGCTGAGGCCGTGTGGGTTGGCTGCGTTGTGTTGTGTTGGCTTTGGTTGAGGTTGTGTGGGTTGGCTACGTTGTGTTGTGTTGGCTTTGGTTGAGGTGTGGGTTGGCTGCATTGTGTTGGCTTTGGTTGAGGTGTGAGTTGGCTGCGTTGTGTTGTGTTGGTTTTGATTGAGGTTGTGTTCCACCTAAGGAGGTGGTGGCTTCTGCTTGAACTACAGGTGGAGGCCCTGGCTTAGGAAGACTTTTGTCCATCTTTAGCTAGTGCATTAGATGGTGCTGGCTTTGGGGACCGCTGTTGTAGCCTGAATCCCATTATGGCTAGACTACATAGTACAAGTTATGTGGGGCTGCCTTTGTAGACTATCCAAAAATTTCAATTGGTACAGCGTGGATGGTTTGACTGATAGGTGGAAGTCCATTCAGCAACATCTGTTGGTTTCCAGCTAGAATCCTAAATGCTGTTTATCACCTATAAAGGCCTTTTTTGGCAGCTGCTGCACACGGCTGGCTCCTATTTAAATGGTTGCCCACTAGGACTCCAAGATCCCTCTCACAGTTACTACTATTGAGCAAGGTACCACCTATACGGTACCAGTGCATTTTGTTTTTCTTGCTTAAATGTAGAACCTTACTTTTCTGCCTACCTATTATCTCTCTAAGGGACGCGGTGGCTCAGTGGCTAAGACGCTGAGCTTGTTGATCGAAAGGTTGGCAGTTCGGCATCTCGAATCCCTAATGCCGCGTTATGGGGTGAGCTCCCATGACTTGTCCCAGCTTCTGCCAACCTAGCAGTTCGAAAGCAGGTAAAAAAATGCAAGTAGGAAAATAGGGACCCCCTTTGGTGGTAAGCGTTCCGTGCGCCTTTGGCATTGAGTCATGCCGGCCACATGACCACGGAGACGTCTTCGGACAGCACTGGCTCTTCAGCTTTGAAACGGAGATGAGCACTGCCCCCTAGAGTCAGGAACAACTACCACATATCTGCGGAGGGAACCTTTACCTTTATTATCTCTCTCTCTCTCTCTCTAACCATCAAAGGAAGCTCTTAAAAACAGCAACGAAGGAATCTTGCTCCCTGCATCCGTGCCTACCTGGCTGTGAAGCTGCTGTAGCTCTTCCAGACTCTGCCTCAGTTTCCCCCGTTCGCCTTCCATTAACTCCCTCAGGGCTCTGGAATCTTCACTCGTTTGCTTGATCTGTTCCTCCAAAGCATCGTCATCACTTCTCCGAGAGCCCTGAAAAAAGATATGAAAAGTCTTTTACCCAGGGATATTAGGGATTTTGTTAAGGTTGACTCAGCCTCCCATCCTTCCGAGATTGGTAAAATGAGGATCCAGATGGTTGGGGGGGGGGGATAAGATGCTGACTGTAAACCGCTTAGAGAGAGCCAGAAACCACTCTGAGGAAATATATACATTAAGTCTAAGTGCTATTGCTATTCCTCTCTCCCTCCCCTCCCTCCCCTCCCCTCCCTCCATTCAAATCAAGCTAGGTTCACATAGCTTGATTTTCAGGACAGTATATATGCCTAAATGCTGGAGCGGAGTGGTGGCCTAGAAGGGGAGCTCTTGCCTCACAATCAGGAGGCTGTGAGTTCGATCCAAGGTAGAGGCAGATATTTCTCTCTCTGGGCACAATGAGAATATATCTGCTGAAAAAAACTCCGCATAGGTGACAGGAAAGGCATCCGGCCATTTGTTGTGACCGAGGCTTACCGAGTCATTACAAGACACAATTAGTCCCAAACAAACCTATTTTAGTGTAACAGCTGAGAATTACGTTCATTCCCAGCTGAGTCCCAATTAGTTGCAAAACAAGTCCTTCGGAAGAAGTCCTTCAAGATAATCACCCACCTTTATCTTCTTTGACACCCTGCCAAAGGCCTTACTTGGCAAAGCCCCACGGAGTTCAGAAACAAACAAGAAATGCCGACTGGAAACAGAGTTAGCAACCTTGCTTTCCTGCAAAAAGGCCCAAGTGCCTTTGTTTCTCTTTTAAGCCTTATGGGAGGGACCAATCATCTCCTGGCCTTACTCCCGAGTCGTCCCTTTTGCTTTAGCTGTTTTTGCCTTCTGGCAGCTCTGCGCATATGTGTACTAGGAACAGGCTCCTCCTGTTCCTCTGCCTCTCTGCTGTCCAACTCTGGGGGCTCGGGAGTCCGTGTATCACTCCCAGCTGGCCCTGGCCCCATCTCTGCCTCCAATGCAGAGCCCTCGTCCGGGCCTTCCCTGACTCCAGGACTGGCCCATGTTCCTCCCCAGCTTCCTCACTCTCCACTGCCAGCTCCGCAGGCTGTTGGCGGACCACACCACCATTAAACACTCTACTAGCTTCATTCAGTTGCCCAGACTCCACCCCGCAAGGGATTATGGAGTCATTAAAAGAAGGATGACAATATAAGCCTCAATGCTAACTGTTATTAATGGGGTGATAGTGGTAACCCCCCAAACCCCGCTTACCGGGGAATCCGTGCCATCAATCACGCTTTGGATCAGCCTTTTCAATTCGCTGAGTGCAGCCCTCAAGCTGCCGGCCGGAACGTCTTTGGCTGAGGAGGTTTCTGAAGACTCGTCCATGGAAGAGTCTGTGGAGACGGCAGAATCCGCACTGTCGTTCCCTCTGAGGTGCGTACACAAGTAACGGACTTGGCAATAGGCCTCCCAAAGCTGCAACCTCAACTGCGGTAACAGAATTAAAAAAAAAAAAAAAAGTACAGTGGAGGGTTCGAAATACGACGACACCCATCTGACGGATTTCAAACCCAGGATTACATCTGCAGGATGAGTGGTGCGGTGGCCTAGAGGTGGAGCTCTCGCCTCACAGTCGGGAGACTGATTTCGATCCTAGGTAAAGGCAGATATTTCTCTCTCTGGGCACAATGAAAATATATCTGCTGAACAAAACTCCGTACTGGCAACAGGAATGGCATCCGGCCATTAAAACACTCTGCTAGTTCCATTCAGTGCGACTCCACCTCGCAAGGGATTATGGGGTTATTAAAAGGAGATGATGATGATTACATCTGCAGGATCCAATTATGTACAGGATCTTATTCCTTAGGAAGTTCTTCCCACCCACCCCAAACTTTCAGCCTCGATCTGTTGGCATCTAACCATCTTAAGAACGTTCGATTGAAGGACAACCTAGAAGCTCAAGGAATTGTCCTACTTTGGCACAGCTTCCAAAGTTTTCTGGAGCCCCACCGCTTCGTACCTGCTCCCGCTCTTGTTCCAGCTCTTCTGCTTCCATGCTCTGTTCGATCTCCGACAGCAAAGACATTCTGGTGGAGTTGAAGTCTTGGAGGCTTCGTTCCTCATTCAGCTCCTCCATCTTGACCTGCAGCTGCCGATAGGACAGTCTCACCTCTTGAAGTTCCAGCTGGCTCTGGTGCAACTGATAAGAACGAAAAGATAGCTAAGAGAAGAGAATTAACCAAGGTCACCGGTGATTGAAACCCAACCTAGCTTGGCCTAGAATAGCTGTTGAGGGGCACCTCCAAGGAACTATTCAGGAAAAGGGCCAGCGCAATGTAGCAGGTGGGACCTGAACCTCAGCGCAATCTTACATTGGATGAGTCATACTACGGTACATGAATTCAATTCAATACCAAGGATTTTTCCTAGTGAATTTCAATATCCACACATCGATCTATGGGAAATTAGTCTGACAACAAATTTTGGGGTCTTGGGATGGGCCCTCCCTGGTTTTAGGAGGAGATGATAATCCTGTGGTCTTGGGTTTATTTATTTATTTACCAAAAATTTATATGCCGCCCTTCTCCCTAAGGACTCGGGGCGGCGAACACAAGTTAAAAACATATGATAATAAAAAGTAAGGTGATTAAAACCCAGATTAAAACAACAACAATCAAAATAATAAAACCCAAGGATCAGGGTCAACCCATTTGTTGGAACAGAAGTCTTTAAGTCCCGACGGAAGGAGCGGAGATCAGGCGCTGTCTGAAACTTGGTGGGTAACTCGTTCCAGAGGACAGGGGCGCCTACAGAGAACGCTCTACCCCTGGACGTTGCCAGCTGACATTGTCTGGCCGACGGTACTCTGAGGAGGGCAGCCCTGTGAGAGCGGACAGGATGGTGGGAGGTGGGTAGGAGATGATCCTGCAAATACCCTGGACCTAAGCCATGTAGGGTTGAAGGAAATTTGGCCACCCAACTAGGAAAATCCATAAAACTAGATCCAGGATCTAGAAGGATCAGCTTGCATTACTTGCAATGATCCAGAAATCTCAAGTGGGTTTTCATGGGTTGGGAGATATGACAGAACAGAAGCAGAAGGAGGCTGAGGAATAGAGTAGAGTAGAGTAGAGTAGAGTAGAGTAGAGTAGAGTAGAGTAGAGAAGAAAAGAGAAGAGAAGAGAAGAGAAGAGAAGAGAAGAGAAGAGAAGAGAAGAGTTGGAAGGTACTTCAGAGGTCTTCTCCGCTCTCAAGCAGGAGACCCCCATACATAACTACTGTTTCAGACAAGTGGAAGTCCAGTTTTTTCTTAAAAACCTCCAGTGATGGAGCACCCACAATTTTAGATGACTTTACTTTAGTTTTACTTAGTGTTCCAGGAGGAAGAATGACCCCTCCTCTGCATGTTTCCCAAACCTACTCTTTCCCTTGATTCTCGGGTCCCATTTTGTAGGGCTGAGATGGACCTCCACAACTTCTAAGAATTCCTGAGACAAAGCCCGCCTTGGTCTTCTTCTCCTGGCATTTCTGGGGTCCTCGGGCTTCCATTCCTACCTGCAGGTCTTTTTCATGGCTTTGCCGTTCCAAAATTAAGACACGGTCTTGAAGTTCTTCCACCGTCCCCTGGAGAAGGTTGTTCTCCTCCATCATGGCGCTGAGCCGGCGCTCCAGGTCTTGCTTCCGATCCCTCAGCATCTTAATCTGAAAAAGCAAGCAAGGGGAGAGTCTCAATGTCAAGACCGAGCGTGTCTGGAGAAGAGAGAGGACCTGGGCTCTGGAGAAGCCAGAAGGAAAAAGGACCTGAGTGGCAGGGAGAAGCCACACCTGTGGACACAGCCTGGAACGGAACGACGGATCAGTGGAATGTGGGAAGAGAACGGAAGCAGAGCTGATCTCTTTCCCCCCCACCTACCTACCCTCCCTTCTGGAACTTGGCTCGCGGAGTGGGAGGAATTTAAATTTGCGGAGCTTGGAATGTGCGTTGCCAAGCAAAGGAGAGGGAGGGAAGGAGGCCGAGCGGTCACTCCGCCTCTCTGGAATTCCCAGAGGGATTTTAAGAGATGAACTTAGGTTCCACGATAGGTCAGCGGGGTGGGTGGGGGTGGGGGAGATCTTCGCCCCACTTGCTCGGTTCCTCTCCGCCATCGGTCCCAAATACAAGGGTAATTGTATTTCTCCTTCTCTCTGGGGGAAAAAAAGCTCCTTCGTGGTTGTGTTCAGCCTGCACAAGGTGTGTGTACGTGTGAGAAACCTCTGAGATGAACATCATTGGGGGGGGCCTCACAAGACCAGTTTGAGGGACAAGGGGGACATTTCTGAGAGTTATAAGGGAGGTTTTTCTCAAGGGAAGGAGGGAAAGCTATTAGGCAGAGAATTCTTCTGTGCTGTCAAAGTTTTGTCTGTGTGTTTGCGTATAAATATGGATGTGGGAATAGAATATAGAATAACAAGAGTTGGAAGGGACCTTGGAGGTCTTCTAGTCCAACCCTCTGTGTATGTGCTTTAGTGTGTTTGTGTATGCACATATATAGAGACAACACACACATATTTTTTACTACTGGTTCTGTGGGTGTGGCTTGGTGGGCGTGGCAGTGGAAGTTTACTGCAAGATCCCCATTCCCTCCCAATCAGCTGGAACTCGGGAGGCAAAGAATAGATGGGGGCGGGCCAGTCAGAGGTGGTATTTACTGGTTCTCCGAACTACTCAAAATTTCCGCTACCGGTTCGCCAGAACCGGTCAGAACCTGCTGAAACCCACCTCTGATATATACATATCTGTAAATCTGCATGTGTGTGAATGTGTACATGTGTATGGGCATGCATGAATGTGGATGTACCTGTGTGGATATACACCTACATGAATGTGTATAGGTTTGTGTATATTTAGTTATATATATATATATATATATATATATATATATACTGCATAGACATATACATGCACACATGAATGGGTGTGAGTATATATGTGAATGTGCACGTGGGTGAAAGTCTTTGGGTGTATCTACTGTATATATAGGAATCAATGTGTATGTATGTGTGTGTGGATGGATGGATAGATGATAGAGAGATAAAGATAAATAGAGATAGATAGATAGATAGATATAGATGATAGATAGATAGATAGATAGATAGATAGATAGATAGATAGATAGATAGACAGATAAATATAGTGATAGAGTAGAGAAATAGATAGATATAATGTAGAGAGATAGATAGACAGATGATAGATAGATAGATAGATAGATAGATAGATAGATAGATAGATAGACAGATAAATATAGATAGATAGACAGACAGACAGATATAATGTAGATATATATATATAGAGAGAGAGATAAATAGGTAGGTAGGTAGGTAGGTAAATAGATGATAGATAGGTAGATAAATACAGATAAATATAGTGATAGATAGATAGATAAACAGATAGACAGACCAATATAATGTAGAGATAGAGAGATAGAGAGATAAATGGATAGATAGATGATAGATAGATAGACAGATAAATATAGTGATAGATAGATAGAGTAGATAAATAGATAGACACAGACAGATATAATGGAGAGAGAGAGAGAGAGATGAATGTGTATAGGTATGTGTATGTCTATATATCATGAACAAGTGTAAGTGCATGTTTGAATGCATGCTTGCATATACATATATGTGATCATACACATGCATACATACATGTGCATGGGCGTGTGCGTGCATATATCTATATGGATGTGTATACACACACATACAAACACGCATCCACGAATGTGTGCGCGAGGGAGTGTAGACACAGAGGTTTGCACCAGGGGGTCAAATCATTCAAGATTGCGGCTGCTCGAACCCTGCCACCAAAGCCCCACCCTCATTCTCATTTAATCAGCCACTGGAGTTGTCCCCTTGGCTGCCCAGATGCCCCCTACCCACTATTCCCCCACCCCCACCCCAAAAGCCGTCTGTCTGCCTAGGTGTGCTCACACAGCCTCGTGCGTATTTGTTCGATTACAGAACTTCCAACGCTGAAGTTGCTTAACCGCTGTCGCAATATATGAAATGCAGCCTAGGCAACATTTTGCCCAGCCAGCAAGCAGAATTTTCCCCTTCTCTTTTCTGCCAAGATAACAAACCACCATTTCCAGGAAGAAACGCAACCAGGAATGTCCCGGGAGTTGGAGAAAGGGGGTAGCCCAAGCTTACCCCACCTCCTGCTTCCCTTACGTCTAGCTGCGATCTGTGACGGCTTCCCTTGTGAATGTTTGGGAATTCTGCTTTTTAGCAGGCGTGAGTAACTCCTTGAGTATTTCTTTTGAGGTATATATTTGTTCCCAGGTTTAGGAATGAGATAAGGAGTCAAAAGTCCCCCAAACGAAGAGAGGAAGGGGGAAAAAAAAATCCAAGAAAAAGAAACGCTGGGAGAGGAAAAAAAAATATGACTTGTAAAAACGGTGAGGTGGAATTTTCTTGGGAATCTGACATGGCATGAACCCTTTGAATTCTATTCATCAGAAGAAGATGAGTTTGATGGCTCTGGTGGCTTGCCCCTGACTTTAAAAGACGCACAGAAATGCATTTTTTTTAACTGGAGAAATGGGCACGAAAACGTGTGCCAATTTTTTATTTTTTTATTTTTTTTAATTTGATTTATATGCCGCTCTTCTCCGGAAACTCAGGGCGGCTTACAATGCGTTAAGCAATAGCCTTCATCCTTTTGTATATTTATACAAAGTCAGCTTATTGCCCCCACAAACTGGGTCCTCAATTTACCTACCTTAGAAAGGATGGAAGGCTGAGTCAACCTTGAGCCTGGCGAGATTCGAACCTGCAGTAATTGCAGGCAGCTGGTCTTAATAACAGGGTGCATTAGACCACTGTACTACCAACGCTCTTATATTTTAGATTTTAAATTTTAGCGTGGACTTGTCTTTTTAAGATTCTCCGCTTCGGAGACAGAGCTGCGATCTTCCACGTTGCATTTCTCTCGTGGCACCTTGGGAATTTAAAAAAGATTTCCCCACCTGATCCTTCATGAAGCTTGATTAAATGAGACAACCTCCCTCAATACCTATTACGCAGGAGCCCCCCCCCCGGGGGGGATGGGAATTAGCGACTCTCTTGGGTGGGTGAATAAGAGAAAAAAAAATCTTGTTTTGCAAAAAGTGGCGGCGCGATTGGGACTTCGGAAATGATGGACTCCAGTCTGATTCAGTTAAAGGAAAGAAGCGTTTCCTTCGATCGAGAGAGAGGGGCCAATCCGTCGGCATCGATTTGGAGATAATGGATTGGCGTTGACGTTTCAAACTAACTTGCCAATTGGATCTGGGAAACCAATTTGACCGGGTGATTGAACTCCACTCAGAATGGAATCCTGCCGTACCTTTCAGAATTTTAATAACCGCAGCTCGTCCTCAACTTGCGACGGTTCCAAGGCTCCATTATATGAGCCTTGGTGGTGCAGTGGACTAAAGTGCTGTTAAGTAGCACTTAGCTGCCAGCTGCCTGCAATTACTGCGAGTTCAAATCTCACCAGGCTCAAGGTTGACTCAGCCTTCCATCCTTTCGAGGTAGGTAAAATGAGGACCCGGATTGTGGGGGCAATAAGCTGACTTTGCATAAAAAAAAGAACACCGCTTGGGGGGGCCCGAAAGCCATACTAAGCAGGTATATACAAAAGTATGGCTATTGCTTAACGCATTGTAAGGCACCCTGAGTCTCCGGAGAAGGGCAGCATATAAATCAAACCAATAAATAAATAAATAAATGAAATTTCTGATAATCCGGTAGCCCAAAATCATTTTATGACGGTTTTGCCAAAAACTAGCACTTTCTTCTGGTTTTCGGCAAAACTCTCCCAAGTGAACAATAGGTTTCCGTACCGAAGTATTCATTTAGTAGCCGTGACATTCACACTTATGACCTCCAAATTCACTTAACGACTGCTACAAGAAAAGCGTAAAACCAACTTGGTAAAGCTGACCATTACGGACAGGCTCCCATAGGGTCATAACTCAAGGACTGCCAGTAGAGATTTCTAAGAAGACTTTCATTTCCTCCCCGGCTATTCCACATGGATTCGTTTCTCCATCCTAAAATATCTAAAACTCCAGAAATTTTGGAAACTTCCAAAGGATTCTCGCGAGCAGAGCCTGATGGGAAATTCCTCAAAGCATCCCACTGACCACATGAGATGATGAATGAGATGGACCCATTGGGGTTGATCAAACATGCTAACTGGCAGAGGTTTGGCGAATGAGCACGATCACGGAGTTTTTAAAGACGGTGTGCTTCCATAGAGAGTGGCGGTGGGTTTCGTTCATGTATGTTACACGTGAATGACTCAACCAGCACCCCCATGTGCAGACCAGTGAGACACAAAAGGCCATGAAGAAGCTGAGTAACCAGACAGCGACAGAAGAGGATGGAAAGGACATGCAAAAGTCGGATCTGATGACATGCAGTTCAAACCTGGTGGAAATATTCATACTTACTTCCAAGATTTGCTGCTCCGATAAGAGGAAGGAAGGGGGAGGAGGAAGGAAGGTTAAAATGGGACAATTAGGGCTCACAAAATGTAGGGTCGGGAACAAGAAACTGGCAAGGTTAAGGAAGGGAACCATCTCAACCAGTGGTGGGTTTCAAAAATTTTTACTACTGGTTCTGTGGGTTTGGCTTGGTGGGCGTGGCATTGCTTGGTGGGCGTGGCAGGGGAAGAATACTGTAAAATCTCCATTCCCTCCCCACTCCAGGGGAAGGTTACTGCAAAATCCCCATTTCCTCCTGATCAGCTGGGGCTCGGGAGGCAGAGAATAGCTGGGGGGACGGGGCCAGTCAGAATTTTTTACTACCAGTTCTCCGAACTACTCAAAATTTCCGCTACCGGTTCTCCAGAACTGGTCAGAAGCTGCTGAAACCCACCTCTGATTTCAACTACGTTCTCTATAGTCTTCCTCTTAGCTGGGAAGACTTCTGATGGGCAACTCAAATATTACGTAGACACTCGGAGAAGTTTTCCAGGTTCTAGCCTAAATTCTCTTGTTTTTTAAGCAACCAGGGGTTTCTTGCAACATTTATATCTGCCATGGTTTTGAGTATGAAAAGGCATGCTTTTCATTTAAAACTTTTGTAGGGTGCTTGGAGCAAAAATGGGAATGAAAAGAATGATCGCATTCATATTTAATCAAGTTACTTTCATCGATCCGAAGGTACCTTGGGGGTCGATTTCTACTCAAAAGGTCAAAGAAAGTGTCGGGTAATATTTATCGCATTGAATTATTCCTGGCGACAGTTCCAAAACCCCAACTCACTGTGGCAAGATGGCTGCTGTCAACTCGCAAAGCATCCCTGGCCTGCTCTCGAGTTTGCCATAGGCAAGGGGGATGGGAAACCAGCAAAATGGCACAGCAGCCAAAGACAGATGCACATTCCATGCTTATCTCTCTCAAGGCTGTCTCCCAGGGTTACCTACAGCAGCCCGGAGGGGAGTGACCTTTACAACCCGCAAAATTGCTCCGTTGGCGAATGTGATTGATGACACACCCTGGGGGGAGGAGGAAACAGGATCATAATTGAAGCGTAAATTACGTAGGATCAGAGCTGGCTTCACCTGGGAACGTGCCAGACATGAAGCTCATAATAAATAACTGGATTTCTTTTGAAGCTTGGCTCAAGACTCATGATTTAATTAGGGCATCCGTGAGAACTCTGACAGCCGCCGTGAGATGGCCATGGTGTGTTGGCTGTGGCAAGTTGTCCTACCTAGATCTTCTCCAAAGCCACCTTCAGACAAAACTTCTCCAACTTGGAGGTCTCTAAATTTTTGGGGACTGGCTTGGAATTCTGGGAGATGAAGTTCTCTTGCACTGAGAGGCCATCACGGTCGAATAGGATTGCCTGAGATCGCCCAACCCTGGAGGAGACTCACCTCTGCTTGAAGGCTCTCAAGTCGTACTATGTGCTGGTTGGTGGATGACCTCTTCTCCCTGAAGTCCTCTTGGAGGACATGAACCTGTGTGGAAAGCTTTCTTTCCGCTTCCGACGTCTGCAAAATAAGAAGACACCGTCATTTTAATTGACGTTTAAGGGAGCCATGCCTGTAGTTGGCTTAGAGCACTAATCAACTTTGGCGGCTGTTGGAAAAACTAAGTTGGGTTGGATTAATATTTGGATGAGAAATCAACAGGAAACCCAGGGAATATGCCTAGAGGAAGGGAGGGAGGGAGGGGAAGGAAGGAAGGAATGAAAGGGAAAGGAGGGAGGGAGGAAGGAAGAAATGAAAGGGAAGGAAGAAAGGAAGGGGAAGGAGGGAAGGAAGGAATGAAAGGGAAGGGAGGGAGGGAAGAAGGAAGGGGAGGGAGGAAGGAAGGAAGGGAGGGAGGAAGGGGAAGGAAGGGAGGGAGGAAGGAAGGAAAGAAGGGGAGGGAGGGAGGGAGGAAGGAAGGAAGGACTGTTGGCTCATATTCAAGTGATTGTCCACTAGGACTCCAAGATCTCTCTTGCAGTTACTAATGTTGAGCTAGTTACCACCTATCCTATACTTGTGCGTTTGGTTTTTCTTGCTTAAATGTAAAACTTTACTTTTCTAAAAACACCGAATATCGTTTGGTTAGAGAGGGCCCAGTGTTCCAAGTCTGTCAAGATCCATCTATATCTTGAGGGGGGTAGGAGTAAACAAAAGGGGGGTGGGTGGGTAGGAATAAAATGTCAGAAGCATTTATCTCTACCACGCTAATGTAAAACGATCAGATTAACTCCTAACATTTCATTCAAGGCAGTAGAATAACAGAATCCCAGAGTTAGAAGGAACCTTGGAGGTCTTGTAGTCCAGGGGTCAGTAACCTGCGGCTCTGGAGCCGCATGTGGCTCTTTCACCCCTCTGCTGCGGCTCCCTGTCACTCAAAATATGCATCACAACCGCCAATGTGCGACATCCACCAGCACACGATTTATTGAGCTTTTCAATAACCATGGATAAATCCAAGAAAAGAAAAGTTTCAGAAGAAAACAAGGTTTAATTCAACTACATATCCTAGTTTTGTGGCCGCTCAAGAAATCGTCAGGCACGGGAAGGGTTTTTGTGGCTCCCGGTGTTTTCTTTTCTGTGGGGAAACGAGTCCGAATGGCTCTTTGAGTGTTTAAGGTTGCAGACCCCTGTTCTAATCCAACCCCCTGCTTAGATCTCACCAACGATTAATCAAGCATTAATCAGCCGTGAATCACCTGATCTATCAAAATATACCGGTTTTAGGATTTTGACTCCTGCCCACTTTCCTGTTTACCAGGCGGTGGGAGGGCAAGAGACTTCCCGACAGAGAGAAGAGAAAATAAGACTGAGATCGGATGAACTTGTCTTCGATCTCCTCCAGGGACTTGAATAGGCGAGTCTCAGCTGGTTCACCGTGTTGATGGGACTTGGCCTTCTACTAACTAGGCTGCAAACCAGCCTCCTGATTTAGCAGCAGCTTGGAAGGAGAAACCAGAACCATCCATGAAGCTGAGGAACCTTCCTTCCAACCCTGGTTGAGCGTCCTCAGGAACAACCCCGTTCTACAAAGACAGTTGTCGGTCCTGATGAAGGAGCCGCAGTCATCTTGTTCTGCTCGAAGACGCACAGGGGTGGGCTTCAAAAATTTTAAGCAAGGGGTTCTCTGCCCGGTTGCTGGGTGGGCGTGGCCATGGTGGGTGTGGCCTAGTCGGCCTCCTGCACCACAGCGGAGTGGAAGGGCGTTTTTGCCCTCCCCGGGCTCTGGAGGCTTTTCTCGAGCCTCCGGGAGGGCAAAAACGGCCTCCCCAGGCTCCGGAGGCCCTCTGGAGGCCAGAAACGGGCCCATTTCCGGCCTTCCCAAACTTCCGGTAGGCCCATTTTTTACTTTCCCTGAGTCCTGCACTTATCTGCATCCAAAACAAACCACGTGGGGACTCTGGTGGGTTCTAACCGGCTTTACTACCAGTTCTCTTTGTGCACGCGCTTCGCACGCGATCGCTGAAGAGATCGGTTTTGTTGAAAGTTGGATCTAGCCCAATAACTCAAAGACAGACTTTAATTCTTTTCTGTAACTTTATTGTAGGTTCAATGGTACTGGAGGTCACTGACCTTGTACCTTTCTCTTTCAGGTATACATCTGGAATAACCTGTGGACCTCGTGGTCGGAGCTATTATACCCAGGAGGAGGGGCAAAGAGGTAAGGAGTGGTTACAGGGGTTATGGGGCATATGGTTGGTTAACCCTTGCAGGGCCGGGTGATCAGGGAGGTGTAGTAGTTAGACATTTACCATGACAGATTTCACTTAACAGCCGTGGCAGAAAAGGTCCTAAAATGGGTGCAAAATTCACTTAACAAAGGTCTCCACTTAGCAACGGAAATTTGGAGCTCCGTCGTGGTCGTAAGTCGCGAGGACTACCTGCGTTCGGATGATCGACGTGCTGCCCACCGTGTCCAGCTGCATTTTATTAGCAGGAAAGATGCCCGTGATATAAAGAAATAGAGGCAGGCAGGCAGAGAGAGTTTCGCCGAAAATCCCAGCCGTTTCCAACGTCATTTCCTCGTGTCTCCCTCATTATCCCCAGGCTCGCCGTAACGGTACGGTGGAAACCCCCCCAAAAAAACTCAAAAACCCAGGAACCACCATCGGGTTACCATGGCAACAGCAGCTGCCTGGAAGACCGTGATGTACGGTCGCCTAGCAACCGGTGACGGAGGGCTTTTGAGCAGCCGCTGGCCTTGACGTTGGCTGGGATTGATCATCTCGGGCGTGCCCGCCCGGCACGATCTGAACTGTTCTGATGTGCTGAGTGTGGGGGGACGGACGGACGGACGGGGACAGGAGGCACACGTCACCTAGCCAGCATTGGGGAAGGGAGGGGAGGCAGAGGGAACGGAAGCATACGTCGCAGTCAATCCTTGGCTGTATAAACATAGAATCAAAATCGTGAGAGCACCGCTTTAAAAAGACTTAGTGGAATACGACATCCCGTTTTGGTCCCCACGTTACAAAAAAAGATCGTTGAGACTTTGGAAAAAAGGAGCAACTAAGATGATGAAAGGCCTGGAGGAGAGAACATACAGAGAACAGTTGCAGGATTTGGGTCTGGCTAGTCTAAAGAAAAGAAGAATTGGGGGAGGACATGATAGCGGTATTCCACTATTTGAGGGGCTGCCCCAAAGAAGAGGGAGTCAAGCTATTCTCCAAAGCACCGAAAGGCAAAACAAGAAACAATGGATGGAAACTAATCAAGGATTAGGTAATTTTGTACGTTCCTTTTGTAAGCCGCCCTGAGTCCTTCGGGAGAAGGGCGGCATATAAATTACATAAATAAAATAAAATAAATAAATAAATAAAGGAGAGAAGCAACCTAGAACTAAGGAGAAATTTCCTGACAGTGAAAACAATTAACCAGTGGAACGACTTGCCACCAGAAGTTGTGGATGCTCCAACACTGGAAATATTTAAGAAGAGATTGGACAACCATTTGTCTGAAGTGGTGTAGGGTTTCCTGCCTGGGCAGAGGGTTGGACTAGAAGACCTCCAAGGTCCCTTCCAACTCTTATTCTATTCTATCCTCCTTCTCCTCCTTGTATTCCATTCCATTCTATTCCATTCAGATATCAGTATTCCATCTAAACCAGTTTTCCCTATCAGAGTCCTCTACAAGTGTTAGGATTACAATAACAATAGCACTTAGATTTATATACCACTTCATGGTGCTTCACAGCCCTCTCTAAGTGGTTTACAGACGAAGCCTCTTGCCCCCCAACAATCTGGGTCCTCGTTTTACCGACCTCGGAAAGATGGAAGGCTGAGTCAACCTTGAGCTGGTGGGAATCGAACTTTTGAGAAAAACGCCTTTGGGACAACTATGACCTGGATGATTTAAAATCTCTGTAGATATTTAACTGCTGTGACAATCACATTCTTAAAATGAGGTGCGGTTCATTTAACAGGTGCCCTTGCTTGGTGACGTTCAGCTGAATTGTGGTTATAAGTCAAGGACTACCTGTTTGGAACTGAGGAAAAATTAGCTTTCAGAGCTGGCTTCTGTGCAAATTTAGAATGGAATGGAATGGAATGGAATGGAATGGGATGGAATTTAGTTTAGTTTAGTTTAGTTTAGTTTAGTTTAGCTTAGTTTATCTTATCTTAGTTTAGTTTAGTTTAGTTTAGTTTAGTTTAGTTTCGTTTCGTTTCGTTTCGTTTCGTTTCGTTTCGTTTCGTTTCGTTTCGTTGGAAGGGACCTTGGAGATCTTCTAGTCCAACCCCATGCTTAGGCAAGAAACCCTACACCACTTCAAACAAATAGTTATCCAACCTCTTCTTAAAAACTTCCAGTGTTGGAGCATTCACAACTTCTGGAGGAAGGTTATTCCAACGGTTAATTGTTCTCACTGTCAGGAAATTTCTCCTTAGTTCTAAGTTGCTTCTCTCCTTGATGAGTTTCCACCCATTGCTTCTTGTCCTGCTTTCTGGTGCTTTGGAGAATAGCTTGACTCCCTCTTCTTTGGGGCAGCCCCTGAGATATTGGAAGACTGTTATCATGTCTCCCCTAGTCCTTCTCTTCATTAAACTAGACATACCCAGTTCCTGCAACTGTTCTTCCTATGTTTTAGTTTCCAGCCCCCTAATTATCTTTGTTGCAGATCTTCTCTGCACTCTTTCCAGAGTCTCCACATCTTTTTTTATATCGTGGCAACCAAAAATTTACACCCTCCAAGGTAAGCTTCGGAGCTGCAGGGCCATTTGTGCTTATTCTCCGGGTTAAAAACTGGCACCGGCTGTTTTTTGAGATTAAGAAAAACTACAGAAGCATAAAAATCGTAAGCAACATTGCAGAAAAAACATTTTGAGATCCAAGGCTCAGCTCGGCTTCTTCCAAGCTATTAGCTCTGGAAGCAATTAAACTGGCACACCAAAATCCAGCCACTTCGGATAAGGAGATATTTTTTAATCGTAGGACAGGTAAGCAACCATTAAAGAAAGAGTGCCAAGGGACTGCTGTATACAGGTACTCCTCCTCTTAGGAAGGAAGGAAGGAAGGAAGGAAGGAAGGAAGGAAGGAAGGAAGGAAGGAAGGAAGGAAGGAAGGAAGGAAGGAAGGGCTATAGCACTTAGACTTACATACCGCTTCACAGTGCTTCACAGCCCTCTCTAAACGGTTTACAGAGTCAGCCTCTTGCCCCCAACAATCTGGGTCCTCGTTTTACCCATTTCGGAAGGACAGAAGGCTGAGTCAACCTTGAGCTGGTTAGGATTGAACTGCCAAACTGCTGGCAGCCGGCAGTCAGCAGAATTAGCTGCAGTACTGCAAACCTTGGACTGCAAGGCGATCCATCCGGTCAGTCCTAGAGGAGATCTACCCTGACTGCTCTTTAGAAGGCCAGATCCTGAAGAGGAAGCTCAAATCCTTTGGCCGCCTAATGAGAAGGAAGGACTCCCTGGAGAAGAGCCTCATGCTGGGAACGATGGAGGGCAAAAGAAGAAGGGGACGGCAGAGAACGAGGTGGCTGGATGGAGCCACTGAAGCAGTCGGCGGGAGCTTCAATGGACTTCGGGGGATGGTGGAGGACAGGAAGGCCTGGAGGAATGTTGTCCACGGGGTCGCAATGTAACAACAACTGCAACCACTGTGCCACCAGGATGACTTTAAGGGACAACGGAGTTCCCAACAACTGCAACAGAGCCGGCCGCATCAACAGCAACCGTCCGTCCCCTCCCCCATGGCCAAGGAGGCCTCCCTCACCTTGCTGAGCTGGTCCAAGAGTCTTTGGTTCTGTTCAGATAGTTCCTGGACCGCCCGCGTCTTCTCCCGGTCAGCTTCCCGCAGGTGAACCTGCTGTTTCTCTAGCTCATCCTGCAGCTGCTTGACGTCGCTCTCCAGCTCCGACACTCGGCCTTCCCACTCGCCTTCCTTGTTCTCGAAGCGTCTCCTGAGCTCGTGTTTCTCTTGTTCCAGGTGCTGCATCGGGAAAGGAAAAAAATAGAATAATGAATGGAGTGGAATGGAATAGAAAAAAGGAATAGAATAGAGTAGAGTAGAGTAGAGTAGAGTAGAGTAGGGTAGGGTAGGGTAGGGTAGGGTAGAATAGAATAGAATAGAATAGAATAGAATAGAATAGAATAGAATAGAATAGAATAGAATAGAATAGAATAGAACAGAACAGAACAGAACAGAACAGAACAGAACAGAATAGAACAGAATAGAACAGAATAGAACAGAATAGAATAGAATAGAATCTGGAAGGGACCTCCCTCCCTCCTTTCTCTTTCTTCTTTCTTTCTTTCTTTCTTTCTTTCTTTCTTTCTTTCTTTCTTTCTTTCTTTCTTTCTTTCTTTCTTCCTTCCTTCCTTCCTTCCTTCCTTCCTTCCTTCCTTCCTTCCTTCCTTTTTTTCTTTCCTTTCTCTTTTTCCCTAGGCCACGCTGAACCGTTGCAGTTGTTAAATGAGTCACATGGTTGTTAAGCGAATCTGGCTCTCCCCATTGCCTTTGCCGCTCAGAAAGCTGCCAAAGAGGATCACGTGATAGCCCCCCCCCCTCCCCAGGGACACCACGACCATCCTAAATGTGAGTCAGATGCCCACGCCTCTGAATTTTGATCACGTAATCCCAGGAACGCTGCGACAATCCCAAGTGTGAAAAACGATCACCAAGTGACTTTTTTCAGTGCTGTTTTCAGTAACTTCAGTCACTAAATGAGTGGTTGTAGGTCGAGGACTACCTGTCATTCCCCTAATGAGTTCTTTAGAAAAACAATACAGATACATACATAGATTTTTTTGGAATGCGACAGCAAAACCTGTAGGACTTCAACTCCCAGAATTCCCCAGCCAGCAAAGCCTGGAGGACTTCAACTCCCAGAATTCCTCAGCCAGCAAAACCTGGAAGACTTCAGCTCCCAGAATTCCCCAGCCAGCTGGCTGGGGAATTCTGGGAGTTGAAGTCCTCCAGGTTTAAAGTTGCCAAGATTGGAGACCCTGGTCTAATAACCTCAAGGGCAAATAAACTGGAAACCCCTGTTTTTAAAACTGCCTTTTCTTTAATTTTTTATTTTTAAGGGCAGAGAATTTTCATTGTGGCCTGTTGCCGTGTTGTCCAATCCCGAATTGCAGATCTGTTTGGGAGCCTTGTTCCAGGGCTTAAAAAAAAAGTGGAGAATCCCCCACTCCCCGTTGGCCGCTTTTTTTTTTTTTCAAAGAGATCGGCGCAAAAGCTTTTTTTTTTGTTGTTTTTTTTAAACAGAACGCTTGGCTGCTTTTGAATGCCGAAAATGTCTTTTCTCAGCGGCTTCCTGTTTTCCTAAAATGCATTCCAGCAAAAGGTCAAAGGAGGTTTTGACTGGAGCAGGCAGCAAAAAAAAAAACCAGGTCCAGGCAGGAAAAGAATTAAAGCCCAGTTTATATAAATCGGATTGAATGACTGGTGTGTGTGTGTGTGCAGAAGCAGACGAACCCAGCTTCACACGGACAGATGGAGCCCTTGGGAATAAAGAACATTTTGAGCTCTTCCAACGGAACAAACAGGCGAGGCCCGTGTTGGCCAACCGATGGCACGCGTGCCTGAAGTGGCATGTGGAGCCATGTCGTCTGGCACGCCAGCCGTCACCCCAGCCCAGCTCTACCAGTGGTGAAATCTAATTTTTTTTTAACTACCGGTTCTGTGGGCGTGGCTTGGTAGGCATGGTGTCGCTTGGTGGGCGTGGCAGGGGAAGGATACTGCACAATCTCCATTCCCTCCCCACTCCTGGGGGAAGGATATTGCAAAATCCCCATTCCCTCCCCACTCCTTGGGGAAGGATACTGCAAAATCCCCATTCCCTCCCCACTCCTTGGGGAAGGATATTGCAAAATCCCCATTCCCTCCCCACTCCAGGGGAAGGATATTGCAAAATCCCCATTCCCTCTCCATGCTGTTCTCTCCTCTGCCTGTGTTTTTTGCCTGTAACTACTACCACGTTGGAAGAATCTGCTGTTGGTATTGTATGTGTTATTATGTATATGAAGAGAAGTTAATGAATCCTGCGGAATCAGTTACCTGTGTGTGCTTTCTGGATGTGATTTGTGCAACAAACTCTGGCAATTCGCTGTTTAATTTGGTTAGTCCATGAAACCATGATATGTTTGTTTGTTTGTTTGTTTGTTTGTTTGAGCACTGCTACCAACTTGTCTTTTGTTCATCCAAGGTTAAGGTTGAGCATGCTGGGTGAACCCAACCAAAATTCCATTAAACAGTTTATATCCAAGATATATCGAGGGTAACCTAACTGCTAGTGAATAATCCCTTATGATTTTAACCAGTGGTGAAATCCAAATTTTTTTTACTACCGGTTCTGTGGCCGTGGCTTGGTGGGCATGGTGTTGCTTGGTGGGCATGGCAGGGGAAGGATACTGCAAAATCCCCATTCCCTCTCCACTCCTGGGGGAAGGATAATGCAAAATCTCCATTCCCACCCCACTCTGGGACGAGCCAGAGGTGGTATTTGCCGGTTCTCCAAACTGCTCAAAATTTCCGCTACCGGTTCTCCAGAACCTGTCTGAACCTTCTGGAGTTCACCCCTGATTTTAACCTTCTGAAAGGAAACTTAAGAAATGGAGACAGTTTTAAGAAAGAGAGATAGAATTAATATCCCCTCTCCCCTCAAAATTGTTTCCTAGGCTTGATCATCAGGAAAACATGGGATTCCCAGACAGGTTTTCCACAAATATCTGTGCCCCATATTAATCCAGGCATAGGGGACATTATGGACCTCAGATAGGAGAAGCCCTACAAATGACCAGCGTCTGGGGTCTGGGATCAAGAAACAAGCTTCAAAGCCACAGCGGGAAGGAAGGAAGACAGTCCTGAAGATGGAATACCTTGGACCAGCTGTGAACAGATGTAAAACAAAGGTAAAGTTTTCCCGTCCAGCCATGTCCGACTCTAGAAGTGGATGTTCATCTCTCTTTCTTAACCGAGGTAGCCAGTATTGTCCGAAGATGCTTCTTTGGTCATGTGGCCAGCAAAGGCTCATGGAACCCCTGTTAACTTTCCACCAAAGTGGTACCTATTTATCTGCTCGCATTTTGCATGCTTTCGAACTGCTACGTGGGCAGGAGCTGGAGCAAGGAACGGGAACTCACCCCCATCGCGCGGTGCTCGGGTCTCAAACCTGGGCTGCTGGCTTTCTAGCTGAAAAGCTCACCATCTTTAACCACCCAGCCATCGCACCTCTCTTAAACCATCTTCATTTGTCCAAGATGGCCTCACCCAAGGCCGCAGGGATCGAAAATCATACAACGAAGAAAACTAGCGGGGCTCAACCAGGAGATAAGCAAACTCCAAGTTCTTGAAGACGTACAATTATGAGGCCAACTCCTGTCTGCCAGATGGTTGACCATGAAAGGACATCCAAGCCATTCCATCAAAGGCCAGGCTCATGAACTCACTTCTCCTGATCCAGGGAACAAACCACCAATGTCTGGATTTAAAAGGGCCATGCCAGAACTAGAACAATCACGACAAACATTGCTTAGTGTACTACACGGAAAGCAGTACACGAACTCATCGGTGACTTGGCAACAGATGGAGACAAGAATCATACGCTTACCCACTAGTCTGATAAAGGATTTATTTTATGGCCTTCGGTTAGCTTAATGGTGCCAAATGGTAACAGACACAACATCGGGAGGAGCTGCCCCTTCCCAATGGGACAAGCCCACCCCACTCACGCCAGTAGAAGAGGTCAGCTATGGATCCCATCTACTAAGGAATTGAAGCAGTGGTGAAATCCGAACCAGTTTGCTACCGGTTCGCTGGCCACGTATGCGCGCCGTGCACCAAATGTACTTTGCGTGCACATGCGCAGTGCACGCCAAAAGGAGGCTTGGGAAGGTAAGTAGAACCTTAGCTTCCCAAGCCTTATTTTTGGGGAAACAGGGTAGTGCCAAGGATAGTAGGTTGGATCCGGAATGAACGTGGCCAGACAGATGGTAACTAATAGGAATAAAAGTCCTACTAAACCACAAAAGCTACAAAACTATGAAAGTTTTGGTGGATTCATCTTATAGTAAATTGTGGCTTGTTCAGCTCAGCCCAAAACGTATCTAAATAGTATCAAAGACCGTAGACGGGTTACAGAATGACCGTGGTCAGATCCATAGCAAGCAGTGGAGAACAGTCCTGACTAAGCTAGGAAAACTTCACCTTGTAGTAAGTTCACCTTGTAGTAAGTTCACCTTGTAGCAAGTGTGTTCAACTCAGATCTCAACAACCCAAACTGACCTACAAGAAGCCATCCATCCTGGCCTAACCCTAACCCTAACCCTAACTCTGGGTTCACACATAACATTAACTCTCAACACACAAACTGAGTATAAACTGTGGATCGAATCATTTACCGGACTTAATCCAGCTAAACCCAGTTTTAATTGCTCAGTTTTCCACCCCGGAGCTGCACTGTTGGAGTTGAGCAAGCTTTATTTAGCCTTAAAAATAAATATTTTCAGCCAAGTGGTCATCAGTTAAATCTGTATTGCTTCTGTATTATTTCTAGAAAGGTTGAGATTTGAATTTTAGCCTGTCTGAATAGGGTTGTTGTAGTTGTTTTAATTATTATTTTATTTGATTTATATGCCGCCCTTCTCCGAAGACTCAGGGCGGGCTTACAATGCGTTAAGCAATAGCCTTCATACTTTTGTATATTTATACAAAGTCAGCTTATTGCCCCCACAAACCGGGTCCTCATTTCACCTACCTTAGAAAGGATGGAAGGCTGAGTCAACCTTGAGCCTGTTGAGATTTGAACTTGCAGTAATTGCAGGCAACTGATGTTAATAACAGGGTGCTTTAGACCACTGTACTACCAAGGCTCATTGTTGAAGCTTCATCTTGAATCATGGTTAGCACTGGCTGTCTTTAACACGTGCATTGAGGACTTCAATTGGGGAAGGGGTGTCTCAGGTCCCCAAAGTATCAAACTTTAACCTGGGATCCAATATCTTGAACAGGCAAAAGGAGGAAATCCAGTCAAGCACCCAGGATGGTTTAACACAGTAACAGAGGTGGAAGGGACCCTGAAGGTCATCTAGTCCAACCCCCTGCTTATGCGGGAGACCCTTTAAATGCCCAGGGGGGAGAAACCAGCATCGACCCGCCATCGAAGGGAAGAGTCCTAATTTCTAACTTGACAGAATTCAACAAGTGATGGCGAGCTCAACAATTCTGGCGGTGAAGAAGTTCCCCCGAGGCTGCAACGGGCTTGGCCGGGTGTCGAGATGTGCGCACAACCCCCTCAGCTGAGAACCCAGGTTAATGACCCACTAAGGGTGGGGTTCATTTAATCAGTGAGAAGACCTCCCCCCCCCAAGCTAAACAATATTTCGTGGTTTTAACAAAAAAGGCTTGGAATTCAACCAGAAAACCCCAAAATCTTGTTTTAGCCTCGTTCAATATCCTGTACAAATCCAGGAAAGTGGATTTGGTCTAGACCTGAGTAACGGTTGAGTAAATACATTTGGGCCTATTTATGTAACCACCATCACCTTAAATAATCTGGTGTCCCATTCGTCTCCATTCCCTCCCCCATGAAAAGATTACAACTCCCATCATTCTCAACCAACTCAGACCTTGAGGAACTGTGCTCTCCCAACACCCCCCCCCCCAAAAGACCTGGAGCATGGGCCTATATGACTACTCCCAAATGTATTTTCCTTCTTTCCTCTTGCTTTCCTGCACGTGACATTCATTCATTCAATCAATCAATCCTGGTTTGCCGGCCTTCCAAAACCTCACGGCTTCTTTTTCGGAAGCTCTGCCTTGGACCAGGGGAATCCCACCCCTCTCAACAACGAGACTCTTTCTCTCTCCCCCCCACACCCTTAAATCAAGGTTTCCAAGGTGCCAACCCTCTGCAGCTTTCCCCAATCCTGGTGCTCCGGACATCATGTCCCATGACTCCCTCTCCCCTCTTCCTGGCTACGAATTCTGGGAGCTGTAGTCCCAACCCCAACCCCCCCCCCCCAGGAAGGGCTGCTCTAAAGCCAGAAAGAAAAAATTCTCTCTCTCTCTTCTCTCCCTCCCTCCCTCCTCCCTCTCTCCCTCTCTCTCCCCTCCCTCCCTCCCTCTCCCTTCCTCCTCTCCCTCCTCCCTCTCCCTCTCTCCCTCCCTCCCTCTCCCTCTCTCTCTCCCTCCCTCCCTCTCTCTCCCTCCCCCTCTCCCTCTCCCTCTCTCTCTCCCTCCCCCCTCCCTCTCCCTCCTTCCTCTCCCCTCCCTCTCCCTCCCTCTCTCTCTCTCCCCTCTCTCTCCCTCTCCTCTCTCTCCCTCCCTCCCTCTCTCCCCTCCTCTCTATCCCTCCCTCCCCCCCCTCTCTCTGTGATGGAATCTGGCCCAGGTAGAGAAGGCAGGGCAGGAGCGCAACTCAACCCGGGAGAGATGCTCTCTGCACATGGTCAGGGGGGGCGACCTCCCCCTCGGGCATCTCCAAAGGGGAAAAAGTCAGCCGATTCTCCCCAAACCGACGAATCCTGAGTCACACCGCCCGGGCCTTTCCAAGCCTCGCCCTGCCCTGCCCTGCCCCCCCCCCCCACCTCAAATACGGCTTCTTCTCACCTCCAGCTTGTCGGTCAACTCCTTGTACATCCTCTCGTATTGGCGGCTCATGTCCTGGTTCCGCTCCAGCAAGGCTTTGCCCAACCGGGCGGCCAGCACCAAATCTTTCTCCTTCTGCCTCATCTGCGACAGCAGCAGCTCCGGCTCGGCTGGGGAAGCCGCGGGGCCTGGCGGCTCGTTTTCCCCGGGCCCTTCCCCGGCCGAAGCCAGCATGGCCAGCTCCTCCTCCAGCGCCAGCTCCAGCTCGCCGCCCACGGCCGAAGAAGAAGACGACGGAGCCGCAGCGGGAGCCGCATCCGAAGCCGGAGCAAGGAGAGCCGCAGCGAAGGCGACCGAGCCCGAAGCCGTTGCAGGCGGCTGGGCTGAGCCGGCCGTCCCCGGACCGTTCTCCATGCGGCAGGCGCTGTCCAGCTCGGGTGGTGCTGAAAGGGCTGCGGCGATCCAAGAGGCGGACACGGCCGGGCTCCGGGCCACTCCAGGCTCAGCGGCGGCCGAGGAAGGAGCCCGGAGCCCGCCACGGGACGCCGTCCGCCCGCTCTCCACCACCCGCTCCTCCTAGTCCGTCCGCCGGCCGGGGAAACGCGCGAAGGGCAAGGCTTTTACTCCACCCGCGGGAGCCGCCTCCGCAGCCCGGCGGCGCTCTCAAAGCGAGCCGGCCGCCCGGCCGGCGTTGGAGCCGAGTGGGGCGTTGCTGCTGCGGGGGCAGGGGATGATGGGTCTTTTTTTCTGCTGCTGCTGCTGCTGCTGCGGCCGGCGCCCCGCTTGGCAGCCCCGCGCGCCGAGCCCCATCGCCGCCCGAGCGCCGGCCAAACATCGCGGGAAGCTCGCGAAGCCACCGGTGGCGGCGGCGGGCGGCGGCGGAGGAGGGGAGGCCGGATCTTCCCCCCCCCCACCACACCTCCCCTCCCCCCCCTCCAGAGCCCGTGACGCCAGCAAACACCTGTTCGGCCGAGGGCTCGGATTGGTCGAGACGGGTGTCTCCACGGCCCCGCCCACAGGTGTTAAAGACTCAGCTCTCCCCCCTTCCCGTTCCCGGGCTTAACCCCTTCCCCCCTCCCCCCCCCTGCCCGTTCCCGACTGGCATCGGAATGTTCGCCTCGCCTGTTTGGGTGCGGAGGGCTCTGCCCGGTCCCGGCTGTTCTTTGGGGCGAGAGGAAACCGGGGTTCGGGTGGAAAAGGCCAGGAAAGGCCAAGAAAGCGTTTCTCAAGGTGGACAACTTTAAGATGTAGACTTCAACACTCATTCATTCAATTCCTCAATCAGCGTGTTGTAAGATGGGTAGGCTTCTTAATACCGAATTCCCCAGCCAACATATTTTAAGTTATTAAAAGATGTGTAGACTTCAACTCCCAGAATTCCCCACCCAGCATGCTTTAAGATGTGTAGACTTCTTAATACAGAATTCCCCAGCCAACATATTTTAAGATGTGTAGACTTCAACTCCCAGAATTCCTCAATCAGAGTGTTTTAAGATGTGTAGACTTCTTAATACAGAATTCCCCCAGCCAACATACTTTAAGATGTGTAGACTTCAACTCCCAGAATTCCTCAATCAGAGGGTTTTAAGATGTGTAGACTTCTAATATAGAATTCCCCAGCTAACATATTTTAAGATGTGTAGACTTCAACTCCCAGAATTCCTCAGCCAGCTTGCTTTAAGAACTTGGTTTCATATGCTGCAGGAAGCCAACATTTTGTAAATACCGGCAGAAATGAAATCAGCTGCAATTGGCTAGGTTCCACAACATTCCAAGCCATAAACTGGGTTTTTTTTTTAAATAATTATGGTTGATGGCATATTTGTGGTGCACTAAGCTGAGACCAATTCACAATATGCATTTTTTGGGGGGTGGGGAATGTAATCCAGGGTTATAATAACTATCATGAATTATTCAACAAACAACAGCTGAGCAAACCTAAGTTGGACACAATTTGCAGGCAGGCCCAACCAGGATCCCAAATGGGTGTGATGTTGTGATGAAAGTACAAAAGGGAAGGTGTGATGCTCTCTCTCTTCTCCTCCTCCCTCAAACCCCTCCCCGGTCCTCTTACCAATTTGGGAACCAGATCGTCGTACAATGCAGGGGTCCCCCAAACCCCTTTAAGACTTGTGGACTTCAACTCCCAGAATTGTGCTATGCTGGCTGGAGAATTCTGGGAGTTGAAGTCCACAAGTTTTAAAGCTGCCAAGTTTGAAGACCTCTGCGTACAATGGCTAGTGCTTCTGTTCCAGAAGAGAAGAGGAAAAAAAAAAAAAACCAATAACCCCAATAGAAAGTATCCCATTCGGGAAGATTTCACACGTAATCCTTCTGGCCTGATTACCCAGATCCACTGAATAGTCTATCTCCAAATCTCTTTCCAGAGTCTAGCACACAAAGGGATTACGGATCGAGAGCTTTAATCCACCCCGAACAAAGAGCTTTGCCCTAGATTCTTCAGCCCGAGCTGCAGGAGAAGGGTGCACAATTCATACAACAATGGCTGGAAAGTATGCGACTGCAACAGTGTGCCAGTTCTCAGTGGGCCCCGCAGTGGGTCACGTCACCGCATCGGCCTACCCGCAGCTCCCTTCACACAGCTCGCTCTGGGGACGGCAATGTTTTGTTTACTGCACGATCCCCCCATTAATCTGCAGTCCCAAACAATCTGTCATTGTCCTCCGAATGTAATTATCCGATTGCCGCGGGCAGGGAAAAATGGAGGGCTTGCTTTTGAAGTCTCTTATGCATTAACGGGCCCCTTTTGCTTCACTGTGCTTGGGAGAAGCGGAGCCAAAGGTCGCTCGTCGGGATCCCAATCCATAGGGCGAATGCTTTTTTAATGGAGGATGCGTAGGGGAATAAATTTGGGGTAAACTGTCCGTCGAGTTGTATTCTGCGATCTGGGTGGCTAGCATCTCAACCTCTCAGCTGGAGGAAGTCAGGCATGGTAAGAAAAAAGTCAGGGAAATCTAGGACTGCAGGTCAGAAATAGAATCACAGAGTTGGAAGGGACCTTGGAGGTCTTCTAGTCCAACCCCCTGCTTAGGCAGGAAACCCTACACCACTTCAGACAAATGGTTGTCCAATCTCTTCTGAAAGACTTCTACTGTTGGAGCATTCACAACTTCTGGAGGCAAGTTGTTCCACCGATTAATTGTTCTCACTGTCAGGAAATTTCTCCTTAGTTCCAAGTTGCTTCTCTCCTTGATGAGTTTCCACCTGTTGCTTCTTGTTCTGCCTTCAGGTGCTTTGGAGAATAGCTTGACTGCCTCTTCTTTGGGGCAGCCCCTGAGATATCTGCTATCCTGTCTCCCCTGGTCCTTCTTTTCATCAAACTAGACATATCCAGTTCCTGCAACCGTTCTTCATATGTTTTAGCCTCCAGTCCCCTAATCATCTTTGTTGCTCTTCTCTGCACTCTTTCTAGAGTCTCAACATCTTTTTTACTTTGTGGCGACTAAAACTGGTTGCAGGATTCCAAGTGTGGCCTTACCAAGGCATGATAAAGTGGTATTAACACTTCACGTGATCTAGGTCAGACTGGAAAATACAAAAAAGAAGACTTCTATATTGGACAGTACATGGAAGAGGGAATGGCATTGGGGGACAGGGGGAACAGCTACTACCGAGTCAGATAAATGGGGTTTGAGTCTGGGCCAAGAAGATAGCTTGAAAAACCATCTCAGACCTGGCCCTCCCTACTTCTACTCGGAAAGTTTTGTCCCAGACTTACTAATACTTGGCATGTTTCATTGCTCACACCCCTCTCTTTCAAACAATGGCGTCGTTGTTACATAAGGAGCAAGATCGGTGTAAGAACGTGCTGTGTTTGGCATTAAGAGCAAGGCCTGCCAGTGATTTATTCTTCCTCTCAATGCCTTCTTAATTGGCAGGTAGCAGCGTTTGATCACGTTTCATTTTAGCTCAGCTCTTAGTCACCGGGTATTGTTTTATTTTTCAGGATACGGGAAGCGTTACAGCGCGTGTCTCATCTCATTGTCAAGTTGCTATAGTGACTCAGGTTTGAACCACGACTTTCAACATGGACCAACCAAAAAAAAAAGTGTCTTGGGAATAGAAGTCCACGCATCTTAAAGATGCCAAGGTTGAAAAAAAATAGTGTATTGTTTCTTTTGTTTATATATTGTTTATATATTGTTCATATTGTTTCCAAATATGATTTGATTGCTTATGTGTACCTTATGACTATCATTAAGTGTTGTACCTTATGATTCTATTCTATTCTATTCTATGGAATGGAGAATAGAATAGAATAGAATAGAATAGAATAGAATAGAATAGAATAGAATAGA